>LKEB01000007.1:321382-437007 GCA_003795295.1 Cytospora leucostoma | reverse complement strand
TCTCGAGATCCAGAACTCGTCTTTGCGGTTTAAGCTGTCTCTGTGACTTGCTCTCTATGTTCTCTATAACCCCAGCTTCGTCTCGCTCGCGTAGTATAGTTGACAGATGCTCTGATCTGATAAGGAGGATGCTTCGACGCATCAGTACTATAGGTAGCACTTGAGCATTACGAACCTTGGAACGAGATCTTGCCGGGGCGGAACTGCAACGATATGAGTAAGTCTCCGCCGTGGTGTGCAAGACCCCGCTCATCCATTGGAAGCTTACATACGAAACAATATATTTTCGTGCTTGGCTCGCTACTGTGCCTTGGGTTTCACATGGCGCCACGCGCATTGATCCTTCAGTGCGACCTGAAAATATCCGGTGTGCGACAGAAGGGTTGGCAGCTGGATGGTCAGGCGAGACAATAGGGTGTCTGTCAACCAATTGTTTTGTAGAGTACCATTCTATATCTGCAGATTCATCGAATCGATGACGCCCTGTCATCCCCCAACTTGCCATTCCTTCATGTCGTTCAAAGATCACACAGGTAGGCTCGGCACCAGCGCATCCGCCCAGCGTTTCGAGGAGCGCAACAACGCCGAGGCTTCATATACCTTTGCGGGGCTGCTGAACAATAAACCATATTTCGGTGTAATTTAATGCAATATACCCCAGGGTTTGTTCCTGACTGCAGTCGCAGACAGATGAATGGAGACAGACCAAGCACATTGACCCCCAATTGGCGAACAGAGAGCTTGTACCCTACATAGGTCACATATCTACTCAAGCAAATATGCCACTTGAGCACTGAGGATGATATCCTATCATAATTGACAGTCTACTCATGGACGATCACTGTGCATCATACATAACTTCCTGGGGTGGACGAGATTAACGAGAAGTAAGTGAGCTTTCATGCGGATAGGTCATGAACGGGATGGCTGAGGTCAAGCTTACAATGATTCTAGGGATAATTGAGGAAACTAGGCGAAAACTCCAGAGCTAAAAAGTTGATACCAACCAATTAGCCAAAGAGTGCTGCCAAAATCATGACACCTGCCGGCAAGGATGTTCTCTGAGGTAGTCACCGTCGGGGCATCCCCACTCTGTAGCTGACACATTGTTCTCCTTCATAAAACAGATTCTAAGATGACCTGTATTGGTTCGCAGATACTATAATAGGCCTGTAAAGATTACGTATGGATGGTTCTTCGTGAGCTATCGTCAAAGATTTTATAAAATACCAATAACTTCCTGAGATACCTCACCAATAATCATTGGGGGACCGCCAAGGGATAAACATCAAGTCCGTTCTCGGGGGATGAGTCAAAGACCAACAGGAACAATATAACAGGCAAATCTTATCTAAGTGCTGAAAGTCCCACAGCTGTGCGGCTACGAACACATTGGGATTGCAGATGACGTTCAGATACGACCCAGATGCCTACCTGAAACAGGACCAAATGGATTGGATATCACAAATCGGCACCATGATTCGCTTGAGGGGTTTGGGCTTATCCTCAATGCCTCTGGATCTCATCGGATCGACACTAATATACTGGTGTAATCACTTCATGTCAGCGATATCTATGGATCAACCACCTCCCCCCTGCGGGAGCCCTATCTGATACCTCAAGATGCACGTCTATCACGACGGTATGACATGATGGAACCGTGAGAGCCAATATCTTGTTCATCATTATGTTGGTATCATTACTATGTATACCTGTAATCTTCTCACCCGCTAACCCTTTCAAAGTCGAGCCACCCAAAATGGGCATCTTCCGTCAGGAGCGTGTTAATCTCGGCGTCAAACAGTTCGTTTGTAAATACCTCTGCATCGGCGTCAGAAGTCTGCATCCGGTCTGATTCATCCCAGAACAAGTCCGTGCCGCTTGCGTCATTGTAACTTTTTGGCCCTTCCTGCGCCATTGCCGCGAGCCTGGGGTCAATGACCGACTCATCCACGACTGTCCGTAAATCTGACCCTTTCATCCCTCCCGTTGACATATTCCTAGCGTGCTTATAGGCCGACCTCATTGAGTATCCAGACCGCACCGACGTGCCGCACGAGGTCGGTGGGGAGTCCTCGGAGCTGCTACCGCTTTGGCTGCTCCCCGCCGCGCTGGACATCGGGCTGGCGATCTGCTGTAACCCCTGCTGCCACCTCGTGCTCGTCGGCCACGCCTGGTGCAGGTCCGTCAACACCCGTAGGCTCTTCAGGAAGATTTCCTCGGCTTCACCGGCAACCTGGGGGCATAACTGCGGGTATCGCCACAGGTATGAGGCCAGTGACCCGCATATGTAGACACAAAACACCAGTATCGCAGGAAATCCCTCCCCCCGTGCCCTCATGGTATAGAAAGCCTGGATCTGCTCGTGCAGCTCGAGCACGCTGGAAAATAGTTCGTTGGACATTGTCGTCCAGAAGCCCTCCGGTGGGACTTTTGTCTTGGGTGATATTGTATTTTGTAAGTTGTTGATGCTGGATAGTATCTCGTCCAGGTAGATGCGCCGCTCCACGATGTTGCTGACATTGAGGACCATGACGACGGCCAGGTAGGCGATGTGCATCTGTTCGGCCCTCCACCCACGCAGGTTCCACGCGGACCACCGGTGGCGCTCGGGCATCTCGGCCTCGAACTTCCGTATCTCCCGCGTTAGGACCTGGTACTCGCTACCGGGCTCCCACGGCTCCAGGCCGTTTACCTTGAGATCTGACCTGCAGGCGCGGCGGGCCACCTTACCCCAGATGTTGTGCGACTGGATCAGAGTCGCAAAGAGGCAGCGGTGCGGGGATTGGGCTGAATCGGGTTTGACCAGCGCGGGGACCGTCCCAGGCAGTTCCGATCTCGGTGTAGGATAAACGCCAAAGGCAAAGTCGTGCTCGTCGCAAGGAAGACGGGCCGTGATGTCCTCGAGGGGAAATGGCGCAGGAGAGCTATATCCGGCGTGCAGGTTCTCCTGGGTCTGGATCATCCAGAAGGTCCTTCTCGCTGACTCCGCACGGATGACTTGTTCCGCTGGTGCCCCGGGGGGCAGTTGGTACGTCTCCTCGCGGTGAAGCTTCAGCATGGAAGCCATCCGCACCGCAATCCCCATGTGTATGGAAGACCGATCTTTGTCTCCATTGCCCCACTCGGCTATGGCAAGGAGGAAGAATGCCTGTGTGCGCTCTAAGGTTGGCTCATACATCTCTGCGGGTACCATCGCCCTCGCGATGCGCAGAAAGTTGTCTGTTGCCCGCCCTGAGCCCGCATATCTCTGCACAAGACATTGTGTGAATCGTGCTGAAACCGTGAGGATGCAGCTGAGTAGGAAGGGGCTAATCGAATTAAGACTGCGGGTGATGGCTTGTATGAAGATAGCCTTGGGTAGGAAGCCGAGCTGGAAGTAAGACGTCACGAACGTTCGGCAACCTGCCACAATCTCTCTGTGAGGTGGAAAATAGGCACCAGTAGTTGATATTGGTGACGACCCCTGACGCCTCTGGCTCGGGTTGACTGGAGTAGCAAGGTTATGAACTTGTGTACTGGTTAGGGCCGAAGAGTGGCGACGGGCAGTCCCAGATGAAGATGAAGTAGACATCTGACCGAAGACGGGGGCATCGATGGGCATTGATGCGCCAGGTCGAAGTGGCTGGACGGCAGGGGCTGGTGAGACAGTTGCGCCCGATGTTTCCTGAGAAGTGGTGGATGAGGAGATGCTCAATCTTGGAGGAGCCGGTCTCCGTCGGAAGTCCCTGTCGACGTCCTTGTCTCCACGCCTAGGAAACGTACATTCCGCAGCTGCTTGACGTCCCGCTGACCGGCATGAATCACAAGGCGCTTGACCATCTGGGCCGTGGAGACACTTGGTCCGTAGCCGTCGACATCGGCGGCAAGCTACTGTTCCTCGACGCCGTGTTGGTTGAGGAGCCTTGCCATCTTCGAGGGTTGTAGGGGTGGTGGACGACTGACGAGGGGGGGGTGAGACAGAGGTAGCGACCTGGATGCTGCCGCCGTCTTCTGGGGAAGAGCTCCGGTCTGCTTTCATGACTGCTACAAGACGCAAATACGAGAGGCAAGCGATTCTGGAGGCACAGGGGGGTTCCAGGGCAAGTAAACGACAGAGGACTGATCGTGCTGAATGATGGAAGTTTAGACAAGTTTGATGCACCTAGCAAGCAGGCTCATGTTGGGAATAAAACAAATCGATTTCCTTGATATGTCCTGCAGTCTGACTGTGACATTGTACCGGACCGGAGCTTAAGTCGAAGCACGAAGTGATATGCGGTGCGCCCTTGATATTAAATATCTAAAGAGGACCGTTGTCTGCGGGGCCTAACTTACAGGGCCCATGCGGGTTGAACGACCGATGGACGTATTTCCCCACTGATATCCTTCGATATCGGGATCAGCATGAAGCAGACCGTGGGAGTTGGCTTATCTGATAAAGGGAAGAAGTGCTCACGTAACCTCGAAAGTGAGATCCATGATTCGCCCGTTCCTCTTGATAGGCCATGTAACCCGGAAGGCGCCGTAGATATATGACTGGCAACAATGACAACGACCATGACTGACGGTTAGATGTCTGCCAGTGAGAAGAGAGGATCGGGATATCGAAGCTAGTACCGGTAGTTGCTTCACTTGTACGTTGTAGGCAGCTGGCTGGTATCGATACCAACTTACTTGAGTAAGTATCTGAAGCACAATGTCTCAACTTGTTCGTTCCGTAATCGCTGTCGACTGCGCGCCTCGGCTGCCCCTGAACCGGGACTTCCCGCCCACACGGCTGATTCCATAGGTCCTAACCCCAGGATAACAACACCCCCCCCCCCATATACACACCGATATCTCGCGGTTGGAAAGATTCCTGACGGTGCCTGACGGTCCACAAGCATACGAGGAAGAGCCGTAGGAATGGATATTTAAGCTTCATGGCCGAGAATGGGGGAAATGGGGGTGTTGGGTGATATATGAACAGGTAAGTGGGTGGTGGAAAGCAGAAGCCCACTTGACGACTTTGGGGATTAATATCACGACATCGCCCAGTAAGCATTGTCATCCAACTGGCACCACTCTCGAATCGTTCAACCTCCATAATACAATACGTTATTGTGGAGATCATCATTCCGATTTGGTAACTCGTACATCGTCGGCGTATTGAGAACCAGAAACATCACCTTCAACAATTGAGGCCACCCTACTCGCAAGTACCTGACATCGATCTCGGGACCCTGATGACCTTCACGGTGGATCCCTCACCCTCATATGTCGCGGTTGACCTATCCCCCGCCTTGTTCTGGATGCATCCCTAGGTAACATCGCATGCACACTCACGTGATTTGTGAGAGGTAAAATCCTCGATCCATGCATGACTGCACATGTGATTGCTGGCTATTACCTCCTCACACCATCATATTATACATTCCCAGGGTTGCCAATTTCGCTCATCTGTGTTTGGAGTCTCTTCTCCTGTTGCCACTCAGAGACAGCCAACCGTCATAGGCCTGCATTTAGGAACAAGATATCGTATTAGAGATGGTTTTTGACCGGGCAGGCTTTCAAGAAAACCACCGCTTCTTCTCCTTCTCCGTGGGCTCAGCGGGCTCGAATCTCGACATTGTTCTGTGTTCAAGTGGTGTTCCCAGCGCCTCGTACTCTCCAGCGTTGTACCTCCGATGCGCGATCTTCCGCTTGCAATTTTGGCAATGGTGCTCAAGATTCTTATACCAGTCACGATAGTAGGGAATCGGCGCGCCGATAACAGTAGAGCAGAAACATATGGTGCCCCAAATGCTAGCAGCCAACGGGTTAATTTCCACACTTTCCCAAAACCCAATATAACTTCTGACTGCGAGGATGACTTACTGTGTCCATTGCGACGACTTCTTCACCACCATCGTCTCGACACGCTTCATACAGAACGGACAGTCCACAGTATCCGATTGATCGCCTAACATGTGGAGCGGTGTCACGAGCGGTACGTCGATTGGATTGCTCATGCTCATGGAGTTATTCTCGAGGTAACCCGTCTTAATGAACTCCCCCGAAGTCGAGCTCGGTGGCGGCGGGCTTCCTGAATGCATTGTGTATGAGCTACTTTGGGGCAGCGGTGTAGCCTCATGTTCATCTGCTGGAACATACACTTCGGGGTAGCTGTCATGATCCACTGCTATTTCCAAGTTGCTGGCGCTGACAACCACGTCCTCAACGGTGCTGCTCGAGGGCGTGACTTCGACTTCATTATTCCCCTGTGGAGGTGGCGATATTGATTCGCCCAGAGGTTTTCGTTTTAAGCTCGGCGATGGAGGCACAGTGATTCTTTCCTCCGGAACTGCTGTTGCTGAGATATCGTCTGTTTTGAATTCACAGACCAGCTGGCCGGTGCTCGATACAACCCCAAATCGCCCATCTGTCGGCAGTGGTGGCGACTTGACCGACGGAAATTTCGCTGCTTCTGTGGGAGCCTCATTTTGACTTTTTGGAGAGGATGACAACCGTCTCTGCTCATCTCCTTGCCTGTCTGGTGATGTCGCTGGCAATTCCTGTATGCCCAGTGGCGTGTCGGTGGATTCGTCCATCTCAGGTTGCTCGGGTTGATTTGAGAAAGCCTTCAGATGGTAGCTCTTATTAATGCGTCGTGTAATCCTTGCTACACGGCTTGCCCCGGTGTCAATTTATACAATGCAAACTCGTATAACAAGTTGACTGTGATGTCGTAAATAAGATAAGAGACTCGTCACGGCGTCAGCCCAGAAAAAGGGGGCAGCGCTGGGCTGCCCCTTATATTCGTGCTGCATTTCGAAGGATGGAAGGAAGCGGGCCCTGTCTTGACATTTCAGTTTTTTGACAGTTGCCTGGAGAAATGCCTGTCGCATAGCCCCGGACAGCATTCCGTTGTTCCACTTTGTGAAGATCTCTGAGCTGGCTTACTGCATGATCACCGCAGACTGCGGCTGAGGCATATATACATCATAGGGTAATTAGCAGGCCGATCAGTCAATCTCAATGATTTCAGCCACAGTTTGTTGTGGCTGAGTGAAAGCGGCACGGCATCACTTGACGTCTGGTACACTGCGGACGAATGATGGAGCGTAGCTATAGCGTAGCATGGGCAACCTCTCTGCACGAGGAGAGGTATTGAGCTGATCGGAACCGCTGTGCTCATTACAATCACAATCTATCAAAGAACCTTCGTATACATCGGCCTGGAGTTCGACGTTTTGCCAATTTTCAACCGCTACATGGGAATATCAAGCTGGGGTAGGTACATGTACCCTACGGTAACAGGGTTAGGGCTGTAAGTACTACAACGTCAACGTCAAGGATGCACTAGTACGACACGTCTGCTGGAACCACTCCCTGCTTCTTGAACTTTGTATATAGAGAGAAGGTCCCCCAAGACCAGTTCATGTATGCGGAATGATCCATCAAACGTGAGTGCAGGGCAAGGTGCCCCTTTAGCTTTCTGCAGTAACGTTATTCCTATCAAGACTCGAATACCTACTAGTATGTAGTGATCCCGGACGGGACATCGAAGTTAGTTGCCTTAACGGAACACTGCTGCAGGGGTGCATAAGCGAAACTTTATTGTTACGTATACGACACCTTACCTTGCATGGCGCCCCTATTGCTTCTGATAATATCAGTACATTAGAGCACCGTTGAGTAGCCTGGTCTTGTCATCAGGTCTAGACTCTCTTGGCCGTTCCAGAACTAAGCTAGATCGGTGATCATTCGGCCTAGGTGCCCTGATGTGCTCATTATGCTCAATGCCATTAGGGTGAGACTCCTTTCTACTTGAGGGCTTTTCACAGTATTCAGAATCATCGGTTGACATTGTACTTTTTTTGTCGGAGTCCGACAGAATCCTGAGGTCTGTTCATGCACTTCAGTTGCATACATATGTACGGCCGGGGTTTCTTACGCAAGTTTCTCGGCTCGGTATAGATATGAACTTCGTGATATTACCACAGCTGTATGACTGTGCATCGCTACTGCTGTCCTACCGCGAAGTCATGCTCTCTGCTCAAACTCGATCCACCCCTCCAGTTCCTTGAAGGTCGTACTCCACATGGCAAAGGTCTCAATCTACTCTTCTGGCCGGGGCGCAACCTCAGTGGGATGTTCGTCGTGATTCCCTGTCACGTAATCCCTCGGCATGTCTACGAAATCAAGTCCGTTTGTCGCAGTGGGCTCGTACATGTCCTCATCGGAAGGTGTATCAGAGTCTTCAGCAGCCGAGCTCCGGCGAGGAGAGACAGAGCGATAGCGCTCGGAGCGACTCTCCGCGTTGTCTCGTGGAGAACCCTGGCGGTCACGATACTCGTGACGGTGATGCTGGCCAGCAACGTGAGGCAATCCTGCTGGTGGATAAAATACTTCGAGGAGAACCCAAGAAGTAAGATCCTCGGGGTTGCCCCTCACCCAGGCAACTGTTGGAAGTACAAATTCGACTTCAGCTGGTCCGCCTGAGTTCTCTGTAGCCCGTTGGTCGAACAAATCAGAGACAGATGACGCAGAAGAGGATTCATAAGAGTGCAAGTCCCTTCGGGGCGGACGGTTGGGACGGGCAGGTCCGTATGGCCTCCATTGCTGTCTCGGGCTCCCGTGGTAGGTGGCGGCCTCTGCGGAAACAGTTGGCTCGACTGGATCTTCGAACAACTCGGGGCCCTCTTCGTGAACAAGGATAACAGGCTCCATGTTATGGAAGTATGGATGGTTTACCTCGATGTGAGCACCAATTGCTGGACTCAGGGGCAAAGGTGGTTGAACTAAAGGAGCGCTGATTCTGGTAGGATGGAGCGACGAGCTGTGGGCACTGGTCTGTGGTCCAGCTGCAAGCATAAGCGAAGTATATATTGGAAAGGTCCCAAGGTAGTAAGGAGTTGGATATTCTGGCGCGCAGCTGCCGGGACGATTCATATGAAACCCGGTTTGGCGGTGCATGGTCGCCTGCCCCAACCGTGACCTGATGTCAAATCGTCCCCCAGAGCAATCCTCGCAGTAAGGATTGGCACAACGTGTGGTAGACATGGTTCCTCGTTGACTAAGGTGCATTTACTTGTCTGCGGATGAATGTGTATCGACTAACAAAATGATTGATGATGGCTTGCCTGGTGTCCGTCTAGAGGTAGTCCTTTCGGTTGTTAAGGAACAGGATATGGATTAGGAAGTAGACGACAAACCGTTGAGTACCTAGGTATTTATACTTAGAACTCGCTTAATCGATTAACCACTTCCCAAAGCGAAAGTAGCCATCACCGCACAATGCTTTGTGACGAAGCCAAGGTTGTGTCATATCAAAGTTGCCTCATTCGAGTGATACATATTTCCAAGATCAAGGCTCCTGAATGAATACGGATATCCCATACAATGTGGTTGATTCAACACACATTCACCACTTGACTGTTGCCCTGAGGCATGTTGTGGGGACGCCCCATGATTTGTACTCTAAATTTAGTGATGCCAAAGCCCTGCGGGCAAGGACTTCTTGGCCATGCGAAGAAACCTACGACTCTTGCGAGGATGAATCCCATTGAAGGTTTTTGGAGAAGCCAAATCACTGAGTCGTTGCTTTCGACAGTGCAGAAATGGAGGCTTGTAACGGTTTACCTCCTGAGTTCCTAAGAACTATTCACATGTTTCGCATCATTCAAAACAAGTGTTGGCGCTATGGAGGATCCAGTATTTTCAACGGCGGTGTTGTTATGACTGATACAGTTAGAAGAAAATAGTCTCGGTGTCATCCACGATATGAACCTTGATACTCCCGTTGTGAGGATCAGCAGACAGTACCAACCCGTCGGTAGCCTTTTCTAGTGGATACACGTGCGTGACGAGCTTCTTCAAATCGACAATCCCACCGCTCATACAGGAAATTCCCGCGGGCCATGTGTCGGTGTATCTGTTGATGAATCGCAACTCGATCTGTGAAGGCGTTGTGTCAGAAACCAGAGGTCTCTCGCGAGCACCAATGAAGAGGAAACAGACATGACGTACCTCAGCCAAAGATAAGTGCATGAAAGGCAAGTTGTTCATGGTATCCCTTCCGACACCAACAACAACCACACGACCACCCTTCTGAGCCACGAAAGATGCCGTGCGTACGCTTGATTCAACACCGGTACACTCAATGACACATGGCGGAGCTAGGTACTCCTCACAGGCTTCGCCTTCGCCTCCACGAGCACCAAACAATCTCCTGATACCACTCGCATTGCCACGAGCGTCGAGGTCTGGGTTGACTAGGTAGGTGAGACAGGAAGGAACGAGCTGTTGCGCAAACTCGAGGCGCTTCGACTCAACGTCGGTGATGACAAGCGGATGAGCCCCTGAGGCACGGGATGCGAGCAGAGCTGTGAGTCCGATGGGGCCGGCACCACAGATGACCGCGCCACGGCCGAGTGTTAGATTCGCGACGCGGAGGGCTGCCAGGACGACACTCAGCGGCTCCAATAAGGCTCCTTCTTTATAAGACAAGTCATCGGGAAGTCTGCCGTGATGTCAGTATACATGATGTCCGCTATACAGGACTGTCTCCACGGCCCCGGGCTTACTCACTTATGTAACCACCGAGCAGGATGCACCTTGTACCTTTGCAAAGAGCCATGGTGAGGATACACTCCGCTAAATGCAACATCCTCGCAAAGGTTGTATTTGCCAGTCTTACACAGGAAGCACTTCCCGCACGGCACTCCAGGCTCCATAGCCACGCGGTCACCAGGCTTGAGATCCGTCACGCCCTCGCCGCACCTGACGACTATTCCCGCTGCTTCATGGCCCAGGATGCAGTCTCCTTCGACGACGAGCGAGCCAATGCGGCCCGACTTCCAAAAGTGGACGTCAGACCCGCAGATGCCTGTCACCTTGATGTGGACGAGGCATTCGTCTGGCCTGGGGCTGTATACGGGCGCCTCGACAGCCTTGAGGTTGTGGTCCGCTGTTACCTGTAGGGAGGGGTTCGGGTGTGGTGTTTGTAGGATGTCGCGTTGGTTCGCTTGAGAGTCTGGTATGTTGGAGCCGTTATGGTGGGCTGACTTGCCTAGACTTGCCAGATCATCTCGAGTAGTAGAATCTAAACTATGTGCCGCCATTGTGCCAGGATCGTGCTGTTGGGAATCGATGACTATCTCTTGTTCAAGCGGGCGTCTGTACTTTCTCCTGTATTGGTAAGCCTACTCACTGAAAGATAGACATGAGATCACCCACGAAATACTCAAACTCTCGTGGCAGCCGCCCCGATCTATACTATACTAGGAGCAGGGTTATCCGGGGATAAGTTTCCCTCATATCCCCTGTGCTTCAAGTTGTTAGACCCTTTTCATCTGGCATCATCGTGAGGGAACATTGTTTCAATATCAGGTTTTTGCCGGGGCACATGGCCCGACTGTTGTTCCAAGGCGGACATGAGCACCCGGCGTCAGGATGAGACTGACCCGTCACTACTCCACCGCTCAACAGAGCTTGATAGAGGCACCATAGACTATTGGTCTCCCATTTTCTTCAAATCGGTCCGGTGATGGGGGATCTTCGTGTAGGTGGTGCGGATTGCCTGTTCCGGTAAACCGATGGACCTTGCGTCCGTCTTCCCCAGTCCCCAGATCACTAATGAGCCGTCATGCACCCCGGACTGCCCCATATTTCGGGTTGGAGTAAGCCCTCCCTATGGAACCACGGCATCATCGTCGACCTGTTACAAGGTATGGAAGGAGTGCCGAGTATGTTAGCCGTCATGGCATATATTCATACCGATGGTCGTACTGAAGCTCTGTGGTAGGCCTTCAGATATTGGCCCGATCAACATCATTGAGCAGCATTGGGTTATACCATCTCGCCTCCTATTTTCTACAGCTCAACTCGAAACACAAAAATTGTATCGTTGAACATCGAGGAACAGGGAAACATTCAATCATCATGGCGCCGGGAAGATTAGATGAGGAAGGAGGTGCTGCCCTTCAGAGTGTCAAGGACGAAGTGATCACCAAGAAGCAGCCACCGGCGACCACGAGCATATCGAAAGAACATGACCTCGTATTGAAGACATATAGAATTCTCATCGCCGATCTATGTCAACAATTCAGTATGGGACACCCTGGGTAAGTTGACGAATGGCGGGAATAGCTTATCAAGCAATCATAATGAAACACTGCAAGCTCACATAGTTGTTTCTTAGGGGTGCAATAGGAATGGCGGCTATTGGGGTTGCTTTATGGAAGTATGTGATGCGATACGCGCCTCACGCTCCAGACTGGTTCAACAGAGACCGCTTCGTGCTGTCAAACGGTGAGTCAGGAAATGAGATGGGATGTGCTGCCTTCATGTGACTGAAATTCGAGCCGCTCGTCACTGACTTCGATCAGGTCACACATGCCTCTTCCAGTATTCCTTCCTGCACCTGTCAGGCTACAAAGCCATGACTCTCGATCAACTAAAGTCGTACCACTCAAAACATGCCGACTCTCTATGCCCAGGCCATCCGGAAATCGAGATCGAGGGTATCGAGTTGACGACTGGGCCACTGGGCCAGGGCGTAGCAAACGCCGTTGGGTTGGCGGTGGCCAGCAAGAATCTACAGGCGACATACAACAAGCCCAGTCTTGAGGTCGTGTCGAATCATACCTGGTGCATGGTCGGAGATGCTTGCCTGCAGGAGGGTGTAGGCCTCGAGGCTATATCGCTGGCTGGCCACTGGAAGCTGAACAACTTGACGATAATGTGAGGCCTCTAGTAATATACACAAACGAATGAATGCTCAAGCTGATACAGACCACAGATACGACAACAACCAGATAACCTGCGATGGCAGCGTCGACCTCGTCAACAGCGAAGACATCAACGCTAAGATGCGCGCTTGCGGCTTCCACGTCCTCGAAGTCGAGGATGGATGCCACGATGTCGAAGGCATCGTCCGTGTTCTCAAAGAGGCACGGGAGTCCAGGGAGAAGCCTACCTTCATTAACATCAAAACGACCATCGGCCTCGGAAGTGCCGTTGCAGGGAAGGCCGCAGCGCATGGTGCGCCTTTCGGTATCGAGGAAGTGAAGAGGATTAAGACGGCGAACGGTTTCGATCCGGACCAGCACTTTGTGATCAACGACGAAGTGAGAAGGTTCTTCGCGGAACTGCCCAAACGCGGCGAACGATTCGTGGAGGAGTGGAATGGCGTAGTGGAGGAGTACCGCAGACAGTACCCCGAGCTCGGCGCGGAGTTCCAGGCGCGGGTGCGAGGAGAGACAACGAGGGACTGGCACGACTTGATTCCCGACTCGTTCTCAACCTCAGCTACAGCATCCAGATTCTCGTCAGGGCTCGTTCTCAATCCGATCGCGAAGGAGATCAACTCCCTCATTGTCGGCACGGCTGATCTATCTCCATCGGTGAACATGGCATGGGATGGCAAGGTCGACTTTCAACATGTAAGATCTCCCACCCAGACACCACCCCAAGCCCGAGACGCTGACCCATCCCACATCAGCCCGACTTAAGAACAACATGTGGCATCAACGGCTCCTACGCAGGCCGGTACATACACTACGGCGTCCGCGAGCACGCTATGTGCGCCATCGCCAATGGCCTCGCGGCCTTCAGCCGGGGCACCTTCCTCCCCGTGACGTCCACATTCTTCATATTCTATCTCTACGCCGCCCCTGCCGTCCGCATGGGCGCCCTACAGCGCCTCCAAGTCATCCACGTCGCGACGCACGACTCGATAGGCGCGGGAGAGGACGGCCCGACGCACCAGCCCGTCGAGCTGGCCACACTGTTCCGCTCCATGCCGAACCTCTTGTACATCCGGCCAGGCGACAGCGAGGAGGTGGCTGGTGCTTACGCTGTAGCTCTGGGGTATAGTGAGGGGCCGTCCATCGTCAGTTTGAGCCGACACAAGATCCCGCAGCTGCATGGCGGTAGTCGGGGTAAAGGCCTGACAAGCAGAGACGGCGTGGCCAAGGGAGCCTATGTCCTCCAGGAATCTGATGGAGAGGCCCCAGCGGATGTGACCCTTATCGGTGTAGGCGCTGAGCTCTCGTTCGCGGTAGAGCTGGCCAAGGCATTGAGGGATAGTAAGGGCATCCGTGCTCGGGTGCTCAGCTTCCCTTGTTGGCGTCTGTTTGAGCTTCAGCCCATCTCGTACCGCCGTGAAGTTCTAGGTCGTCACGGTCCTGGTGGTATACCGGCAGTCGTCATCGAGCCATATGCGCCGAACGGATGGGAGAGATATGCTGATGCAGGAATATGCCTCCGCAAATTCGGACACAGCCTGCCGGGCCAGTACATATATGGGCACTTTGGCTTCGAGGTTCACTCTATGACAGAGAAGGTCATCGGGTATCTGGAAGGGATCAGAAATGAGGTCTATATAAAGGGGGAGTTTGTTGATCTGTAAATTGATACAACCCTACGAGTAACCTCGCTCTTTCTAGATCCGAGAAATCCTGGAAGTGAGGCATGCAATAAAACGCCTACCATATGAACGACGCGCAGGTAGGAGCTCCACTTCTGTTAGTATTGCTCCCAACCAAGGGTTGACTGTGAGATTGATCTCGTGATGGACTATATTTGCAAGTACGGAACCCTAGGGTGGAGGTCGGTGGGCGGCCTGGTGAACGCTGACTGGTCCCGGAGCCCAACGGTGTAGTCGCCGTAAGAAGCAGTTTCATAGCAACACGGAACCAATAGGCACTACTACATCTGATGATCAGTGTAACATTGTGTATACAGGGTATATAATTCTGGAAAGACATTCTTAGGTAGACCCAACTCCTCGTGATCACCGGGCGTTGTCAGCTCTTGGATCGCAGCAATAACATCGCATCTCCATTTGTGCACCGACCCACCTCAGATTATGGCAGGACAGGACAAACTAGAATACCGTTGAGGGGACCGCCAGATCAGGGGACATCACATCGGATGAGCTCGACGGGAAGCGGCTTTTTCAGCTTCAGGATCCGCACCACGAGGCCGTACTCCTCCGTATGCTCGACGTACTTCTCGAGCGGCAGTGGTGCCCAGGGGAACCAGGACTTCATGGGTAGACAGCGAATCTCCGAATCCTCCTGCTCCGCGTAGTACTTGATATGGTCGACCTTGAAGTGCTTGTAGTGCTCATCTGTAGTAGACAACCGTGTTAATAAAGGGAGAATGTCGAGATGGAGGGACAGGGCTTAAGAATTGTTGACCATGCAGGTGGAGTTGGACTGTTGTAAGAGAGAAGGGTTTGAGGGGGTGGGGTGCTGGGGACTTGACTTGCCATTCCAGTGTTCGTCACCATCTGGCCAGACCTTTTCCTGGTACGTGCCCTCGGGTCCGAAGTAGTTAACAGTGATGTACGACTTGGGATGATGGGGATGATACTCATAGTCGTCGTCATTCTCGTCATCATCATTGTCGTCGCCAGCCTCGCCGTCGTCCCAGCTGGAATGTTCCCGTGGATAACCCGGGAAGCAGTTCTTGTCCTTCTGCAGCTCGCACTCGCTGTCATGGTGAGACTTGTGATCTGTTTCCTTGCACTTGTGGCAGCCGTGGTCGTTGGCCTTGCAGTCCGGTTTGCAGTATTGAGGTGGACGGTAGTCGTGTTGGCAATCTTCGTCCTCTGGAGGGCATTCTTTCCGGCACTTGTAGCAGCCCTTGTCCTCCGGACTGCAATCAGGCTTGCAATGATCTTGGCGGTCATAGTAGTCCTTGTGCTTCTTGTAGCAGTCCCCATTGTCCCCGACTTGCCCGACTTGCCCGTGGTCCCTATGGTGCCCTTCATTCCCGTGGCCTCCATTGTCTTCATGGTCTCCAACTTCCCCGTGGCCCTTGTGGTCTTCATGATCTCCATGGTGCTCGTGATGGCCGTGTTTTTCATGGTGCTCATGGTCGTCCCCATGGCCTCTGCCGTTGCCATGCTCATGGTCGTCCCCTTTACTCTTGTGGCAGCTGTCATATCTGTAGCAGTCCTTTTTCTCGTAATGACATTTGTCATAGCACTTGTCGTCGGGCTTCTTGCAACGACGTTTGTAGTCTTCCCAGTTGTGGGTGTCCCTGTAGCACGAATGATCCAAGGGGTGGCAGGAATGCTTTTCATGGTAGTATTTCTCATAGCAAGGTTTGGGATCAGGATACTTGTCGCAAGGATAGTCGATCATCTCCGACATAGCAGTGGAGGACAGATCGGACAAGATGTCGCGCCTGAACATTGTGACATTGGCGGAGAAATCATAGCTGCCATTTCTAGGTTCGAACTGGAGCGATGAGGGTGACAATCAGTTTGATAAACTCGCCGAGACGAAAAGGAGACGGTAAAGCAATGTGAAGATGCAGCTAGTGATAGTACTCACAGCCAAGGTCTGGGAGAGGCCCAGAAAGAAAGGGGAGAGTGCCGCAATGGTAGCCTGGGTGAGCATTGTGTCTAGCTATGAAGAGGTTGGATCTGGCGAAGAGGATGGAGCTTTCATAGGTAGGGAAGAAATAAAGGAGGAGAGGAATTATATTTGGAAGATTGCTGCCAATGGAACGATGACGGTGTCCAAAAACAGTAGTGATGCGGTCTATTTGTGACCGGGAGCGTATGAAAAGACGAGAAGAGGCGAGAGCAGAACGTAAGGAAATGGAAGAGAAGATATAAAGGAGTAACGTGTTGTTTATTGACCGCCCAGCTGCCCGTTGCCCTATCTTGCGGTCCTCCGTTCCTTCCTCGCTGAACATATGATATTTGGAGAAGGGCCGCCATCACGGTGCTGCCACAATCTGAGGCTGCTTGGACCATAGTAGGCACGATCAGGCAGGCTGCCCAGCTTGAGGCCATTTGCATGTCGAATTTCCAAGTAACAAGGTGAAAGCTGGGGGAAAGATAACCAACGGTGTCTGGTGGTTGCCCGCTGAACGCCTGAGGCCTTCCAGCAAGCCAAATAGCTGTAACAAGGAGACGTTGATGCTGCTCCTGCTTGCCATAACTCTGGATCCGGGCACGCGCCAAATGCTCTGAAGGTGATGCCTTCTCAAAATCATGAAGCAGAAATCAAAGCAGGCACGCCGCGCTCGGTGAGGTGCTAGAATGGTGACAATAAGCAGGTCAAGGAGAGCTGGATAGACTACCTATGCAACCACACCGGTCGCACCTGACTGACGGAATGTCCAGAAGTCCAAGTTTTGTTGCGTTGTGAAGCGAGGAGCTGGAGAAGTATCGAAGCCTTCATATCAAGCAAGAGTTTCCAGGGCTCCCGTGCGGTTTTCAAGGAAATCCTTTTGGAGACAGGTGCACGTGAAAGGTGAAGGGTATCGTACCGTACATGCTCGGTGATAACAATATACGGGAGGCGCGGTATGATACACGCCTGAATCTCCCCAGTGATAATCAATACCACGCTTGGCAATTGCATTCTTGAAATAGCAAGCACATAGCAAGCAACGCAATAAGCTTCTACTGGCTTATAACCAGACCGATGGTCAAGTGTTCCACGCCAACCTTAACTCCAAGTCCCTAATTTCCGACCATAAGTGACTATCCAGATCAAGGGCCCTCCCAAACCTGCCTGGCTTGTCCAAAAGCCTGTCAATATGACGGCTATCGCCGATTCTGTCCCTCAGGGATTCTAAAGCACAGCCTACACAGCTCCGTAAAATCCGTAAGCAAAAGCAGTAAATCATGATGCTTTGTGCCAGATCATCCTGATCAGACCATTCGCCACCCCGTTCTCCCGCCTCACGTAGTACACCGTCGTGGTGTCCGCCTTCTCATCCCTGAAACTCCTCTCCACGAGAAACTGCACCTTGCGTTCGTCCTTCGGCTTCAGGGGCTCGAGACTATACCTCCAACTGTCCTCGATGTCCCATATGGTCGGCTTCCATGTGTGCTCCATGGCCTCCGGGTGCTGCTCCGCAAGTTCCGTCTCGTTATAGCCGTACTTGACGACGCTGAACCCGTTGGATAGCTGCCAGCCGTCCTGGAATCTGAAGTTCTGCAGGACACATTGTTTGCCGCACGCCTCGGAGACGGACGCAATGGTAGGCAGGTCATGCTGGTGCCAGCTCTTCCAGTGATGCACGCTCACAGGCTGTGGCCTCACGGCCTCGTAGAATCCCGTGACATCGCCGTGCAGGTCCAGCTGGTACAGGCCGTGCTCAATAGATAGTTTTGTGGTGGTGTGCGCGTACACACAGTCGCCGACGATGGCGTCGCCGCCCAGGGTTTCTCCTCGCCTATTCGCCCAACATGCCTCCGCGTGGGGCCCAACGGCCTGGATGAGCGGCTTGGACATGAATACGCCTGCGCCGCCGATGGCGAAGAGTCCGCCGTTATTGACATTCCACTTGTTCTCGCTCAGCGTGCCCACGTACCAAGGCTGCTTGGTATCGTACTTCTTGAGCATACCTAGCAGAGTGTTCATGTCAAAGAAGAAGGTATCGTCATCAATCAATGCAACCCAATCTGTCTGCTCCTCTAATGTGGCGCTCAGCCAGCTCAGCAGCGAAACATAATTCTCACCCCAGCCCTTTGTAGACTCGATGAGGAAGAGGTGGTTGATGCCAGCCTCCCTGAACATCGTCTGGACATCGTCCGCAGACGGCTCGCCCGGTCTGGCAGTCGTATTTTGAGGCTCATGGATGATAATGAAGCGTGCATCGGTATGGGCAGCCCAATGCTTGAAGTTGCGCAGGGCCTCGGGCATTCGCTCGAGAGACGTAGCGACGCCGAAGGTGATTCTCGACGCATCGGGAGGACCTGGCTCCTTTGGGATTGGGATGCTTATGGTGGCTGGTGGTATGCCAGGAATGTTCACATCGAGATCGCTAATGTTGAAGCCAGGGGCATCAATATGGTGGGTCGAGAATTTAGGTAGGGCGATCGGGAGCTGTTGCTGAAGAGGCGATGGCAACACGACGCCATAACCTTGTCGCCGAAGGTTCGACGGAGGACGCTGGTTGAAGTTCTTGGATGCGCCAGGCCCGCCTTTCGTGTATTGCGAAGAAGATAAAGATGGTTGTTCTTTGACTTTGATGTTAAGTGTCGCGACCTCGACTTCAGCACCGAAGTCTGGTATGCCGAACAACTCGATGCGCGGGCCACTGTACTCAGGCGGCTGCTGCTCTTCTATTGGTTCTGGTTTCCTGCCTCCACCAAAGAAGCCGGGTGCGTCAGGACGCGCGTGCGGTCTTGAAATGAAGAATAGGACAAATGTTGTGAAGACGACGGCGATGACCAGCCTGGATCGCTTGTTGGCAAGTGACATCAGAGCGGCGGCCATTGCGAGGGACGGCACGTTCCAGCGATAGCGCGCCGTTGGCCGTTGGATGGTCCCAAGCTTGTTCAGTGGGTTCTGCTAGGCAGTTTGCCGGCCTGATTGGGTCCCTTGGGGTCCTGACGCTTTCCAAGGTTGCGCGTGGCCACTGACGGGTCGCTAAATCGATAGCTAGCTCGTCCTCAACGGCATGTCGTCACACAGTCAACGCCCAGAAATGAAAGGGGAAGTCGAGGCTTAAGCAACGGTTAAAAACGGTCGTCGATGGGTCAAAGGTATGGTCAGGCCAGAGCTGAGTTTGCAAAAAGTCCACGGGTGGAAAAAAGAAAGCAGCAAGTGCAAAGGAAGAGCAGATCAAGGCAAACAGAAACAAGCCACTTGGTTGGTGGCACAGTTTAACTGACGCCCTCCTTGCAGCTCTGATTGATAGGCAGTGTCCTTCCACCACCAACAAAATGAGCTCTGGGTCCTTCGGCACTGCAATGCAACCATCCTTTGACCTCTGCCCAGTCAACAGAGACCGATCTGCGGGGGAGCCACACTATGTCACGGCCATCTCACTCGCAACAAAAGCTAGAACCCTGCTGGCGCCCTGCTGGTACCCTACCCAACCCTGCTGGAAACCCTGCTGTTCTGGGGCTGCCCACAACCCCTCTTCCGCAATCCGGCCTGACCGAATCCTTGCATACTGGCTTTACTATGTACACTACCCTCTCATCCATGGATCAGCGCACCGAGGTTGTTGAGAAAGGACAAGTACAACTGAGGCAGTTCAGACCTTTACGCACCTTAAGTTGCTAGCCACCAATGAGGAGATTGGCCCTCCCTCCTCTGGTTCGCAGTTGGTATAGCTTCAAACAGCTCGCCATCAATAGTCCCATCGCGCGAAACTCTTCTAGGTGTCAATAAGATTTCCCCGGCTGTGGCATTTGATGACGTCCAAATTGAGTTTGAGTTAGCCTGCGTGTGACTGTCAGGTACACCTTCATGGCTCCACTCTGCTAAGGCTTGGCTGGTGGTTGGATCATCAACTGTTCTCCCGTGCCACCGTGGGAATTACCTCCTATGTAGGTAGTGTCTGACTATTCCTGCAGGTGGTTTGAGGTACTTCCAATCTTTGGCCGCTGATCCTCACGATCTTGAACTATTCACAGGTACCCCAGTGCCTACTTCAGTACCTACCCACCTACCTAGGTAGGTAAGCCCGTAGGTGATCTCGCTGTCTCGTGAAGGCTCAGAGGTGATCGTCCTGATGCCCAGTACTGTCTGTACGTACAGTGAAGGGTTAGGGATAGTCCCCGGAACGAGCATCCACACCCAATTTCCCCACTGCCCAAACAAGGGCATCGGTTGCAAGAGAGGGAACATGCAAATTTGGCTAGAATATGGGAAAGTGACACAAATGGCTTGTCTTTCCCATATCGAAGCGTACTGGTGCTGCGATACCCTGAAATGTGAAGTCTGGCGGGATTTTTTGCCTCCGGTGGGAAACTTCAACTTTGATAACCTCAAGTATTACCAGGAGGAACGCATCGAGTGAGTGGGACCACGTTTGTGGAGGACGGAAAAATAAACCGTCTCCTGCGTGTGGCATTTGTAAAATACAAATCATCTCCTCTATCCACAGAAGCGCGCGCCTTCTTCCCTTTCAGGTTATCTCCCATGCTCTTACGATGCGGCATGGGATTCAACACCTCGGAGCCTTCACCCTCGAAATAAGAAAGATCAGCACCAGCGACAGTGGAGCATCTCGTGCTTTGCTGCAACAATGTTTCAGATTGCAACTGCAACAGCAACCGCATTACATGTGAAAACGACGTGATTGGATCATCCGTGGAGTGCATGGCCTGCACGTTGTCACCCCGCATTATTCCTGCAGGTTGAGGAACGGTCGAGTGAGTGTCCCGCCTGGAAGGTATCGCGGTATATCAGGCGCGTGTGAAGGTATGCAGGGACCAGACCAGACGCCCACGGCTCTCTGAGTTAAGCCAGAGTCCCAGTATCATCTTGCAATTCAGCATGACTACTTCGCCCTTGACACCACGCATCCTTCTTCTGGGAGCGACAGGCTATATAGGCGGCACCGTCCTGCACCATCTCCTTGATTCCACTCATCCCCTCCTCGGCGAGCACGCCATTTCCGTGCTCGTCCGGGGGCCGGATCGCGTCGCCGAACTCAAAGAGGCCTATGGAGACCGCATCTCGCCAGTCCTCTACAGCGGTCTTGACGACATAGATCTCATTACCAAGCTTGCAAGCCAGCACGACATCGTCGTCAACGCCGGCACAGGCTTCCACCCTGCCAGCGCAGAGGCTTTGGTCCATGGACTGTCCAGGAGACTCCATGAGGAATCGGGCGGCGAAACCAGAAGGCCCTGGATAATCCACACCAGTGGCTGTTCCAACATCTCTGACAATCCTATTGCCGGGGATTCGCACCCCGACAGATGGTTCGACGACGCGGACTCGGTATCTGTTTACGAGCACGAAAAAGCCGTCAACGCGCGCGTGCCGTACCTCCAGCGCACGGCCGAGTTGGCAGTGATCGATGCTGGTGAAGAGACGGGTGTAGGGGCAGTGGTACTACAGATACCGGCCATCTTCGGGCAAGGCAGGGGGCTATTTAGTGATAGTCCCACGTTATTGGGCGTCCAAGTACAGTACGTCTTGGAACATGGGTACGGCTTCATGGTGGGAGATGGGACGGGACGCCTAGGAGTTGTCCATATTGAGGATCTGGCACAGCTATATGTCTTGATCGTGCAGCGCATATTGGACGATGGGGTTAAAGGCGTGCCGAGTGGAAAACATGGCATCGTCTTCCCCTGCGTGGGCTTGGTGCAATTCGCGGACCTCGCCAAAGGCTGTGTCGAGGCGGCTCTTCGCAAAGGGGTCCTCCCTAAATCAGATGGTCCACAAACCGAGTATGTCAGGTTCGCTGATGTCGATGAAATTGCGTTGTATTACGGAGGGGGTGATCTCGGTAGACACCTTGTTGAGCTATGTTGGGCAGGGCACTGGAACACGAAGGGCACTGTGGCAGGTCAGCTGGGCTGGCTGCCACTTCACGATAGAGACGAATATATGTCTGAGAAGCACTTCGACTCCGAGTTGGAAGCAATTCTGGCGGGGAGGGTGCTGCATCTCGACAGTGTGACAGGGCAGAAATGATGGCAGAGGCAGTGGGCCGATGATGGTAGATAGCTACTCCTTGAACTTCCTAGTCATTAACGTGTCGCGTACTTCGCATCTTGAACTGTCCCTTAATTACATCGCCACTCTCCGTCCCATTGACTTCGGGGGGATCGGACAAGTGAATAGTGTCTGTCCTTGCATTTGAGTTTATGCCACGTGCGACGCCAGACGCGTCCAAAACAGCTCACCACGAAAGTCACTCTCTAGCTGCTTGCACCCAGGTCATCAGGACGAGGACAACGTCCGCGGGCAGAGGCCCTCGTCACCATGGACAGGTTCAATTGAATGTGCCCTTTGAATGGTTGGTCCCAAGTAAGTATCTGGCAGGTAAGTCCACTCACACCAGGCCCTTGCAATCCATGCTTCGGGCTAATTTTGAGCAACTTCCCCGCAGGCCAAATCGGACAACAAGGCCTCCAGCACCGGCTCGATGGGACAATATTGAGCTATTCAAGGATAACATCAGCTTGTTTCATACCCTTTCCCCCAAAAGGACAGTATCATCAGGGCAGCAGGCAGACGCCAACATCGGATGGACAGGAGAGGAAACTGCTAGAAGACTTGGGGAAGGTGGTATCTTGGAAGTGCCGTGGAAACCAATTTGTTTTGTTTGAAGTCTGTGCCTTTTTTTGCAGTACCTGGGAAAGCCTCAGCCCCAAAGAACGAACCCCTTGGAAGATCGGGCGGGCCTCGGGAGACTGTCAGTGAAGTATCCGGTCCAGCCATATCCAAGAACTCGACAGCCTCAATCGCCGGCAAATCGTCAATTGCAAGTGCCACAGCGAAGCTCAGCACAACCCAAACTGAAAGTCAGGCGAAGTTCTCTGGTTTACACTGCTACGAGATCTTACGCGGAGACAAGATCGAATAAGAACCCATCGTTACCAGTCCCCCGTTTACACCTTTCTACGAAGAATCAAGCTAAGCTACAACATCTCCACGTCGCACGTTCGGTAGCACGCTGTTCCTTTATGATAGGGAAGCGAGCTGGACTAAATCTGATTTCGTGGCAAGGCTCGTTTTTCAGGAAGTTCTGTCCTCCGCGAAAACTCCAAAATCAACGTTTGAAGCCGATATCTCACGGCCAAGCCGCCGAAGACTTCTTGCACTTGTTTCAACCATTCTGCGGAGGGCGCCAAAACTGGTTCTGAATTTATGAGAAAATATGGACAGCGTCAATCAGCTTTCAGACCGATGTCGCCAGCGCCTTGCTGCCGAGCGACTCTTGGTCACTCCACGTTCGTCATCGCAACAGCAGCAAGAACCTGTCACCGCCAATGTTTCTCGCTGGCACCCGCCTCTTGCGTTTCCAGGTCCATCAGTCTTACAGGCCTCTTCTACTGACGGCTACAGTAATAACGATGGCGTTGGCAATGGCGATGGCAATACCGGTGCCGATGCCGATGGCGCTGGCGGTAATAGTGACGATTTTGTTGACGATAGCATTCGAAGTGCTCAAATGGGCCATCATGAAGACGTTCAGAAGCTTCTTATTCTGCCCGAAATTGACATTCCCCGGGAGCGGAGGAAGCAGACGCCCAGAGGCATGAGCTGTCAGTTGATGGAGCATCAAAAGGTATGCCTGACTTGGCTTTTGCAACAAGAGGAAGATAAGCACAAGAAGGGTGGTCTCCTCGCAGGTATGTGACGCCTCCATAGTTCATGATCTTGGGATTTAGTCTTCTGGCAATGTCTCATTTTACTGACTTTGCATCGCGCTCAGATACAATGGGTCTAGGTAAAACGATCCAGGCTTTAGCCCTGATACTTTCCCGCCCCTCCAGAGACCCTCTCTGCAAAACGACTCTGATAGTCGCTCCTCTCGCACTCCTGAGACAGTGGGAGCAGGAGATCTTCTCCAAAGTGAAGCCCCATTACGAGCTCAGGACTGTGATCTTTCATGGTCCCAAAGCAAAGAAAATGATGGTCACCCATCTTCTCGAACATGATGTGGTGCTTTGCACATACGGAAAGCTTCAGCACGAATACAAGACCAAGCATGAGCGAAAGAAGACGTCAGAGTTGAGGATTCTACATCGCCACGCCGCATTTTATCGGGTGATTCTCGATGAAGCACATAACATCAAGAACAAGGACACCTTAGCCTCCAAAGCAGCGGCCGAGATTCAATCACAGTCTAGACTCTGCATGACGGGCACCCCTTTCATGAACCGATCGCGGGAGTTATTCCCTCTCATTCGCTTCCTTCACATCTCACCATACCACGACTGGCAGAAATTCTGTGAGGAGATCGACACGCCAATGAGAAAATGGGATGGTGACGAGAACCAAGCGGGACTGTTGAAACTGCAGGCGCTGTTCAGGAGCATAACCCTCCGCCGGACCAAGGACAGCCGCATTGATGGAAACCCCATCATTGAATTGCCAGCAAGGAAGGAGAAACCTGCGCAGGCCATGTTCGACGACGATCAGCGAGCTTTCTACCACGCTCTTGAGACCAAGCAGAGGCTAAAGTTCAACAAATACCTAAAGGCTGGTTCTGTGATGAAGAATTACGCATATATCCTCGTCTTACTGCTTCGCCTACGCCAGGTCTGCGATCATCCCTTTCTAATCAAGAATCACGGCATACCAGAAGGCACGAAGCTCGGCGCCGAGGACATGATCATATTGGCGTGCAAGCTGCCAGGCGATATTGTCGCCAGGATCAAGGCGCAAGACACTTTCCAGTGCCCGTTATGTGAAGAGGATACAAAGGGTCCTGTCATCGTCCACCCTTGCGGTCACCACATCTGCCCCGAGTGTTTCACAGCCAGCATGGCCGTCCGTGAGTCAGAAGGAATAAGCGAGGACGGCGAAGGTGGCGAAGGAGATCATGACGACGGAAGGCATCAAGCGATCAGCTGTCCCCATTATGGGTGCGATAATGAGATCACACCATCAAATATCCTCTGTCATAACTTCTTCATCGAGGCTCACATGGCGGGTGGCTCGGAAGACGGCCCAGTAGATGATGGGACCAACGAGGACGCTTCTGACCATGATGATGAAGTGGATGAGAATGGGAACCTGAGGGGCTTCGTCGTCGGTACCGAGGACGGAGCCAGCGTGGCTCATGGTGAGAGTGGCGGCGAAGACGATGACGCCGAATGGGAGCCTCGCTATGGAGACTGTATGGCTCCTCAGACCACTGATACTGGTGGAATATCCACACGCAGCCCTTCCCCCTCCACTGACAGCAGTTATCCTGGCGTCGGCTCGATAAATCTAGCGGACGGGGCAGTGTCTGTGGATGAGATCTCAGCGAACAAGATATCGGACTACGGTGATAAGGCATTGCCTGAGACTCTGACTAGCGACGACAGCTCCAGTGAAAACTCTCTGTCCTCGGATGTTACGACCAACGACTGGAGGCTGGGCGAGCTGGAGAAGCTCAAGCGCCTGGTCAAGGCTCTCAACAGCAAAGCCATTGGGGATAGGGTGAATGCCACCAACATCAAGCTACAGGCTCGACCACCAAAGCGGAAGAGGTCTGCCGGCCAGGCACTGGGTACTTCGAGGAAGAAGCCACCTAATGTTTCCCAGGACACCGAATTCTGCATCAGGAACCGCCAAAGCAACGCCGAGGGTGCCATCCCGCAACCTTCTGGATCACGAGGACCAAACGAGGCCCGAGCAGGCAGCAAGGGAGGCGGTAAGAAGAAGAGCAAGGGCCAGCGAAGGGACAAGAACTTCCTCTCACTCGGCGAGATGAAGCGGGTTGCTCAAAGCAGTGCGGCCGCCATGTACCGATACAAGCAGCATTTGCGCAAAGAGTGGGTGTCCAGCTGCAAGATCGACAAGACCATGGAGATATTGGAGGACATACGCAAACACAATCCTGAGGAGAAGACACTCGTCTTCAGCCTGTGGACATCATTTCTCGACCTGCTCGAGATCCCCATCGAGGACGCCGGCATCAATTACACCCGCTACGACGGCTCCATGAAGTTTGACGCTCGTGATGCCGCTGTCAGGTCCTTTATGAGTAACCCCGACGTCAAGATTATGCTTGTAAGCCTGACAGCTGGAAACGCCGGCTTGAACCTTACGGCGGCAAGCCAGGTCATCATCCTCGAGCCCTTCTGGAACCCTTATGTAGAGGAGCAGGCCATTGATCGGGCGCACCGCATTGGCCAGGAGAGGGAAGTTACAGTGCACCGGGTACTCAT
The DNA here is from genome assembly GCA_003795295.1 of Cytospora leucostoma. Taxonomy (NCBI): domain Eukaryota; kingdom Fungi; phylum Ascomycota; class Sordariomycetes; order Diaporthales; family Cytosporaceae; genus Cytospora; species Cytospora leucostoma. The sequence goes on along the minus strand of LKEB01000007.1, from coordinate 410,447 downwards.
TGCTAACACCGTCGAAGATCGCATCCTGCGGTTGCAAGAACAGAAGAAGTTCTTAGTCAATGCAGCGCTTAGCGAGAAGGGCGCACAAAGTGTGTCGAGGTTGGGTGTTCAGGAACTACGGAAGCTTTTTGGTGTCTAAGAGGCATGCAGTTTGATGGGGCTCCATTGATCTCGCCTCTCTATTTCTCACGCATGGATCGTGGGGAGATCCTACGTAAGGGGCCCAAGCAAGCAAGTATGCTTCTCCACACGTTCATGAACTTACTTCGAATGTCAGCTGCAAGTCGTCCAGGTGTTGGACTGAATTGCGATCGTCTTGCAAGGTTCAGCTAGAAGGATTGGCGATTGACGCCTGGTGCATCAGTCCCCGCTGGAAGAACCACTAAGAAGTGGCAGCTCAGAATCTACCGACCTTCGAGGTCTGAAAGAAGAAAAGCCGAGCCTCCCTGGGGGATTACCTCGACCTTGATTTATTAATTTCAATTTTTGTTTTCCCTTTTCGCACCGGATTCTACCATGAAGCAGGAACCCTCGGCTACCAAACCCCTCGGGTTACATCTGGAAACACATATTGGCATAGCAAGATATGACAATCAATCAAATATCATCCATTGCGGGTTCTTTTGCTGGTCGCCGGAAGCGTTTCATGGGGGGAGGGCCAGGTGGTTCGGAGCCCGCGTAGCTAATCCAATGTTCACCTCCATCGTTGAACAGTGATCAGTGGTGTCTGTAAGAAACGGGGCTGGGTGATAAGGTAACCAGTATGAACAACCCACATCCATGACAAGTATCCAAAGCACGAGGCACACACAAACCTGTCAGCTTCCTGAAATCGACAAATCATCACGCTAAAGCACCGCCACTGACAGCAGCCATGTTCAACCTCTTCCACTTAGAGAATAGACTGATGACGAGAGCCAGCGCTACCGAGGCTAGGGAAACGAGAAACGATATCTTAAGACCGCCCATATACGCCACCAGAATCCCTGGCACTTGCTCGGGCGTAAAAATATTTCGCAGCTCCGTGGCCCCAGTTGCGACAAGCCTCGCCGGGTCAACGCTGGGGGCTGCATAAGGGATCGTCTTAACGAGGACGTTGACGAATGCAGCCTGCGCTGCCGAGATTATAAACGCGGCACCAACTGTCTGGAAGAAGAAGATTATAGCAGTCACTTCCGCCAGGTCCTCGGCTGGAGCGTAAGCCTGGCCTGTTATGACTGGTATTTGTACCGCGAGGCCCCAACCGACGCCTCCGAGAATCTGGTAGCCGATCCACTTCCCTGCCGATGTGCCGACGTCTAAAGTATACATCAGACCTGCCGCTACTGTCGCTAGAGCTGCACCGAAAACCATGACAGGAGTGGCGATGCCGGTTTTAGAGATGAAGCCCCCGCTGATGATGGTGGAAATGGTGACAGCCAAAATCAACGGTAGATTGCGAACTCCGCTTTGGGTAGGGCTGACGTTGTCGATACTCTGGAAGTATATCGGAAGATAGAAAATGATGAGAAAGTAAGCCCCAGCAAAGAAGAACTCGAATAGCGATGCCACGATGTACACCCGGTTGGCGACAAAACGCAATGGCATCATCGCTCTGTCCTTCTGAAACCACTCCCAGCCAGCGAAGGCGAAGATGATGACCACAAAACCGACAAGAAGACCGATGACCACGGGCGAGTTCCACGGGTGCGCCTGGCCGCCGTATTGCAGGGCAAGAATATAGCTGATCACAGCTCCCATGATGAGGAGGACACCGACAATATCCATCTGCAGGACCTTCTCAAGTGAAGAAGCAGCAGTGGGCTTGGAGGCACTTGGTGTGGTGAAGAAGAGCAAAATGATCAGAGCAGATACGCCTCCAATTGGTAAGTTGATGTAGAAACACCACCTCCAATTGACCTTGTCCGTGAGGGCACCGCCTATCAACGGGCCCACGACGGCAGCAACGCCGTAGCTAGCGCCCAAAATTCCCGTGAGCATGGGTCTCTTCTTCGGCTCGGCAGCGAACGCGATGATGGTGAACGAGCCTGTTCCGAAGCCGCCGGCTCCAACCCCTGCGATGGCTCGGCCGACGATGAGTGTTGTGCTGTTAGGCGCGACTCCGCAGATGAGAGAACCGAGCTCAAAGATGAAGAGACTGGTGAGGTAGCTTGTCTTTAGAGGGAAGTATTTGTAAACCTTGCCCCAAGCTGACTGAAAACCGGCCGTCGTCATGAAGAAGGCAGAGGAGTACCACGAGACGTCGCCGAGGCCGTGAAACTCGTCAGTGATCCTCGGGATGGCCGTCGCAACGATTGTCTGGTGTGGTATTGTTAGGCTCGGCCATAGGGGGGGGCCTTACACCTGGGGTTGGTATTCGACGTACCATATCAAGATTAATGAGGAAAATACTCAGGACCAACGCGACAACGACAACGAACAGACTCCATCCTTCTGGGAATTCCTCAGGATTGGTTTTGTCTGAATGAGGCTTTTCCGCGACGGCCACTCTCTCGCCTAAAGCGTTGTCGCGGCGTTTTGTTTTCTCTATATGGTTGACATCCAGCAAGTTTGGGGCAACAAGAGTCGCCGCTTGGTGTAACTCAACGTTTTCGTTGTCTTGCTTCTCCTCATCCACAGTGGTATGTATCGAGGCCATAGTACGATACTGTATTGACAATATTGAATGTTGCTAGGCTTACTGGTCAGGAAATGTCGAGCAGGGTCAGTTGCGGCTACACGTCACGTCGTCTTATCAAGGGAGCGACTTGGTAGTAATGATAAGTCCGCGCCGCCTCAGGTTGCTCCACTAATATGACGAGGGAAAAAAGATGATGAGTCTTCATTCAATCACAAGATGACATCTGGATCTATGCCGAAGGCGCGGCCGCATGGTCTCCAGGATTTATAGAAACCGACGACATCTGTAACTACTTATATAGATGCGGTTTCAGGCGGCAAAGCATACACTCACAGTAATTTTCTGCGATTATAGCAATGTGGCTCACATATTGGTCGAATCGAGGTTACTACTAGCCAGGTGATGACAGAGTCGGCTCGAAAGACACCCCGTAAGACCAAGCAAACGATTATCGAATCCCCGGGGACATGGAGGGAGACTATATTCCAGGCGCTATTCAGACATCACTAAACCTCCATCAAATGCGAGTATGTAGCGTAGCAGAACGTCATTGGTGCAGCCAATAGGAGACTTTCGGGTTCGAGCATGAGCAATCCTCGGAGACATCCTTCAGCCCTGGGCATGGCTCCTTGGCATGTTCACGGCGGATCACACTTCGATTATTGGCCAGAACAGCGTGTGTTGAGCCTTCCTACCCGGCAAGTTTAGCCTTTTACATGAATGCGATTGGACACGCTATCCATATACACATCATGATAGGTCCTCTGAAGTCTTGAGGACGTACATTCGGCTCTGGCTAATCAACCCGAAGTTTTCCATGGTTGCCTGGTTACCAGTTGACGTATGTTACACAAAATGCCCTAGAGTAAGCCTGGCTCCTCCTCTACACCTTGCACCGAGGTATGTTCAAGAACTACTGGAGGTCGAACTCAAAGGCGTGCATCAATCTAATTTAAGGAATATCACCCTCCTTCGAAGCCCTGGAGCAGTTCATCTACTATGTATGTACTGTCATGTTCTACCCTTGGCACTTGATACTGACAAATCCGGTTCGCTAATTACTCAGGTCCTGCATCTCAACAGTAACCGTTGATCTTTACAAGAGTGAGATTTATTGGAAAACTTAATGTCCTCTCTGGCCAGCATTACTCATAACCTGAATATGCAAAGTGAGCAAAATACGTAGTAGTAGTTTCGGAATGAAACCACGCGTATCTCTCTGTTCTGCCAGGGGCGAAACCTGGGACAAGGTCTATAAATGCGACGGAACGGAAACGAATAGACACTATGTCAAAATAAAAAGTCTTGTTATGCTATATCTAGCCTGACAACCCTCTGCTCTTTGAGCATCACAGGACGGGTTCCTGGCACAGCCATGACACCTTGGAGGGAGTCAGTTTGCACGCCACCTTCGCTGTACATGTCCAGTCCTGCTGGACGAACTGATAGGTACCTAATCATGTAATTACGATATCACATCTTTATGGCGCACTTCGATGACATAACATAGCACCAGCCATCCCAGTTCTATACGGACGAGATGATCCTGCTCTTCGTGTTGAATCCAGTCATAAGGATCACTTCCAGTGCCGTATGTGGTACTCAATCAAAGCAACCAGGCTTTGCGATAATATAACCCGTGTATCGCGAGAAAAGGGTGCAGCATTGAGGTTGACAAATTTACTGCCGACTTAGCAAATATGCACCAACTCCCAAAGAAACGAGCAGGATGAAGAAAAGGGCCAGGAGGATGAGGAAGATGAGGGTGGTTCTACGCTGCCAGCGATCTGATTCTTCTTCATCTTCATCTCCATCTCGTACAAGTTGCCCATCACGTTCCAGGCGATCGGGGCTGAGACTGTTGAGGTTGACCTCAGTGAACGACGGAGATTCGTAGTCTGGTGGTGAGTTTGAATCATCCACGGTATACCATGATCGATGATCCTTCTGATCCGTGATGTTCTGGCTCTTCCCAACCCTGACGAAGGAACCTTGAGTAGACATATTTACTATAGCCGGTGTATGTTGTCGCAACTGTTATTGTGCCTTTTGCTTCTTCTCGCCAAAAGATCTATACGATAAGCTCCAATTAACACAACAGATTTTCTGGTACAGTATTCGGGCTGTGATTTAGATAAATATAGTCTTTCGGGTGGGCTAGAGAGGGGGAGGGGAGAGTCTCAAACTTCAAAGCCGTCAGGATCAGACAAAGAGCTCTATACAAAGGGCCTTATACCAAATTTGGTCCTTGTGTCAGTCAATGATACGAGTCGTTATGGTTATAACGTCTTCCCCCAGTGTTTCAGTTCGATGTCCAAAGGAAGAATCACAAAGAGATTATCGTATCAAACAAGAAGTGCTTGCTGACGAAAATTTAAACCCGCTGTCACATCAAGCACCGTTTATCGATTCCCAGGTATAGTATCATTTTCTGGACGAGATTCGATCTAATTATCAGACTCATGCTGTCTGATTCAACCAAAAGCCTAAAAGATATTTGTTCTCACATGACGTCCTACTCGAGTAAACAAGAATGTGACCAGACATTATCCACGTAACCCAAGAGATGCCTTACAATGTTTTCATTGCTGAAGAAAATTGGCCAGCTTTCCACAAGCAACAGGGCGGAGAGCTACATGGCACAGTATAACCACTAAGCTTTGGAGTTTTTATGTGAGTCCATAGGCTAGAAACCGTTTCCAATCATTACCATGCGGCGTCTACGATAAACACAGAAAAGCAAAATCATTTGAAGAAACAATGTTTGAGCGATGACGCAGAGGTATAGACGGTGGATGGCTAGCCTGCTGTCAGAGCTAGGTAACGTAAACATGCGTTGGATTGATATCGTTGGGACACATCGCCAGAGCGGCGGCATCACATATTCAATAGCAGCATGCTACGCCACTTATTTTTGGGTGTTTTCCGGCTGTATAAAGGCTCAGATGAAATACAGGAGTCTCTAGTGCCCACATTTGACCATGTGCAAGTTTCGTCTCGTGTTACTTAGATGAGGGTGTATGCAATTATAGTCTCAGTACTCCTCTAAGTGCATGTATGGGAGGAAGCCACCTGAAGATCATGATCAGTACAGACTGCCACCTAATTCAGACCGCGGTAGCTCTTTTACTTATATTACATAGTATGCTGTCCATATTTCAAGGACTGGGTACTACGGGCGCAGCAGCTACTTAATCTGTGGACAAGGCTAGTACTTGCCGGAATGGGCATCGTCCCAAGTAGCTTCACTTACACAAGGCTCCGTTTCCTGCAACATCTGGACTCAACCAACTTCCACCAACAAGCTTTTTCGGTTGTTTTGTTTTACGAATTGCCTTGCATACTTCAACGTATCTATCAAGACATCAGGAGTAGTTATGGAAGAAAGCGACCTTGATATGGTTGTTATACGCATCCAGATCAAGCCAGTCGTGGGTTGTCAGTTTATGTCCACAAATACTATGTACATAGTACTTTGCAACGAGGCTCGGAGCTAGAAGGCACAAAGATATGCCAAACACCCCCTCTCTAGCCTACCCATCGTGTTGCAGACCTTAGATCTGTCACGTTGTCTTACAACTTTGCATCATCAGTCTCTGTGTCAGCTCAGATCCCAGATACAAGACCACGAAAACCTAGATACCCGAATCATCCTGGAGAAGCATGTTAGCTGTGAACGGAAACGCGTAAATTACGGTAGCATGTTGGGTCTCATGCAATTGAATCATTTGGCTACTTACCTGGAAGACAAGTGAATCATCACAGCCGAACCACCAGTTTTGGCACCTTCCATACCACTTATCCCAGTTATCGCATACCCGATCCACCTCCTTGGTGATGGGGGAGGACGGCAAGTTGAATCTAGTATTCGCTTCCGCCTGTCGCTCAAGGATCTGTAGAGCAAGACCCTCACTTGCGTGGAATGCTATGTGGCAATGCATCAGCCAAACTCCAGGGTTATCCGACTTGAAGGCAATGACAACGAAGCCATTTGCAGGCAGGAGGACGACGTCACGCCTTGGAGGGTTAGCCAGGGTTAGGTTGAGTCTGTCGGCGGAGTAGGATTGGTTGGACTGTTGGAGGATTGCGAAGTCGTGGCCGTGGAGATGAATCTGTTGGCATATTGCCTTAGCATCTACCCTTGACTCGAGATCTGGCTTATGGGAGAGCACAATGCGCAGACGTGACTTACGGGATGGGCACCGATCGTGATCCCGCCTACTCTACTTCCAGCGAGGACAAGATATACCTGAAAGACGCACATCATCAGATATTTGATCTAATCACAGCGCCTGGAATATGGTTGTGAAGACTAACCCAACTGGAACTGTTGAAATTCTCCGGTATGACAACCCACTTCTGTGGCCATTGTCCACTGAAGTTATCCAGGTCCTGGATTGTGGGATGGCTATAATTGATTTGCAACGGTGTGAAGGCGGCAGATGATTCCGGATCCAAGGCGAATTTAGCCAAGGGGTATGGCCGGCCGCCAGGGAAGCTCCCCGTGAGGTTGTTCTCCACGGTGAAATGCTCGCCGTCACCCGTGTTGGCCGCAGGGCCCACGAACCAAGGAAGCTTGGGTTTCAGGGAGTGATATGGCTCATCGGAGCAGTCAAGAGCGATATTGGGCCAGGGCTTGGAGGTTGGATCAGACGTGCTCTTCTTCTTGTACCGCACGATGCCGGTGCGCTCATAGCCCGTCAGACCCTGCTGACCGCAGGTTTTAGCGACATATGTCCTGATCCAGAAGTTGCCATCATCAGGCACGGGATTGGATCCATCGTCATCTTCATCTGGACGTGCTTCGACGATAACCCGGTACCTCTGCCCGATACCGATGAGGACAGAGGTAGTAAAGTATGGTTCGATGGGCACGAAATCAGAGTCGATGACTTGCAGTACGTGATTATCGATGCTGAAGACAAATGTTGATCGAAAAGACGTGTTGATCAGACGCAGCATGTAGCGCTTTGCCCTTCCATTCTGCCCAATATGACGCTTCTCGAACTTCAGGACATGCTCCTCGGGAATGGGCGAGTCCGGCGTTTGGCTCGAATTGAATCGAGTAACGTTGCCACGGCCGTTTAGAAGAATGCTAGGATGGTCTAGATTTGGATTCTGTGTGTATATTGCGCTGAAAGCGCTGTCGTGGCCTGTTTCGGAGAGGTTTGATCAGTATGTATTGTGGTTATACTAATACTAGCCAGGTGGCAGTCTACTTACCCCAGTCAGTCATTATGATGGGCTCCTTCGGCTCATCAAAATCAGCCGTATCAGGTCCATGGATTGTCTATAATCACCATGTCAGTATACAGAATCATGCTGGTGCGAAGGGGTCTCACCAAGGGGCCCTGCAGGCCGTCTGCATATTGAACAGAATAATGTGAGTGATACCAGGAGCTCCCATATTGAACGGCGCGGAAGCTATACGTATAGGAGTCACCAGGGGCGATAGGACACTGAGTGACACCGTTTACACCATCCATGTGTGAGGTTTGGTTCTGTCTGATACCATGCCAGTGGATACTCGTGCCGTTATACTGATAGAAAGATGTTAGAAACAATACAAACAAGATTTGGCGTAGGTGGGTATACTTTTAGTTTGTTGATGACCTTGACATTGATAGTATCGCCCCAGCATGCTTGGATCCAAGGGCCCGGGTATGTGTCGTTGAACAGCTTTGCTGCAGTAAAGTTGCGTCCGTCCGCGTTGATCCAGCCATCGTTGATCACTAGAGTATAGTTGCGCTGTATGCCGATAGGGACTTCACGCTCGTAGTCAGTCAAGACGTTGAACTCACGTCCATCCGGGTGCCTGAGCCAGCACTCTCGGTTTGATGGTGTCGAACAAGGACGCCATCCCTTCATACTCCGATAGTCGCACCGGAACTTATCATCTTCGGGTCGACCAGTCGGGGGCTTGAAGATAGGATCCTCAGGTTTGTCATCACCAACATGTGGTCTCGACTTTGTGAATGCACCAGGAATCAGGTCGCTTGGACCAACGGACCAATCGAGGGAGTCTACCAAAGGCCTTTGGAGTCCTCCGAACTCGTTGAATGGGTCCAACACCGTTGGACTGATCCATGTCACGAACTCTACCACAGCGGCCCAGGCTCGCTCAGTGAGACGCATTCTGACACGTTCCTCAGTTTTTGCGAGCGGCCAGAATCCTCAATTATCTGACGCTTGTATATAATATGTCAAATAGGTAGGGGACGTTTGTCGTAAACTGAACTCTCAAACCACTGTCTAGTTTAATTAGAAGGTTTGACGGACAGCGGACAAGTGGTGCGGCAGTGAAAGACATTAATAAACATTAACAAGAAGGGAGGCCCAAGCATTCTCTCTCCTTCACCAATGCCTCTCGTGAGCCCTTGGCTCTGAAAATACACTAGTGGTCAGACCACAACACCGAAGGGCTGGAGGATCGGCCGACATAGCTTGCAATATTCACGAAAAGGCAGCCACTGACGGCAGTGCCATTGTGCCAAGTGACAGGGAGTAAAGGCTTCTTGTAAGCCGAATTCGTATCTTGCCTTGTGATTCCCTCAGAAGGTCAGCGAGAGTGGGCCGGGAAAGGCTCGTGATCCGCAGGATATCGGTATCCTGGCACACCCGGCAGCACCGGAACATAAAGTCATAGCCCGGGTTTGCTGCTTTCAGAAGCATTCTTCGAGCGTTCGGAGATTATGTAAAACAGATGCAAATGATCGGTCAATGAAAGCTGGTGCGTGGAGCTGAGACTTGGCATCGCTTGTCTAACGTGAGCCTCAACAACCTGTTGGTGCAAGGCTTACATAGCCACTGATGGCGCCCTACTTCACCAATAGCTAAAACATAGCTTGAACTGACCGGCGTGAATAGTACGGTGTGCCTGTCGATTAATGATTACTCATGGAAGGTGACAGCAAGAATTCACCAAGATGGTCTACGTATTTTGTGAACCAAGACTTCGGGACAAGGCCTTCAGCCTCAACTCATCCGAGAAGCTTGTAACGAGATGGTGGCAGCCACGATAAGATGAGCGTGATGAGTGTAGGAGGCTGAACAGGGAAACATGTTCAGTCTTGTTTGCATACATTCCAGGAGACTGACCACGAAGAGCTCCAGTGCTGTGATGACGTTTCGACGTAATCAGCGAGACTACCCTCTAGGTGTACTTGAGTTATGTTTGCGACGTCCTTGAATGGTCCCCGCTAAGTTTGTCGTCAGCCTTTCCAGGCCAGTCGGAGAGATATCAACGATCTAGCGTAAGCCTTGGACAAATGAGTTCAAGCAGGCCCAGTGTTTGGGTATCGCTATCATAGACAGGGAGGAAGGACCAGGTCGTGGTTGACCTACTCACATCTGTGGCTCACGTGATCCTGGATTAAGGTGGCTGCAGTGCATGACAGGTCATTTGCGACAGCATGAACAACGAAGGAACCATGGTCAATGAGCCCTCCGATGGCTCAGAGTGTTGTGGAAAGTCAGTGTGTGTACAAGTAGGCTGCTGTACACATTCCTCAAGGGAGACCATGGATAGAGTAGAGCGAATCATTGTCACAATTTGCAGCTGCTCATGTGGTGACTGTCCACCGAGAAAACGTTAGGTGGCAATGCCACAAGGCCAACATCTCTTGGAGGGTAGTTTGGCTTTTTTAGATCCAGTGCTTATTCCTTACTCCAGTTTACGGAGCAGTCAGCCTTGGAAGGGGAGATGCCTAAAAGTACCTAGGTACGTACCGTCAAGATCGCGGCCAGCCTATTGAGGGTTAGGGTTATATGCTGGGCATTCGGGCATATCGGTCCGTGCTTGTCACGACCACGTGACTTGACGCGCCAAGACCCCAACCTTATCCCTCAATCAAGCCGTTTGGCCTTCGCGACATCGCCTCACGCGTCCTTCCTTCTCCACCTTCCATCTATCTTGCCATCTCTCACAGCTCACCTCAGCTGGCTCCCACCTTCAAATTTGTCTTGGCATCTACACAGCACTTCACGCTGCAATACTCTATGGGATGACATCACACGCTAAGTTCTAAAGGTACTCGCACCGGCGGGTGATCGCGCGCGTCTGCTCAGTGCTGAGCGTGGGAGGCTATCGGTCATGGGCGGCCAAGACCAACTCGACTGGCTTCTACTCACTGTCTACGGCCAGTGAAAGACCCGGGGTCTTGGTGACAGCCGTACTGGTGCTTCTTACCTAGTGCTGGGCGAGACGTGCGGGAACGGTGCCCTCGACTCCCCGGCTTTTCTTTTCGTTCCTATCGTTCGGCATCCAGAGTCAAGGCTGCTCTACCAATCGAAAGCCTGGGTGGGCGGGATTCCTGTTCTGATCATCGTAACTGGTGACCTACGACAGGGGAAAATCTTTCTCAATTTGTGTGCTTGGCCAAGAAATGCTAGCTGACTATCTTCAGGTTGTGTCTCCCGTCCAGGTTGCACGTCATAGTAGAGACCCGACTCGTCGTAGTTGGGTCCATCTAAATCAACATGAGTGCCTCGGACACAATCGACGTATCAGCTCAGTCGGCCATTGTTACCTGGGCTTCTGACAACAAACCTTGCTGCCGCCTCGAAGCCGTAAAACTTTACATCTTCCACGATCCTTCGACCAACACCGCCTTCTTCAAACTTCGCGCTCCCGTGACATATCAGACGATTGCCGCAAATTCCAAAAGGACGACTGCTGCCTGGCTCTTCATTGCTCCGGAGAGGATCGCGACACTGCAACTGCAAGGCGAGCATGAGATCGATGAGACTACAAAGAAACAGCTGGGTCCCAATGCCGTGTGCTTACGCTTCGACTTGCACCGGCCTGCTGTTCTTGTTCTTCCCCCAGATATCGACCAGGACGGCGAGGCTCATGCGTCCGCTGAGGCACTAGATGCTCTTAGGTCTCTCACCCAGGCTACAAGCTTCGCCGTCTTGGCAAGCCTGCCGGCCCGCGCCGTGTCCCAGGCGCGCCTGCTATCTCTATGCACGGCAGCGTCTGGGTCTAAGGAGGGCACTTGTGCGGCATACACTTCAACAAGCGGTACTCTGATCAGTAGCAAGCATGCTGCCGATACAAATAGTCTGTATGGTGGCAAAGGCGGTAGGATCATCGAGGGTGGTAGCTCTGCCCTTCTATCCACTGTCGAGACCAATGTGTCGCCACCTCCATATGCGAACATCGGTGCCAGTCCTCCTTCGGCGCCGGTCTTGGAGCCGGAGAAGAAACGAAAGCGACGGGCCAGCTCCGACGCTGGCCCTGGTCCTCGCCAGCAATCTCCTGTTAGAGGTATCGAGCTCAAGATGGCGCTTGAAGAGTTTAAATCTGAGCTCAGGTCCGAGTTGAAGCAGGACCTGAGACGCGAGTTCTTGGCCGAGTTGAAACAAGAGTTGAAACAAGAGTTGAAGCATGAGCTGAATACTGAGCTGAGAAACAAGCTAAAGATTGAGCTAATGGCTGGGCTCAAGAACGAGCTGGCTAATGAGGTAATACAGGAGGTGGAACCACGACTCCTCCAACGCGTCGAACAGTCCCTGCAGGAACAGGCAGACGAATTTGAATCGGAGCTTCACGATGTCCGGCGTGAGGTCGGCAGTACAGTCTATTCTGAGGTCGAAGACCAGACCCACGAAGCTAGGAAAGAACTCGAGGAGTTCATCAAGGACGAGATGGAGGAGGCCCAGCAAAGGGTTGAGGACCGGATTGTAAATAGGTTGCAGTACGCCAACCTGAACCTTACATTTTAATGATATGTAGATATCCATTGTTCCGTCTCTACGTCGCCAGCTACCTGCTGCTCTTTTGAGGTGATGACAATCTTACGAAAATACGTCGACCCCAGTCAAGCAAGCGAGCCTTCGGACTGAGCAGTCTGCTATCCATCTGCCCATCCGATCCCGCGCCCTCATTCTATGGTGCAAAGATGCACATCTCGGGGAATCGCTACTCTGCCAAAGAACATCTCGTCCTCCTTCTACCGCTCATAAGCTCTAAGCATCTCATCCGCAAGCAACCTCCCCGTAGCCTCCCTCTCCAGACAAAGACTAACATCATAGTCGCCATTCCCCTCTCCCAGATCCATGACCTGCAGGATCCCATCCATCCGTGGCATCTTACCCTGAACATATCTCGGCCTCAAGCCCGACCCGAGGAAATCAACCTCGTAGGCCCCCGTCCTGGTCCAAGACGTCACGATGGTATGCCTCTGCCCGAGGAACGCCTGCCAAAGCCGCTGCGGGCTGACCTCGTGCGCCGCGTCGTAGAGGTGGGACGCGACCGCCCCCGGCGTGAAGAGGGATATCATCTCCCTGATGGACAGCGCAACCGCTCCCATAGTGGTGGCGTCCGAACATACCTCGGCCCCAGACCTCTCGACGTATCCCAGCAGTATGGGCGAGCCCAGGAACCCGTCCGGCAGGGGCGGGTCCACGCGGCTGCGGAGCCCGAGGGTGATGTCCATGTAGACAGGTTCCTCGGTGTCCTGAACCCGACGGGCGCGGTTGATCAGGATCCACAGGTGCGCGAGGAGGGCATCGAGTCGTGATATCATCATCGGTGGTGGTTGTTGTTGCCGCTGCGCGGTGACACCCAGGAGACTAGCCTGCGCCTGCGTTTGCGCTTGCGCCTGCGCGGCTGCCTTCATCCTCGCCACCTCGTCCGCCCCGAACCGGATCTGCACGTGTTCCACCGGCGCCGGCGCGTCCCACGTCGGCCAGGGCGGGTGCGAGGACGGGCTCAGCCGCAGCGCGCGCAGCTCGTCGCCGCCAGGCTTCGTCAGGCTCGTCGACGCCGCTGCCCAGGCGGGGTAGCCGGGCGCATCAGTAGCCCACCAGTCGTGCCGGTGCATAGGCAGCGACCGGGCCTGTGCGACCCTGGCGGCATCGGGCTCCGCCTCGCCGGCGAGCCCGGCGTGTCTGTCGAGCAGCTCCGGGTCGAACAGCGGCTCCGGGCGGCTGGGTTGCCCACCTTGAGGCTGGGGAGTAGTTGTAGTAGTTCGCCCCTCTCCGAATAGCAGCCGCGACCGCCCCGCCCAGGAGTGGACGAACTGGAGCAGACACGCCGCGTCCGCGAGGCAGTGCGCCGCCTTCACGCCGACGGCAAAGCCCCCGCACCGGAACCGCGTGACCTGGGCGGCCAGGCCGGGGAGCCCCCCGGACCGGGCCGTGCCGGACTCGAAGGCGAGCTCGCACCCGGGGAGCAGCTCGTCCTGGGGGAAGTCGGTGGCGACCCAGACCTTCCTCGTCGTGCCGCGCTCCTCGGCGGCCGGCACGACGCTGTCGAGATCACGGTCGTGCTCGGCGAGCACGAGGCCTACGCCGGGGTCGTTCTCCGTACCGTACGACACGACTGGCCGGCCGAGGTGGCGCGGGTTGGCATCCCCGGGCCTGATCTCGTCCTTGGTAATCCATCGGACCTGACCGGCGAAGTGTGGGTAGGAGTCTAGGGTCTGCCGCAGAGAGAGTTCCAGGTTGTCGAGGAGCAGGGCGCCGTTCTGCGATGCCTCGCTGGGCTCGTAGAGCCAGACGGCTGCGCAGGGGGTGAAGCGCACAACAGTGGCGTCGATGATGGACAATCTCGTGACTGTCGGTCGTCCTGCCGGTCTTGGTGTTGCTGGGAAGATCTTTCGGGAGGAGATCACCCTGGAGATCACCCGGCTGGTGGGCGGGGTCTGTTTAGTCGTCATAGTTCCTCGATTTCGATCTTGATATATATTCGTTGAGCGACTCTCCGGAAACGACTACTTCGACGATTGGCTGGTTCTCGCCACGTGCTGCATGCATCGCCGCGAGGGGTGAGATGTGATGCCTTTATATGATACTGGAAGCTACCAATGAACTATCTGACATCACGTATGGCGTTGCAGGCTGCAGCTATCTCGCGAAAGACCATGAGAGAGGATGAGCCCGAATGAGTTGACCGTATCGAAGGATTGTCACGCTAACGCATTATACGCGAGTGGACCTCGTTGACTTAAGAGTCACGCCGCTGCCCCTGTCGTCTGACGTCCCGGTGAGGTTGACGTCGTGAGTGCATGGCCAGAGACTCAGAGTGCGAGGCAGTGAGATGTTCTCTATTTCATTGAAACAAGCCAAAAAAAATGCACCAGACTTGGTACGTTTTGGATTCCTCAAAGAAAGTCGGTATCTGTGTCCAGCTTTCGAATTGGCTATGTAGGTGACTTGTTTCCCGCAGGGAAATCTGGTTTACTGAATCACAGACAAGTATGGTAGCTTGGCTCCCTATGTTGAGAGGCCAAGGCGAACAACTTTGAATAATGCCGCCATCTCCAGATGGCTACTCCCATATCCTACGCGGCCTAGATACTCTCACCATTGACCCCTGCCCCGGTTCGAGATATCACGTTCAAGAGACGTGTCAGGAGTCGCAGAGTAATCGCAACCATCACAACACTTTGTTGTTGTAGCCTATGTACTTTATATAGGTCTAGAGCTTGGATTCAATAGCAGCTTTCAAGGCTAAATTACACATGGTTAGCAAATCTACGTATGTGCATACACCAGTGGGTGAGCCACTCACCATCGCAGGTTGTCTTCGCATCTCCGAATAGCATCCTAGTCCCGGGCATATAGAACATGGGATTCGGTACGTCGGCTGTCACAAGAGTCAGTTCACATTTGTACAGCGCTTCGGGGCCTTCCAGGAGACCCACCATAGCCACTCGCCATCCCTCTCTTCATCACGATTGTCTGCTTGCTCTTCCAGGCGTTGAGCACCGGCATACCCGCGATCGGGCTTCCTGGTTCCAAGGCAATGGGGTTCACCGTGTCGTTGGCGCCAATCACAAGGGTAACGTCTGTATCAGCGAAGTCGTCGTTGATCTCGTCCATCTCGAGCACGACATCGTATGGGACACTTGCTTCCGCGAGAAGCACGTTGCATTGTCCCGGCATGCGACCAGCCACGGGGTGGATCGCAAAGCGCACATTGATCCCCTTTGCGCGCAGTATTTTTGTCATCTCCGATATGGCGTACTGCGCTTTCGCAACAGCCATACCGTATCCCACCACGATGATGACTGATTCGGCGTTGAGAAGCGCGTCAGAGACATCCTCCACGTTGGTTTGTGTAACGCTGCCTTCAATCTTGTAGTCAGTCTGTTGAGGGGCAGCGATGCCACCAAAGAGGACGTTTGTGAGAGATCGATTCATTGCAACGCACATGATGTATGACAGGATAGATCCAGATACACCAATGAGAGCCCCAACTGTTGTCAACAGTGGGTTCTCCAGCATGAACCCTTCCGCGACGAGGGCAAATCCAGAGTAGGCATTCAGAACTGTGATCACAACGGGCATATCAGCGCCTCCGATGGCTGCAGTGGTCGTATAGCCCTTGGCGAAAGACAGGGCCGTGTTAGCAGCGAGTGCCCCCGCCGCAATCAAGGGTGACCCGGGTGCCAGAGTCACGAAAGCGCCCATGGTACCAACGTTGGCTGCGAGGAGTCCGGAGTTGACGAGGTGACGTCCTGGGAGAATAGTGGGCTTCGAAGACATCCTTCCTGCGAGCTTCAGGAACGCCACGATAGAGCCGGTGAAGGTAATGCCACCTAGGACATGTCAGTTCGTCTTGTCCCTATTTGCGTGGAGACTAGGATCTTACCTATGAGGACGCCCAAGTAAGCAGTAACCAGATGCAATGTTGTGACATCACTGAGATCCGTCATCACGCTGCCGATAGATGTCAGTACGGCTGCTAAGCCGACCACAGAGTGCAGAGCCGCCACGGTCTGGGGTAGGTCAGTAGGCGTGATGCGCTTGCCGATCAAAAAGCCTAGATTGATTAGCCAACTTAGCACTCCGAAGACCGTATAGGGATATCTTACCGACGAGACTTCCGACGGTAGCTAGAACGCCGAACTGGGTCAAGACCTCGGGCGAGAAACCGACAGCCAACAGCGAGGCCAGAACACCAGATCCAACACCAAGTATGCCGAGCATGTTCCCCATACGCGCAGTGGCCTGGGACCCTAGACCTGAGAGGGAGCTGATGCACAGAACCGAGCTGACCATGTAGCCTGCCTGCACAAGTCCAGCTGCTCCAGTCGAGGCAGCGGCCAAATAGCCACCCCCAAAGAGAACTCCAGGAATAGCGTACAGCCAAGGGTACTCTGGTGGATCTGTTGGACGCTTGAACATGTCAAGCATTCGCTTTGTGATCACGAAACCCCCAGAGACATTCACAAAGGCCAAAAGTACTGATGCGGCACCGAACGCCTGCGGGATCGTCTCTGGTAGGTAGCCACCGCCCAGAACAAAGAAACCGCCAATGCCGACCATTCCAGAGATCGCATTGGTGACTGACATCAGAGGGGAATGTAGAGCAGGCGAAACGCCCCAGACCACACGGTAGCCGATCAAAGAAGCAAGTCCAAAGGTGAAAGCGTTGTCCATGAAAGCTGGCCCAGTCAACTTGCCGAGCGCAAGGGCCGTTGTCATGCCGCCTGTGACAAATCCAACTTCTCGAGAGGTCTTTTGAAAAGGAGTCAAGGCCACACTTTCTACCTCTTTGGCAGACGCTGCAGTAGGAGCCACCGGAGGCGTTGGTGGTGCTGGGCGTGGAGCCGGTGGGAGGATTTCGCCATTCTGGGTCACAATGGAGCCCCTGACAACTTCATCGTTGAGATCGACACCGAATTCCTTCTCAGCAGGGGCCATCGATAGCAGAAACTTTGTGATGTTGTTGGAGTAAAGGGTGGACGATTGCGTTGGGAGTCTTGAAGGAAAATCAGTGTAGCCTGTATATTATAGTCAGAAGAGTATCTCGTGCAAGGTGGATCGCAGACCTACCGATAACCTTGACGCCATTGTACGTGATCATTTTGCCTGGCTCGGTCTTCTCACAGTTGCCGCCAGCTTCGGCCGCCAAGTCAACGATCACACTACCAGGTTTCATGATTTCCACCATGGACTTGGTAATCAGTTTCGGTGCTGGTCGCCCAGGGATGAGGGCGGTTGTGATTATGATGTCCACTTCGCGAGCTTGCTCAGTGAACAGCTTCATCTCCGCCTCGATGAATTCCTTCGACATCTCCTTCGCGTATCCACCAGCACCTGAGCCATCTTCCTCCAGATCCACCTCGACGAACTCAGCACCAAGAGACTCAACCTGTTCGCGAGCAGCAGACCGTGTGTCAAATCCGCGGACAATTGCGCCAAGTCTCCTCGCAGTCGCAATGGCACTCAGCCCTGCAACGCCAGCACCAATGACGAGCACTTTGCACGGCGGAATCTTTCCAGCAGCAGTAACCTGACCAGTGAAGAAGCGACCAAAATTGTTCGAAGCTTCAAGCACAGCTTTGTATCCAGCTATGTTGGCCATGGAGCTCAATGCGTCAAAGACCTGTGCGCGGCTTATACGGGGTATCAGATCCATAGCAAAGGCAGTAGCATGCTTCGCAGCGATCTTCTCGACCAAGGCCTTGTTCTGCGCGGGCTGGAGGAAGCTGATGACGGTCTGTCCTTCCTTCATCTCATCCGCCTCAGCAGAGCTAGGGCCCCGGACCTTGAGAACGATGTCCGAATTTCGCCATACATGAGACGCAGAGTCAACTAGAGTGGCACCGGCTGTTTCGTAGTCCTGATCCAAGAAGTCGGCCTCAGCGCCAGCACCTTCCTGAACAATGACCTTGCCGAACCCTTTCTTGAGCAGTAGAGCAACATTTTGCGGAGTGAGAGCTACGCGCCTCTCGCTAGGGAGGATCTCGCGAGGCACACCCACAGTCAGCCCTGAGTATGGTGTAGTAGGCGGTACGACCCTGGTAGAGTAGCTTGAGCCACCTGTTGTGGCTGACGACGAGATCGGGCTGTGAGATAGCACAGATGCATGGCGAACGAGCGTCAAGGGCTGCTTCTTGGAGGGGACAAGAGCATATGACAATGAGGGTGGTTTGTTACTACCGCCACTTGTGTGATGGTAGAATTGGTGCTGCTGGGCAGGGCGGCCATGCGCGCTGACGGCGGAAACCAGATCTAAGTGGATCGAGTGATTAGGATGAAGGTCGCTTTACAAAATAGTCGACAATGAAGCTCCATTTGCTTGGCTCACCTAGGACACGTGAAGAGGACTGGACGAGGGCAGACACCTGCGTATTATGGGCCAGTGCAGGCCGAAGCAGATATGTTAGAGACATGACGCCGTAATATGGACTGCATGCAGTCTACACAACAGGCTTGTCTCAGCCGAATCCTTATCATCTGCCGTCTGTCGCTTTTGGGTTGCTTGAAGTGTAGAATGTCCGAATCTGGAAAATGCAGGTGCCAAGTGCAGCCGCGATTGGTAGTAAGGAAGGTCGTACGAGCCTTCGTCACCTTTTGCTTGCAGATATGCGCCTCGGATACTTACACCTTGAGGACAGACCTCAAGAAAATTGCAAGAGCCGAAGTTGGGGAAGAGACAGAGAAGAAGTCAGAACATTCCACCTCCCTTCGAGGCGACTTGAGAGTCTAGCCGGTGCTATGATTTCTCCATCTCGCAACCGCCTTTCCATTCCCCTCCCCCTCTGTGCACCCCTCTGCCCCCTCTCCTCCCCCTCTTCTCCATGACACCTCAGCACCACCCGAGCACCACCTGACTGCCTGAGCACCCAGAAGCAACTTCCAATATTGAAAGCCTTGCAAGCATGACCGGAGAAACTATCCCCACATGTCTTTCGGCCCCTTCATTTGCAGAGGAACAAACCCAAGTAACGTTCCGGTGTCGGCCTGATCGACTCGCAATATATTAGTAGTATGTAGTAGGCTATGAATGCAATTAGCGCAATGTCCAACGTATCACAAATCAAACACGGTAAATATATTGGTAGTCCATATCTGATTCGTTGATGACTCCTCCTTGGGGAGGTGGACATGGTCAATCCTCCAACATCAGCCAACATACTATCTATGTACGTAAGGTATCTAGGTACCACGTATATGACTGACCCGAGCCTTGCTTGGCAGCAGTCAGTTTGACCGAGCTGGCCCAGGTGCCTCTGGTGGAGATAGCCCGTTGTAGAACAAAACGTGGAAAGAATTGTGAGAGAAAAACAGTCGCACCCAGCAACCCTAGATAAAGGATGTCCAAATGTCTTGTTGTGTGCTCCGGTTAAAAGGTCATTGACTACATCGCGGTAAAGTGGATTCTAGCTGGCCTTGACACAGGTTCGAGTCAGTAGACGAAGACGGAGCGGAGAGTTTGATATAAACTACTAGTTTTACGATAAGATATCGTCTGCCTAGTATAGTGGTTAGTACACTTCGTTGTGGCCGAAGAAACCCATGTTCGATTCATGGGGCAGACACGTTTTTTTGCCATTCCTGTCATGGTCGTATCATCAAATTTTACCAGTTATCTGGCTCCCAAGTTTTGCCGAGGTTCCTCAGAGGTTTCCATTCAGAGCACTGCCGAAGGCCGTTCGTGCTAACAAACGAGGTGCTCCCTGCCGCGTGCCCAAGCATTTCTAGCCTACCTAGGTACATAGGGTAGGTATGTAGACACGCTGAACTGTTATATCAGAGTACCTACATCCAGATGTCCGTGTATGCGATTCGTTTGCGCAAAGGTGTCATTGACCATTTGAAGATAGAAAGCTTTTGTTTTGTATTTACCCCCCAGGCGACCCAACGCCGATTTATGAAACAAAATCACTTTTCTTAGCATCAGGCTCCATTGCCTTGCCCTTTGGCCTTATGGGCCTTCGTGACGCGGCTTTTCGTCCCCCATTACTCCTGTGTCTCCAAAACGCAGTATGTGCCCGCAAGTTGCGGTAGTGAATGGTGGCACACACACACCACGAGATCCCTTCCCTTAGGATCGACATAACTTCAAACAAGACCACACAGATATGCTCCATGCCAAGCTTCAGCCTTCAGGCTCCAAAGAAAACCCCAGATTTTGTCACCCTATCGTCTTGGGTCCAAGGATCACTCGGTAGAGCACCTGATCGTGCTGGGAACTTGCCGCCATTGCTAGGTGGACATCTTCTCTTGACATATCTCGCTGTCCGGAACATTACTCTGTCCGTTGGCGCTTGGCCGCTAGGTGGAAGTTAGCCTCGTGTTTCGCCGTTATCGCGTTGACCGGTCGGATGTCTCTAAGCCCCGTTCGTACCATTCGTTTCAGCGTTGTTGTTCACTACTCCGACGTTGGATTCTACGGAGTCGGGGTTCTGGAGAGTGAGATGGTAGGACCTGATGATGGAGTCGGCGTCGTCGATGGCGATTTGCCTGATGTCAGCCATGGCCTTAATCTTGGCTGTGACCTCCTTGACCTGGTCATCCGTCATGGTCAGGCCGAGCTGACCAACACGGGTCTTGACCGCGTTCCAGCCCGTGAGTCTTGAGGCGAAGTGGACGTAGCGAGTGAGACCGAAGTCGGCGGGGTTGAGAATCTCGTAGGTGGAAGGGTTGTTGAGGATGGCCTTGGCGTGGATACCAGCCTTGTGGGTGAACGCGCAGAAACCGGTGATAGGGTTGTTGAAGGGCGTGTTGACCTCCACTGCGTCGGCGACGAGGTCCTCCAGCTCCTTAATCTGGTGCAGCTTGTACTTGCTCTTGACGTAATCGGGGCTGGTGACCACCATGCGGGCCAAGAAGCCACCGAGAGGGGTGATACCGTTACGCTCGCCAACTACAATCCCAAAGTTAGTGGCTGAATTCGCACTGGGTGCTGAAAAGGGGCCATGGGGTGGAGGAAGCGATGGAGCACGGTTTCTGAGTTAAGGCAGACTTACTTCCGAGGACACTGGTGTCAACGTGCGTCGCACCGGCCTCCAGAGCACAGAAAGCGTTGGCAATGGCACAGCCAGTGTCGTTGTGGAAATGTGTCTCAATATCGCAACCAACAACATTCCTCAGGGTCCTGATGAGGTCGAAGACTTGTCTTGGGTGAGCACAGCCCACTGTGTCAGCGATACCGACACGGTTTACACCAATCTTGTCTACCGCGCTGTAAAGGGTCAAAAGGTCGACGAGCTCTGATCGGAAAGAGTCCTCGCTGGAGAAGCGGACCTCAAGGCCCTTGGACTTGACGAACTCGATGACCTCCAGGGCCGTCTTGACGATGTAGTCCATGTCCTTGCCGTGAGAGTGTTCCCGGAGGTACTTGGAGGTGCCGATGACGATGTCGAGACCGTCGACGCCGGTCTCAACAGCCAGCTTAGCATCGCGCATGTCGCAACGGACATCTGGTGCTCTGTGGTTAGTCAGATTCATGCGACTGGGGTCGAAGATGACTCACGGGTAAGGATCTTGGCCTACGGAGGAGTCAGCATTATGGCAAACCAGGTAACACAGAATTGATGAGGGGCACGCACCTTGAGGCCAAGCTGGCAGATGGCCTTGCAGTCCTCATATGACTGCTCCGAAGCTGCGGGCGAAGTCAACTCGATGTAGTCGACACCGAAGTTGTCGAGGGCTGGTGTTCCATGGTGGTTAGCAAGGGGAGGCGACACGATCGAAGTAGTGAGACTGGTAAATACCCTTGGCACTATTGGGAAGATAGCAATGTTAGCAAACAGCTCTCCTAGTATAAGGACGTGGACTGGAAGGGCATTGAGTCATGGCGTTCCGCGGGACGGTGACGTACATCTTGATCTTGGTCTCGGTGGTGAAGTAGGCATTGGCGAACTGCTCGCCCTCTAGTCGCAAATTTCAGTATTAAAGCTCAAACGGCTGGTGCCGCAGGAGAAGGCTGACCTCGAAGAGTGGACTCAATGATCTTGAATTTGCCGACATTGGAGAGGTAGTCCTGGACGGTCTGGTATGGGTTGCCCCGCGATGGCACCGTAGGCTGGTGGACAAGAGGTCAGCACGGCACCCGACGGTATATGATTCGAATTGAAACGTACGGTGGTGGCCGATTGGCCGTTCGTGCCGTTAGTTGCTTCCGTTGCGCTCATCTTGTCTGAGTGTCTTGGTGTTGTTGTGTTGGTATTGTGGAAAAAGAAGGATGGGCAAAATTTCGGACGGGGGGCAGCACTTAAAGAGTCACTGCGTACTTAGTCGTCACTGCATAGAGTCACTTGTCGAGTCACTATTACCAATGCGCCTCCATGAGAAGTTTAAATATTTTCACCGGAAAATCCTGTCAGGGTCATGTCAGTCATGGGTTGTTTGCACCTCAATTGCGCACATCGCGATTGCAGCATTCTATTGAAAGCTTGCGTCAAGAACTTCTGAAAGGCCTCTAACGACTTTTGTAACCAGCTGCACGATCGGAATGTCTTAGTTGTAAGTTCTATGCAGGCGCCGTGTTATCTCCAGGCACCTTGAAAGGCCCGGATATCATGATACCAACCCCCTTGGAGCCCCGGGTGAAGTTTAGAGGGTCCATAGTTAAAGTGAAAGAAAAGCTTGCCCAGAAATAGAGAGCATTGGCCACTGACCGGCGATTGGCCTGCATGACGTCGATTTCAGAAAGCCCCACGGGGAACTGATCTGCAAGGAACATTTGAACATTTGGACCACCCTGGGCGTCCGATGCCGGCATTGGAAATCCCCAGGGCTCAGATTGGTACTATAGCCAGGCTGCCAGGTAGTAATGCTAGGTCAGAAATGCACTCATTGGGTCGTTTGAGGGCCTGATGTTCGTAATCGAGATGACTACGTAAGTCAGTGCGAACATGAGATGGCTGCGATAGTACCTAGGTAATTTACCATACTATGACGGATCACCTCCACGTTGTGTGCTGTAAAACACAAGCTATAGCCCGGCTATATAATCCTAGCTACCGGCAGACTAGCCTTGTGCAAGAGGCTAGGCTCACTAGGAGCAGACTCCATAGTCCCAGATCGTACTGTCATAATCCCATTCGTCTTTCTCCCGAAGTTGATCACTGCGACTAGTCTCCAACCACATACGCTGAAGAAAGGGCAGACGGTACTATGGTCCACACATCACGAAGAACATGCCCAACAGCTGCAAACCTTATTCCACACGCGCAGTTGTCCTGCTGCACCCCAGCAGCTCAGAGGCACTGTGCTGTGCACCTGACGACAGGAAGGAAAAAGACTCATCCAGGTGCTAATTGCTGCAGGGTGAACTGCAACGACCGATATGGTCTGCATCCGGATTCAAGCAGACATTCGGGCCATCTCCATAAGCCTTGCCACTGCACGCACACAAAACCTCGATCTTGACAGGACCAGTGTATGGCTCGTCCCTAACAGCAACGCGCTTTCTGGGCTCTGCCTTCTCGGGCAGGCACACAAACAGGGCCTGGAAGGGATCGGTTTCCGTGGTGCCATTGGTGGAGTTACAGAGCCCTGCCGCGCAGTAGGCAGTGATAATTGTAGCGTCGTCAAAGTCTATGATCATCTATCAGCGCCCATGCGTGCAAAAAGGAACAGGGGGACCAGAAGATATACTTTTCTGCTCTTTGAGTATGTATCCGCAGTAGGTATAGCCAATGCCACAGCTGGCTCCAGTTGAATTGGAGACAAATGGTACCGCTGCCGAGTCAATGGCCGTCCCGTGTTTCTTGATAGCTGTCGCAGCCGCCAGGGGCGCGAGCATCAAACTGACAATTGCCTTCATTTCCGATGGCTAGAGGAGGATATATGTGATTGGGTTGGCCTATGGGAGCTCAGTAGATCTGGATATCTGGGTCAGTTTCTCAACAGACTACGTCGGTCACCTTTGCTCATGACGTGCTCAAAGCTTATATATCCATGCCGTCTTCCTGCAAACCATTGTTGCCCCGAGAAGCTTGCCATGTCGGGTTGCATCCGTTGATATGTTTGGCGAGCTTGGTGACCTCGGGCATGTGCGAAGGTGAGATTCTACGACTCGACTCGCAAGAAGCCCAGCTTGTCTTCTACTACATGAGGGGGAAACATGTCACCGAAAGCACACACCCCGCTGGGTAACAGGCGACACCAACGCGACATCCAGTCGCCTTGCAGTCTCTGGACAAGCGGAGTAGGACAACGAGATGTTGATCCCGTCCTACTTGCAACTCTGACACGAACGAGGCTCCGATTCACAAGGTATGATCTGCCCACATTCTAGGCGAGAGGTTGATCCCGATTCGCCACTTGAGTTCTTGTTCGAACAATTGCCGGGACAAACATGGCCAGCACTTGAGATTCGTCAACAGACACGGCCAGCGATTCTGCTCCCACGTTGTTTGAACCCTTCGTTTGGGCCGTTGTATTTCGGCAACCTTTCTGGTAGACTGTGGAGACCTTTTCCAGAAATGGGTTTGCCCAACTTCACGGGGAGGGGTGTGAACGTGAGACACTGCAACATGGGGCAACACTTGTAAGTCGTTGCCTTCCCTTCTTAGACAACTGCTTCCAGCTTCCTGCTTCTCCACGGACATCATGGTGTTGCTGCACTCGCAAGACAAGCTCGAGGAAGAGGGTCGATGCTGACGGCCCACAAGGGCGTTCGTGACCTTGTTTTGCGACCAAGCTGATATGAGGTACCTAGGTATTCCAGTATGGTGCAGTTCACCATGCTTCTGCGTATGGCAGACGGGCCTCGATCAATCGAATCCCACATGGTTGATTCCTGGGTCGGGTCCGGGGGAGTGATTATATCTCTGAAGAAAAAACCCGAGCTCACATAGCGCGACTTCCCAATTCCAGATTGATTTGCAAATACCTGGGTAGGTACTGTAGAGGGGCATATGATGACAAACCAATGAGTGGAAGAAAAGGGAGTAGGTTGCCAGCTTCGTGGCTTGCTTCGATAGCAAGCTTTCAGTGCTCTACTGTAGGGAGTCTGGGAGCTCAAGAAATTTAGCGGGCCCCTACTAACTTTATCCAAGCTGTGCCCCGCCAAACCTTTCAATCCCGACTTCGCACCTTCCCGTTTCGCATAATCTGGATCCGCCACTTTCACTGGGAGCTTAGCTGCCCGTTTCCCAATAAGCCAGCCAAGCCTTTCCAGCATATCACCGAGGTCCTCTTTCCCCACGAGAACTCCGACACACTAAGCCCTCGGTTTCTTTCGCATTTTCAACACCTCATCCAGTACGCGACAGACACAATGGCGGCAGCAGCCACCGAACCCCCCACGGCGCCGCCCGGCACCACCATTCGCGTCGGCACCCGGCGCTCGGCCCTCGCGCTGAAGCAATGCGAGATCGTCATAGCCGCCCTCTCCCAGTCCCACCCTCACATCAAGTTCGAGACCGTCACCGTGTCCGTCATGGGCGACCGCGACAAGACCACGCCGCTGCCCAACCTCGGCAAGGGCCTCTGGACGTCGGAGCTCGAGGCCATGCTGACGAGCTCCCCGCCCGAGCTCGACATGATCGTGCACTCGCTCAAGGACATGCCGACGACCCTGCCCGAGGACTGCGTGCTGGGCTGCGTCACGAAGCGGGAGGACCCCAGGGACGTGGTCGTGTTCCGTGCCGGCCACGGGGGCAAGTACAAGAAGCTGGCGGACCTGCCCGAGGGCGCCGTGGTGGGCACGAGCAGCGTCCGGAGGGCGGCCCAGCTGAGGAGGAGATACCCCGGCCTGGCCTTCCAGGACGTGCGCGGGAACATCGACACGCGGGTGAAGAAGTGCGACGACGAGAGCCTCGGCTACGACGCCATCATACTCGCCGCGGCGGGGCTGCTGCGCACGGGCGTGGGCCACAGGATAGATCAGTACCTGGAGAGCACGAGCGAGGGTGGCGGTATGCTTCACGCGGTCGGTCAGGGCGCACTGGGTATCGAGGTGCGGAAAGGAGATGAGACGACACTGGCGATGTTGAAGGCCGTGTTGGACACGGAGACGATGCTGGCAACCGAGGCGGAGAGGAGTATCATGAGGACCCTGGAGGGCGGTTGCAGCGTGCCGATTGGTGTTGAGACGGACTGGGTACCTGGCAAGGATGGCGTGGGACAAGTGTTGAGGCTGAGATCTACTGTCGTCAGCGTGGACGGCTCCGAGGGCGCGGAGGTAGAGATCACGGAGGAAGTGGCAGATCTCGAGGCCGCTGATGCGCTTGGAAAGAAGGCTGCCCAGATCCTCGTCGATAGGGGCGCCAACAAGATCCTCGGGGCTATCAACGAAACACGAGCAGACCAACCGCCTGGAACGGCACCTTCTGTGGCTGCGACATCATGAGCAAGTTTTGGTTTGCTCTACGCATTGCGTTAGATATAGAAAAGAAGCCTTGCCTTATCTGCACCATCGTCTACCGCTAGCCCGCGGGACCCAAGTCCCTTGTAATACACGTCGCACAGTCTGTCCGGCTTTGCCAACACGAAACGCCACCTCTTCTGCAATGTTAAATCAGGTGTTGCTCTCTAAAGTTGAATTGCCAATGCATGATCTTCCCCCTTGCCCAGCCTAGTCCCACTAATCCCTTAGTGCTCGCCCTCCGCAGCCGTAAACGACTTGTACTCGTCCACACTCATCAGGGCCTCCAGATCCTTGACGCCCTCCTCGCTCACGGATACCTTGGCAATCCAGCCGCCACCGGCGCTGTCATCCTCGGGCACCTTGTTGATGGTGCCGGGCTTCTCCTCGAGACCGTCGTTGATGTGGGTGATCTTGCAGCCGATGGGCGCGTTGATGTCGGCGGCGGACTTTACAGACTCGACGGCGCCGATGGCGTCGCCCGCCCTGACCTCCTTGCCCTCCTCGGGGAGCTCCACGTAGACCACGTCGCCGAGCGCCTCGGCCGCGTACTCGGAGATGCCGATAACGCCCGTCTTGTTGTCGGCGGAGAGGTCAATCCACTCGTGGTCCTTGGTGTATTTCCTTATGGGGCCTATATAGAACTCAAGTTAGAAGCTGCCATGGCTGGTTCTCGGGTTCTGTCTGTATCTGTAGTAGGTAGGAAAGTGTGTAAGGGGGTGGTTGTGGTGTCTCGACGTCCGGGTCGCCGGCCGGTGGAGGGGTCTGATCGTACTGATAGATGTTGCGGAGAAAGCTCTGGCCGCGTTGAACCTGGAGACCGGGCGGGCGGCTGTGGTCTGGCGGAGGGCTGAGAGGGCGGACGGTCTTGCGACCCGCATGCAGCGCGCGACTGAGGCCATGGCTGACAACAATGTGTGGTGGGAGCTGAGGTGAAGAGAGAAGTGAAGAAAGATGAACGAGGTGTCGCTGGGAGCTCTGCAGACGATAAAGTGATATTGTCGCACGACTACCACAGTATAGGTTTGCCGGCGGCCGATTGCTTTCCGGACCGCTGCCGTACTCTGTAATTGATGTTAGGTAAGGATAAAATACAACCCTAACCCTGATAATCACTCACCTCAGACGCTTCTTCTGATTACATGACTGCGTGCCATGCCAACAACAGGGGCCCGCTGATGTTTATCTCAGAAACAGATTTCCCTATAATCAAGGGCCGTATGGCCACCAAGCTTAGACAGATAGTGTGGGGCCCACGGGCAGGTCGTACCTCGTCCAGTCACTGACATGAAGCTGGTCTGTACATAGAGATGAGCTGGGGCCAGGGAGTGACAGGAGAAGTTAGTCAGCAGGTTGTCTCCATCAGCCTTGTATATTGTACCGACGAGGCAAGTGAGAGATGATCTGTGGATATCGATCAACTGTGTACCATCCTTCCGTATCCTCTGGCAACCCTAGGCAGTCCTGGACACGAACTTTCGGGATGGCCGTTGTAATGTTGCCCGAGTGGATTCCGATCGCAAGGACATCCAGGCAAACTCTGGATTCATCGATCGGGCCTATCAATATCTCAGATATGCGCCTAGCCAAGCTCGACGATGATGACGGTGGCTTGGGCTGCTTGGGCTGCTGGTTGGCTTTTCGGGCCTGGCTGATAGCACATTCCACACGCCAGGCGCCTGAAGTCTGGCACGTCTGGTAACGGCCCAGTAGAGATGTTTTTATGCTAGTGGTATGATCTGCGATTAATTTACTGTGATACCGTATATAGAGCTACCTAGGTATTCTGGACATTCGCGTCGCGTCAACTTCGTGCCTTTGGCCCGTGGCGCTAAGTCAGTGTGTACGCTGCAACACAGTGACAGTTCCGGTCCATGGCCCTTTCCAAGGTTCGAGTTGCTGGGTCTGCAACCCGTGGACAGTACCGGTACATACAGTACTGTACCTAGGTATTTACTGGGTCAAACCAAAGTCAGCTCAGGTGCATGTGCCCCTGGAACCCCTCAGTGGACACCTACCGACCTATAGTAAAGCACTCTTATTGGGTCAGAGCTCCAAGTGTTAGATGTTTACTTGATTGAATCCCCGAGCCTGCACAGACGCGCCCCAGCTTGACCATGACTGATCATCACCAACGGCCAACGATTTAGCTTCCAAGGTTCCCGGCGAGTCGGTACAGTACTAGCCAGGTACGCATCGCATCAGTACTGGTAGCAACCTAACAAAAGCCTTGTTTTGTTTAGTTAGGGGCAGGATCAACAAACCAAACGCTCCAGGGCTCGACAGGGCTCGACAGGGCTCGCCAGGGCTCACAAGTTGCGGTCTCGACGGTGCCCACTTTGCCTGCTCCACGATCTTCTGTCAGCGCCTACCCTCATTCACAGTACCATCGCCTCGCCTCGCATGCTTCAGCAGCAGCTCGTGCCGTATGTGTAGATCGCATCCCCCAGCAACCCCATCAAACCCCAGCAACCGCAACCGCAGCCCGGTGATTGACAAGCTTGGAACTCCTTACAGACTGCAACCTTCTTTTCTTTCGCATCCAATACACATACTTACACGGTTCTGGACGGGAGACCCTTGTCTGCCCACGCACACCCCCCGTCTCTCAAGGCCAATCTGACAGCCCAGCTCGAGCTACCTGCTGTATACCTACCCGCGACCCCGGACTTCCAGGTTGCATTTCCAGGATTGACCTTTGTTATTCCCAACTTGACGACGTCGACAATAGCTATAGCCGACTGAGCGCCGTTCCCCAAGGTTGGCACACATGTTCGTCTATTATTATTCATCCACTACAAACAGACGTCTCATCCCATCTCTTCATTTCCATCAATGAAGCCTTCCTTGGGATAAGGCTGCCTCCCTCCCCCCGCCTGACTCCCTTCGACCCCTCAGTCACCTCCACCATCCCATCTCGACGACAACACCCCCGATTACTCGCGGCTGTGACGAACGCCGCTCATCATCGCCCACCCTGGGTCAGTTTCTAGAGTCGCACGTCTTCCGCCCTCCCCGAGACAATGCCCTTCCAGATGCAGTCTTCCGAGCACCCTCATCAACCCGTCATACTTCGATGCTCCTTTCCTCCCTTCGCAGTCACTAACTGTGGTATCGTCTTACAGATTCATCGACACCATCCGCGGGCTCTCCGGCCCAATTCTACGAGGCTACGGACATTATGGACGACCATGCGCCTGTAGAGCCCCAAATGGACAACAACCCCGGCGATTTCGAGGGCTCCCCGAGCATGGCAGGAGATGACGTCTTCGAGAACGGCAATCACCGCCACCGCAAGTCGCATTCCTTCGACGCAGCAATGACCGATGCTTCTTCCCTCCCTGCCGACGATATGGATCCCCACGCAAGATACGCGACTCCTCCTACCCCCCAGAACGGCCAGGCAGGCTCGAACATCTCCAGGCCACCTTCACAACTGTCCGCTCAGAGCTACCCAGATCGAGGGGTCAGCAGCACAGCAGGTACATCAGCAGACGCAAGCGCCGCGAACGGCCGAAACCATGTCGTGATAAAAGTCGGAATGGTGGGTGACGCGCAGATTGGCAAGACGTCTCTGATGGTCAAGTACGTCGAGGGCAGCTGGGACGAGGATTATATTCAGACGTTGGGCGTGAACTTCATGGAGAAGACCATCAGCATCCGGAATACAGAGATCACCTTCAGCATATGGGATCTGGGCGGCCAGCGCGAGTTCGTCAACATGTTGCCGCTAGTCTGCAACGACGCCGTCGCCATCCTGTTCATGTTCGACCTGACGCGCAAGAGCACGCTAAACAGCATCAAGGAGTGGTACCGCCAGGGGCGGGGTTTCAACAAGACGGCCATTCCTATCTTGGTCGGCACCAAGTATGATCACTTTGTGAACTTCCCACGCGAGGACCAGGAGGAGATATCGAACCAGGTACGAGATGAGATGACGCCTTGCGACAGGCAGGGGTTTTTCCGTCAAAGCGAGGGCTGACTCGGGGCATACAGGCACGTCGATTTGCCAAGGCGATGCGCGCTGCTCTCATCTTCAGCAGCACGAGCCACAGCATCAACGTCCAGAAGGTCTGTGCGCTTACATCAGGCTCTTGATGTTGATTTGCTAACAACCTGCAGATCTTCAAGATTGTTCTGTCCAAAGCTTTCGACTTGAAGTGCACGATACCCGAGATCGAGAACGTCGGCGAGCCGTTGCTCTTGTACCAGAATTGCTAACCACTACGAGCTAGCGTCACCTACCAGCGGCCATTTGCTTGGCTGCTGTTGGTCCTTGCTATTCCTGGCACTGCCACGCAAGGTAAAGCGATGCCATTACTCGAATACCAAAGTGGTCACAGAAGAAGTAAAAGATCTATCGGGTGGCAGAGCCGGGGACATTCAAGGCCCGATATGAAGCCCGGGCGTTGAGTCTCAGGACATAGACCTCGAGATCGATGTCTTGATCTTACTATCATACTACCGGACAGACCGGTGCAATATCCTACTGCCGATGCGCAGTCAAGGTCTACATACGAGACCCATTGCCTCATACCCCCATATCTTTGCGAGGAACTGGTAGAGAAAGGCTAGGAAGACGTGTACGAGAACGACGGAAAATGACGTACAACGGCGAAACAGCGCACTGAGCATACGAGAAAGTGCGAGCAAGAGCTGTAATCGCATGTACGTCGTCGAGTGGATCGAGGACAGATTGATCCTGACATACAAAGCGATCGGGGTTATATTCGGTACACCGGGATGGACACGGGATTCTTTGATTACCGAGGCCTGCTTCTCTTTTTTCCTCCTCGTTCCTCTTCTATGTCAAACTTGCTGTTATTGTCTTTTTTGCGATTTGGTAGTTCAGGCGTGATAACGGCGAGGGGAAACAGAGACAAATGTCGAACGGGGCATATGTTCGAGGGTTCTGGTCGAACCCGACCTACTACTACAACAACAACAACTACTACTACTATCACCACCACTATCTGGGCCCTAGTCTTACTACTGTAATCTCTTTATTCCACCATCACCACCATCACCGCGATGGGTCTTGAGGTCGAGTTGGGGTCGCTTGGCTGCCGCCGCCATCCCAAAGGGGGAAAGAAGGGGAGCTGTGGGGAAGACACCGGGCATATATGTCTATCAAATGTCAGATTAGAAATAACCTAGACCAAAGCTCAGTCTACGCATGTTGAGGTGCCCATTGGAAGCATGTAAGCTCCGAACACTCCTCGTGAGAAGTCTCGCCCTATTGACGGTTGTCCATGACTCAATGGAGACCTTGCCGCCTAGTCATAGCTAAAACTTCAATACGATGCCTTGGCTGGTCGAGGAGGGTCATATCTGATATGGCAAATGAGCACCGCTATCATGATCTCATCTCTGAGAGCGCCGGCGGTCTATTCGCACAATGTGTTGATGGTCAAGGCAAGATGGGGTGGAGTCTGAACACAAGGACCCGCTCGCGGCACCAACTGTGCTGCTGCAAGTGGTCAGGAAGTCACGAGGTCACAGTGTGCATCTCGAAACGCGTGCACAGGTTTGTTTTCAGCAAAGTATAGGAGAAGTTGGTATTTGTTTGGTATTACGACCGCGGAACGGTCCTATCATCAATTGTGGTGGTCTTAGGTGAGTGTGAGAACTGATACTGCTTTGAAAGGGACTAACGCCTAGGTGGTCCTCCTGCACAGGTTGGCTTGCCGAGAGCAGGACCGTGTTGCGAAAGATTCTGGAACGAGAAGAGAAGTCCACACTTGTTCTCCAATGCCGATGCTCAATTTATTCATACCCATTGTCTCCGTCATGCATCACATCCCCATAGCGACGTGATTCATTTGGTAGCAATGCCAACAACATGCATTCATACCTTTCCATGATCCTCTTCTAGTTGTGCCGAGAAGAAGCAGGCTGATCAGCTCCAGCGTTGTCAGCAGGAGCCTTCCCCAGGATGGCCGGCCACTCTGCGTTTGTAGAGGCCGAATCACCAATTAGAGGAACCATGGTCAGGATGAGCACTACAGGGTCCGCAAGTGCATCCCTACTCTGTACCAGACGTACCAGAAGCAGTGGGGGTCCATGTGCCAGGCATGGCATTGGGATGAGGTGACTTTGGGAAATGCGCGGTCTTCTTAACAGGTTCGTCGTCGTCGACCGTATGAAGCGGAAGGACTCGGCCAGTGGGTGACAAGACCCGCACGTCCTGGCTGATGCTATGGGAGCGTTTAGATTTTGGTTTCCCAGCGGCCTCCTTAGCTTGGGGGTCATTCGCATGATCAGCTATTGCTGCGGCCGCGACTTTCTTATCCGACTCAAGAGTGTGAGGCAGAGGTGACTTAGGTCGCTTCTGGACGACAGGGTCGTCAAGCAGCTCGTGGGAAAAGACCTGCTGTGGGCTGGAGATGGTGGGGTCGCCTTCAAGGTAGTGGCCAGGAGCAGCGGCTTGCGAAACACGATGAGGTGCCGACTTGACCTCAACGGCTGGGTCTTGCTTCGGGGCGTGGGGGACTGGGGCTTTGTCGGAGATGACGGTTCCATCCTTAGAAAGCCTGTGTGATACATTGGGCGGCTTGCTAACAACTACCGTGTCCTGTGACAGAGAATGCACACGGGCGCCGGCAGGTATTTCCACAATCGTCTGGACCAGTGCGCCAGACTGGTCACTTTCGCTTGCCTCCGTCCGTTCTTTGGTGTGTTCCGAGGCCTCATCCTTGGGCGCAGACGGCCCTTCACTGATGAAAATCACAGGAATATTCTTTTGCCAGTGCCTTAGCCCTGCAGTAGCTTTCTCTGCCTCAGCATTTAGCTTCTTAATGGAAGCGGCTGCCGCCTCGGTATCCTTGTCCGCTTCTTTCTCCTTAGGCTTCTTGCTCTTTTTGAAGTGACCGCTAAATCTGCTCGTTGTTTTTTCCGCCTCTGCGTCATCAGCTTTGGCCGCACCAGAGGGGGCCTTGAGCTTCTCAGGCTTGACCCTTTCGACAAGCGCGGGGCCCGCCTCAGGGGCTGTTGTTGTCTGGCGAGGAGGTGGTACCTCTGCCTTGACTTTATTCCTTTCAGCTGGATCAGGAGGCAACTCTGTGACGATTGGTGCCTGAGGAATTGGCTGCAGTAGAGCTGGCTTTTCCCGAACTTGTTGAGCAGGCTTGTCTTCCTCTTCTATCGTGCCAAAACCTGTGAAAAAACCCCGAGGCTTGTGCTTCTTATCCTTGGGCGAATCAGCTGGCTGATCTGAGGCCTTCCTCTTGAGCTTCTGCCTGAATCTGTGGGCCACAGAGCCTGTCGTGGGGCGCTTGGCTTCCGGGACATCTACTTTCACCTGCGGTTTCGCCGTAGCTACCGGCACAGGCGGGGGCTGTTGCATCACCATGGGCTGTTGGGGTTGGAATGGCTGAGCCTTTGGTTGAGCCTTCGACTGAGCCTTACGCTCGGAATTGGATAAAGATATGTTCTCGCGATGTCGAACTTCGGCCAGGTTGCGGATAGCGGTGAGGTTGGGTACGAGGACATCAATGGCGGTGTCGGGGCGGCGCGGCAGGTTATAGAAGCTGCCGACCTCATTGCATTGCTTGTGTGCCAATATTCCTCCGCCAAACCCTTCAAGTGACCAGTCAGCCAAAGCAACTATTGTTATCAATTGATTCCCCGGACTTACAAGGCAGGGCAGTACAGATAGCAGCATAGCGTATGCATGGCTGGTTGCAACCATTCGACTTCGGAGCTTTCGCTTCGCCAGCTCCACCTTCTCGGCCTCTTCGAGCCTGAACCAGGATGGACTGTGTTTTGCCGTAGGTGATGCAAGGCAGTATCCAACCCTGTGTGACCTCTGACTTGTCCAAAGCTTTCAGGGCGCTCAACCGGGAATATTCCCATCCGCCGCGGAGGAGATTCGTCGCAGCGCCAACGACGCCATTGTCGGTAGCTACGAAGCTATGCAGATTCGATGGTTCCGCCGCCTCACCAGCAGAATGCTGTAAAGGTAAATGGAACTTTCGATTGGACGTTGGAGCCGCTGAATGGAGGTCAACAAGCGGGATGGCTGGCTTGACTTCGCTACCGTCCCCTTCACCGTGAATTGGACAGCATGTGCATTCTTCTGGCTTTGGGCTGAAGACAGCTTGGCGAAGAGCAGCGAACGGACTTGCTGATCGAGCTTTGCTGCTGCCCGCACCACCTTGCATCAGGTGTAGAAGCTTTGGATTGCGTTGCGGGCTATGGGCCTCCTGAAGCGTGTCTCCCAGAGGGACAGGGGAACTGTCATTGCTGCTGCCCCCGGTACCGTGGTCGGTCAAACGGATGATTCCGGGGAAGGCATGGAGGTTGGGCATCGTGACAGTGGTAATGAGTTGACACGAGGTCTCCCCGGCTATTGATGGACAGTGAAGTGACTATTACTCATAGGTTTAATGATGATCGAAGAACGGGATGGCTTCCCCCAATACAATGTTTAGTCCGGGGTTGTCAAGAGAACCTGGAAGTGTGTTGACGGACGACCCAAGGGACGCAGCAGAGCCCCAAACACGACCTCGGGGTCGAAGTCGCAATGATGATGACTTTGACACCCACAGAAGGCAAGGCCCATGGGGCAGCTCAATCCAGGGGTTGTTAAGGAAGTTGCGTCGGGGCAATGGTTGGCGGAGGACGTCGAGGAGGGGTGGACCCTATATCAATTCGTTGAGGAAGGTGCAGTCCGCAGTCCTCCGTCTCACCACCCGCTCCGCAGCCTTTCAGCGAAGAACTGCATGATCGGGAGCATCTCATCGCGGTTGGACGGCATACTGCTATCTGACTTTTTCCACCTGACGTCTCGTACATCGACGAACTCCCTCTTCAGCACATCTATAGCATCCTCATCGACAGCCTCACAGGACTTGCCATGACAAATCAAGACGGGCGTCTTTGCCTTGGATTTGCCGCTGACAGATGGGATCATCGACGCAGGCAGAGCCCCTCCGATCGAGACGACGCCTTTGAACGGTTTAGAGGCCTCGGTATCACGAAGCTTGGAAGCGAGCCCCAAGGCGAGTGAGCCGCCCTGCCCGAAGCCGAAGAGGAGTATGTCGGAGAGCTCCCAGCCACAATGATCTACCAGCGTCCCCTTGATCAACCTGTTTGTGATCAGATCCGCCGCCTTGCTGTATCCCGGGTCGGCATCCAGTCCGTCCGTATATGCTGCTAGGTTCACATCGTCTCCCCAATGAAAATTGCGAGTCGGGCCACTATCGAGCGGCAGTCCCAGCAGCGATGGCGGCAGCGGGCTGATCCCTCTTACTGAGATGGCCAAAACGCCCGGTAGGTTGACGTTGCGCGCGAAGCTGGCAAATGGGACCTCCGAGTCACCCAGACCATGAAATAAGATCAAGATGGCGGTCATGGACTCTGGAGGGGATGGGAAATGCAGAGAGACTGTCAGGTCCGGCGCCAAAGGCGTAAAGTCTTCGGCCTTCGGAATCTGGATGCGTGGTGCCATCTTGTCTTGCCCTTTTCTGCAATCAACCAAACTGTTCTTTAGAACCGAGCGCAATTCTTCGAGCCTTCTGCTTTGGTTCTGCAAAGACAGCACTTGAGGTGAGATAGATAAAAAGTCATATGGTACCCGCCGCCTCGACGACCCACGTCATTTGTAAGTGCGTATCGACCCTAACCCTTGCGACATCTTCATCGACAAAAATTGGGCAGAGACGAGATTCAAACTGGAACTTATTCACTCGTTAGCTGTCCTCGAATTGCTTCGGGCTCTGCCTCTTGGTCACTTCGAGGCTATATGTAAGGCACTGTATGACAGCTAATGTAACGGTAGGCGAGTTGCGTTGCGCCATCCTATGATGGACCAAACAGCTGTGTACATAACCTGGGTAGGTACCAACACCGTAACATTATACCAGAATATAGTCAAGTCTACATAGTCTACACTATGGCCATTCTATCCATCTTGCATTCGTGTATGTCTGATATCTGGTTCACAAATGTGTATATACTGTCAAAGATCCACCTTGACCTCACCAGCAATGCTCCGTGCATTGATGCTGGACGCGCCAGGCTCCATGGGCTCCCACTCAAAGTCGCGATCCCATATTCCGGCCTTGGTGTAGTCAAGACTCCTGGTTCCCGAAACGTACGCAAATCGGAAGTACTCTCTGAAATCGTTTTCGGCTTTCCTAAGCCACGTGAAAGTCCTGTCCTCGAAGTCTTCGTCGTCGTCGAAGAAACCCCTGAAACGCTCCACATCGTTGACCAGAAGGCTTATTCCGTCTAGTCTGATATTTCGCTCAAGCGGGATCTCCCACTTGAATGTGATGTTTGAAATGGGACTGCCAACCTGGATCTCTGGCGTGCTCGCGAGCGTGGGAAGAACCGAGCCAAGCTGCCCATCGCCTCGCAGGGCAGTGGATGTTTGAAGAATAGGATCCCACCCCCAGCGTGCGATGCCGTTGATGAATAGTCCAACGAGCAGACCCTGGTACAGCAGCGATGGCCGCGTTTGCATCCTCGTGCCAGTGAGAAGTAGAAGCGCAAGGAAGTAGTGATGGAGTCGCAGGTTCAAGTCCCATATCTTCAGGAAGATCAACAAAATGACGCTCCCAACAAGTCCCAGGTATAGCTTTCCGTAGGGGATGAGTCGGCCTTCCTGGCGGAAGAACCATATCTGCTGCAGCACGATGAAGAAAATCATGAAAACGATGATGATCAACGCGAGCACGCCTCCAGGTTGCTGGTTAATGTCGTGGGCGTTGAGTCTGCTGATAGGTATATGCGGGCTGATGGTGTAATTGTCCAGCGCGCCAATCCAGCACGCGCCCAGCCACAGAACAGTCTTTTCGATCTGTGCTGTCAGTCCATCGAGCGTGCGCCTCACCGCCATCTTGTCGTACATGACCCAAACAACGAACATGACCGGGACATATTTGCCGATGATAATGGTGAATAGGTCCCGGAAAGAGCTGTGATAAGGAGGGTCTGAGACCAGGCCGACGTGCCAGAAGATGCCCGTGAAGACGGTGAAGAAGAAAACGGCTGGGGATGTGGTGAACAGGGAAAACACCGTCGTGAAGATAACATCGACCACGAGCAGTGGCCACCTCATATCCTCTGCCTTGCATTCAACGCTCTCCTCGAAGAGGTAGGATTGGGGAAAGTAGGAGTCGAAGCCGACACTCTCAATCCCATGGCGTAGGGTACTGCTGTAGCTCGACCGCTGGCCGACAAGCCTGACGACTCCACAGCCCCCGTCAGCGTTGGATATGACTCCAGCATGAATCGCAGAGTTGCAAATCAAGGAGTCGCCCCGGTATGCTCCATAATCGTCCGTGTCGTTGACCGGCCCGCCGATGACCAGCTGCCGATAATTGATCTCTTGGTCACCGACCGCGCGAGGCTCGCTCAGTTGGTAGCTCGCACAGTCAGCCGGGCACCTGAAGGCGAAATCGCTGTCCTTGAAAGGTCGGCACTTGCTCCCGTTGAGGTCGCAGCTGTTGCCCTTCCCCCAGAAGTAAGCTCCACA
Organism: Cytospora leucostoma; assembly: GCA_003795295.1. Lineage (NCBI taxonomy): Eukaryota > Fungi > Ascomycota > Sordariomycetes > Diaporthales > Cytosporaceae > Cytospora > Cytospora leucostoma. The sequence continues at coordinate 372,284 of LKEB01000007.1, read as the reverse complement.
GCTGATCATCTCCGGCTTACCCCATGGCTTGAGCTCGGTAATGCTGCTCTCCTGCCTTTTGACCAGCGAGAAAGTCAATAACCATATGAAGATATATCCAAGAAAGAGGAACAGTCGCTGTTTCCTCCTGGGTAAGAACCGGTCGAGTATGAGGATAGGCAAGTGCTGGATAGCCGGGAAGATGGGCTCAATGCGGAATATAATGGGAAACTGGGGCCCCTGAGCCCATCTCGCCGCAGTCCTGCCAAACTTCCTGACGGGATAAGGTACGCGCCTCCAGTACTTGCCGAGGTTCTCTTCCTCAAGAAATCTGGGAAGGGAAATCGGATTTCCCTCCTGCAGCGCATGTAGACGAGGGCCCTCGATGGGCGCATCAGGGTGGCTCCCTATGTCGGAATCCTCGGGAATATCATGATTCCCATCGCCGGTGGCTGCATGGCCATTTGCCAGGCTCATAGTAGGCTATGGGGCCAGTGATAAGGAATGGGGTTGCTCGATTGCAAGTTGACTCTCAGGTCGATGTAGAAGTGGGCTTAGAGATGTAAAGTCAAGAGAGTGATGACAGAATGAATGTGAATGCTCATCTAAATAAGACATAGGGTAGCAACCATGAAACAGCAAAGCTGAAGCACAAGTACATAAGATATGTAGCATATGTAAGTGGTGAAGTTGAAACAAGGCGTCGGTATCGATATCGGTATCGGCCCAAGTCATTGACCCAAGTCCAGAGTCCCGAGGGCCCGTTTCACCGTCACTGTCGCTCTATTCCGTACACAGTGCAACTTGATTGGGGCCCGTGGCTTATTTAAGTGATGTTATTGGTCCAGGTGAGAAGGCCGACTCCACCAGTATCCGAATGCTTGTCAGTTGCCATTCTCAGAGATGATCCCGTTTTATGCAACTATTCGCCAATTGAATCATATCCGATGTCTATCATACAACACAGTGAACAACACCAACGGTTCGATTCACGCTCCGCCAATGTCAATGAAGGCGAAGAATAAATCTTTGGGCAAGCCATACAGGATTTTCACAACCTACAGTACCGAACCTCGGTTCATGTCAAATTGCGTCGAGTCATGCTCTCATATCACTGACGAGTAGATCATCTCACCCACCAACCCCCAAACGATCACTACAATCCATCATGTATGAACCGGATGGGGCTGAGGGTATGAGATTCGATATCTTGAAGGCGGCAGCACCAGTTGATGGGGCTACAGCGAGGCTGGGCAGGCTCGCCATTCCACGTCGCCAGTCCATAAAAACTCCCAATTTCTTCGCCGTGACCTCGAGGGGAGTCGTGCCTCACTTGACCCCAGACACGATAGCCAGATATGGACGGTTCTCTGGGGCTTATATGGCCATGGAAGACTGTAAGCCAATGTAGCTCTCACCTCATTAGAACAAACAACTAATGACTGCACATGGGAAAGTGGTCGAGAAGTCTCAGAAGAATGTCACCAAGGTGCCAGCCGCAGAGAAGATAACAGCAGAAGATGGGAAACGTCTGCACGCCTTCACAGCCTTGCCGTCCTCGTCTTTGACGATACTCGGACCTCGCCGGGCACCTGCAGTCAAGCCTCCTGTTGGCAACAATGACAACAGCATTCAGATCTTTACTTCCAATGGCTTCAAGTCCCTGAGGAACGACGAGTACATCAACTCCCTCAGGACGCTTAAGCCAGACATAGCGATACCCATGGCCGACATAAACTACGGCGCAGAGAGGACGCCACAGGCCAAAAGCGTCAGGAGGATGTGCGAGAGGACCGAGGAGTGGATGGGCGAGCTGTATAGATCCGTTGAGCTGGACGAGCTCAGGTCTTCCAGCACCTCCATATTCGCACCCGTTTTACCGGCCCCGTATCCCATGCAGTGGGAATACCTGACCAGACTCTCGGGAGACCTCCTCGACAAGGTAAGCGGCCTCGCCATCTACGACGCAGACATCCTGCCAGACCTCACCAACCACCCCACCTTGACACCTCTACCACGGCTATCCCTCGACTCACCCTCGAACCCACACGAGGTACTCCGCCAGATATCCCTGGGCATAGACACCTTCACCCTGCCGTTCATCAACGCAACCTCCGACGCCGGCATCGCCATGGCCTTCACCTTCCCAGCACCAGACCCCACCACCGACACGGACAGCGCCGGCCCGCTCCCACTTGGGACAGACCTCGCGCTCCCCGAGAACATGGTCTCGCTGCACCCCCTGGCCGAGGGATGCACCTGCTACGCCTGCGCCCAGCACCACAGGGCATACCTGAACCACCTCCTGAACGCGAAGGAGATGCTGGCCTGGGTGCTCCTCCAGATCCACAACCACCACGTCGTGGCCGAGTTCTTCGCCGGCGTGCGGGCGTCCCTGGCGGAGGGGCCCGCGCAGTTCGAGGAGGACCGGAGGGCCTTCTCTAGGGCTTATGAGGTGGACATGCCGGCGGGCATGGGGACGAGGCCGAGGGCGAGGGGCTATCACTTCAAGGCGGAGTTTGGTGACGGGAAGAGGAACGCGCCGGCCTGGGGACACCTGGAGGTGCAGGGCCAGGGAGCTAAACAGCGGGCTGAGGGGGAGGGGGGCGTGGAGGAGACGCCTGTGGTGCCTGAGGTAGATGCGGCCGTGTTTATAAGGGAGGGATTCGCGGATATCGACATCAACAAGGTGGCCTAAGTCAGATACTTAGTAAGTAAACACTTAGTATGCAGTCCCGGGCAGGAGCTACAACAGAGAAAAAAGCTGGAAGGGGAGGCGCCCGCTGACAGGGGATTGGGCACGGAATAAAGTCCAAGGAAGATAACATAAGTGGCACATGGTGCCAGGTTTCGAGGGACAAGGGGGAGAACAACAAAACTCTTCGGAGCAAGCAACGTCGCTTGGGCAGCTGCAGTCGGGGCTTCATTCCTCGACTAATTCGCATCGGGCAGAGAAAGAAAACAAGGACGCGTGGCTTTTTATCAGAAAACCCCCAAATTAGGATATACCAATGCTAACTATTACCAACTCCGCGGTCCGAGTAGGCGTGATGTTTAGCACGCTCGTCAAGTTGTATGTATGCATGAAGATGGCTTACCCAGTATAGCAGAGGTAGCCCTCAGCCGCACACCATTCCAGTACCTTCTGCCGTAGGTGTGGGAGTATATAGTACATAGACCAGTGACGAGCTGGTGGCCCGCAGAACTTTCTCCAGAACCACTTGCACAGGGATTTTATGTATAGCTCATCAGAGACTCTGGCATAAGTCACCTGAACAGGATCCTATGCCCTGTTATTGAATTGTTCCTTCCTGTGTGCATTATTGTACTGCCATCTAGGGTATTCAAGCTGCATCCTGTATCTCAGCCGGCCTTGGCTTCTTCTTCTTCTTGGGCTTGACAACGGCCTCTCCTGCACCATCACCGTTGCCCACCCCATTCTCATCTCCTCCAGCTGGAGACGCGGCTTTCTTCTTCTTTTTCTTCGCCTTGGCTGCAACAGCCGCCTCCCCAGTCTCCCCGCCCTCCTGGCCAGCGACCACTGGCTTCACCACCTTCTTTTTCTTCTTCTTGACCACTGTCCCTTCAACATCCACCCCTTGTGCGACGTGTATCCTTTCGTTCGCCCTCTGCATTTCCAGCCGGAGTCTTTCGACCTCTTTCACCGCCTGCGCCATCTCCGCCTCCTCCTTCTTCTGCCTTTCGTAGTCGAACCCGCCAACGGAATCAGCACCACCCTCGAGACTCAGGCTGCCGATGTTGCTCGAGTCCACTTGTAGCAACGACTGTCTGAGCTTCTTGGCACGGGCCTTGGCGAGGCTGTCCGAGTTGTTCTCGGACTCGTAGTTACGCGGCGTCGAGCTACCACTCCCTCCTGCGAGGTTCTCGTCCTGGGCAATGACGATCCTTTGGCGCGGCTTCGCTCTCGGTGCGGCGTGTCGTGGGGGCGTTGATAAGGCCGCATTCTCAATCTTGTCCAGATCGAGCTGCATAACCGGTATGGAGTCTATGTCGAGATCGGGACCGTTTTCGGTCTGCAGGATATTATGGATGGGCGTGGAGGTTCCAGTACGGCTACTGGACCCTTGAATGTAAAAAGGGTCGTCCTTGTATCGTTCGGCCCGTTCGGCCTTTCTCCTTGCGAGGATATCGGCGTCAAGGTAGCTCTCCTCGCCTGCTTGATACGAGCTTGCAACCTCCTCGGGTGCCGCCAGCCGGTTGATGGCAGGCTCACTGGATGAGATCTTGGTCGGTGGTGGTTTCTGGCGATAATACACCTCGAACTCGTCTTCTTCTTCTGCCCCAAACTTGAGGTCGTCTGCCTGCGCCAGCAGATGAGCTATATTGGGATGGATGGGTTCATCGAGGTCCAGAGCATCCGGGAGAGGAACATTGCTCTGGGCACCAACCGCTACGGAGTTCAGTTCCCACCCGGTGAAGAGAGACGGGATGGCCTGTGTAAGTAGCAGTGGTGGGTCCTGCTGTACCTCATCCGTGGATGGTTTCTGCTCAGACACAGCCTCAGAGGTGAGCCTGAGTAGCTCCGTGAACTCGACGGCTCTTTCTTGGACCTCCAAGTTCGGATGCAAGGCCAGCGGCTCCAGCACGTGTATAATCCGGGCCAATAATAGGGATGTCTTGGCCTTTCTCTCTGATGTCCAGAGATCCAAGTCGCTACCGGTGACCAGAGCAAAAATCTTGATCACAGCTTGAAGGCACGAAGCCAAGACGTCAGGGTGTTTTGCGCGTGGTATTATTTGTAACAAGTGACCCAAAGTATCTTCTGGCGATGTCAATTGGTCGGAAAATTCGCCAACGATCCAGGCCACAGGTCGCAAGGTTCCAGATGTGACAGCTTGCGCCTTGATAGTCTCCGTGCTGTATTGACGTAGAATCAGTTCCGCAGCGTTCAGGGCCGTTGGTCTGATCGCCTTGACTTTCACTGCCACGTTTCTCAATTCACTCCCTATGTTCTCCGATACATCTCCAGCTGACACCTTGGTGATCGTAGCAGTCTGCTCTAGCCCCTCGTCGGTTTGTCTCGGTGTAGGGGCCATGCGTACAAGCTGCGTCAGGATGTCAATGTACCATTCGAAGTCCACGATGTTGGTATAGTTATCCCGGGAGCACATTGCCAATATTCTGCCGATGACATCGATCCTGTAATCATCTGGCAGAGGTGGTGCATTTTCGGCTTCTGTCTCAGATGGGTCGATGGTAATCTCAGCATCCACATCTGAGTCGGAATTCGTCTCGTGCCTTTGGGATGTTGACCTGCCAGATGATACAGAGCCTTTCAGCTGCCTCATGAGTCGGCTTACTATGGACACCAGGTTGTCGCTGCTGACCATGCCCTGGACCAAATTCAGGGCTTGAACACGGATCGTGATATCGGAACTGTCTATACACTCCATGATAACATCCTCTTGCTGTGCGACCAAGAATGGATGAGTTGTGACGATCTTGTTGAAAGCGAGTAGAGCAACGTATTTGACTGAGGACTGCGGTTAGACCAGACTTACGAATCGTTATGCGAGGGTATCTTACGGTTTGGGTCGCCATCAATCATAATCATTCCGCGCAGTTTGCTCACACACAGTGTCGCTATTTCTTCCCTCCCTGAGATGTCGTCGTCGCTACCGAGAATACCGCCCTGGATGATGCCGTTGATACATTCGTACAGTAAAGACATAGCTGGCGTAGTTCGTATGAGGTCCGTCAAAGGAGGTAATAGTTTGCGCACAAGACGAGGTTCGAGTGGTGTCAGTGTAGCAAACTGGGCTTTGTCTTAGTGACGGGTTTTCCATGTGCGCGCATTTAGTATAACTTACCAGCTTGATCAGTTTGATCGCCATCCAGTTATTACCTCCCTCCACCAATAGCTCAAACAGCCGCGGAGCCAGAGGGAGGAAGTCACTAGGTCGTCTCCAGCCTAGCTCACACACAACGTTGACGATAGCAGCGGTGACGCTGGGGTCTTCATCCTGCGCCATAAGCCGCTCCTTGATCTTGGGCCATGCTGCTCTGAGCGTCTCGGGATACACAAGTGCCAATCTATATAACGTGACGATTGTTTTCTTCCGTACTGCAGGATTCGTATGCGTAAGTCGTGGGAGGAGATCGGCTAGAGTCGAGAGGGCCAGTGAAGGGGTGATGAAGTGAGGCAGGGCGGTGATCGGTAAGGATATCGTGGTCGTGGACCCGGTAGTAAGATCCTATGAGCTACTGTCAGCCGCCGGTGGCAGACGATGGATAAGGACTTGAACGGACCTTCTTCAGGAGATTAGTGGCCAGCATCAAGACCTCAGTGTCCGGCCGGAAGGTCTGCACGGCGCCCAGGTATCCAATGCGCTTTTGGTGATATTTCGGAGAGGACATGACCTCGAGGACGTGGAAGGAGGCCCAGGACATGTCGTGGCCCATCATCTCGAGATAGATGAGCTTGAGCAAGGCCGTTGCCTTCAAGTCTGTTTGTAGCTCCTCAGCATGCTGGTCATAGGGGACCCTCAAGCAGGTTGGGAATTGACTGACCCATATCCTGGCCGCGAATCTCGGCGCGACATTCTTTCAGGCAGTTCTGGATGTATTCCCTCTCGTGTCCTTTGTGGTTCCGCAGGCCTCGGATGAGGTCGTAGAGTGATTTCTCGAACCTGTAATTACTTTAGCCCCTACGTCCATCAGTGGTTCGGTGGGTTGCATATCATCTGCGTACATCTTGTCGAGATCATGGGGCGGCCACACCCCTCGAGTCGTAACGGTGATATAAGGAAAAGCAATGCGGCTCAGACTGTGCGCGCGAGGAAGAACAAGGTTTGGCGCATTCCTATTGTCATATTGGAGAGTCTCTGCCCACTCTGTGTCGTCGTGCGGCGGATCGATCCGTAAAGACTGGCAGGCGGGTGCGGGTATGTGAAGTGTAGATGTTCACGAGGTAGAGCTGTGATGCTTGCTTGGCTGGTTCGGCCGGCTTTAGCACATCATCAGTGGCATGTGTGCCCCACGTAATGCTTGGAAAGGCACCGTGCCATCAGCACTCGGGTGATCCTGCTTACGCACTGTACGTCCTCCCTTACCAGGGCAGTCATCACTGTTATCTAGGCGTGCTTACGTAGCTTGTTCTCTGCCACACCTATCGCGACAGGCGACAGCAGGCGACAGAGGGCGTCAATTGCATTCCGGTCACTCCTACTCGACCTCGGGATACCCCATACCACACCAAACCACAACAACAACAATCTCCCGTAGAAACAATAGAACTGGACCACCGAAGTCGACTCTGACACCCATATCACGCCTCTGGTCAATATATCCCGAGGTCTACGACAACTCATCCCACCAAGATGGCGCCATCGCTGCTCCATCCCCCGAGCCACTTGTCCCCGGCTCAAGCTCTCGACTTGTCGCAACGCGCTCCCACCCTCCTCCGTAACAACCCCAAGAGCGTGTCATCATCACCCCTGTTATCTCTCTTTTCAGCACCAGAGAGTACCGAGTTGTGGATCACCTACGAGAATTTGCTACTATCATGCCTACGGACAGGCGACGAGGAGTCCGCTCAAGAATGCATCGAGAGACTTGTCAAGAGGTTCGGCCCAGACAACGAGCGCATCTCGGCTTTCAGAGGACTTGTCAGGGAAGCTAAGGCTACGAATGATGCCGAACTCCAGGCCATTCTGAAAGATTACGATGAGATCCTGGTCGAGAACAATACAAATATTGTCAGTGACAATGACACTATGCTTGCGATTGGTTGCTCGAGGCTAATTGTGTATAGCCTATCACGAAACGTCGGATCTCACTGCTGCGTACGCTAGGCCGTACGGCTGATGCTGTTTCTGGCCTCTTGGCCCTTCTTGACTTTTTGCCTGTCGACGCGGAGGCTTGGTCAGAGCTTGCAGACATATACGTATCGCAAGGCTTGTACGCGCAGGCCATCTACTCTCTTGAGGAAGTTTTAGTGTTGGCTCCAAATGCTTGGAATGTCAGTGTCCCCGGGTACTAAGTTTGCGGCCCCGGACTAACGAAGGGAACAGATCCACGCTCGACTCGGAGAGGTAGAGTATATGGCCGCAACCTCTACGGGCATCGACGAGAACGCTTCCCGTACGTATCTCGCAGAATCTCTAAAGAGGTTCTGTAGGAGCATTGAGCTTTGTGACAGCTATCTGCGCGGGTATTATGGTCTCAAGATCGTGAGTCGCCTGGATCCCTTGATAGCAATTTGCGTTGCCGTGCTGACCAATGCCAGGTCACATCGAAGTTGTTGAATGACCCATCGAAGACCAGCAAACAGACGGGTCCAGAGGACTTCCCGCTTCCTGCGATAGAAACGGTTGAGAGGCTGAGCGAGAAGGCCACCCAGAGGCTATCCGAGATTGTCCGCCGCAGTACAGCAAAGGAGAGAGGTTGGTGCGGTTATGATGAATCCGAGGTCTTGGAGGCTCAGGATCTCTTGTCCATGGAATCCGCCACCTTTGTAAGATGAATCGAGCATATGCATCTACGTCCGGTAGGACGTGCCGCATAATCCAGTGACTCCGTTGGCATGTCCGGATCATCGTGATTCACAGGGGAGATGCATCCCAAAAGCGAGCCGTCACATAATGAGCTAGTTCCCTTCAGGCACAGTCCAGTAAGGAGCAACCCGAAATTCCATTGGTGCCTGACGGCATAAAATGCATATTTGATGGACTACAGGGCAGTGCGGACTGGCCTGTGGTTCCATACGTGGCGCCATACAACGGCCGAGCAAGTCTACGACATGAGACGGCGGTGCCAGATATTGAAAGGTTATTAAGGAGGCTCCGCCGCAATCAGCATCCTACGAGGATAGGGAGGCCTTAGGCAGGGGCCTGGGCACTTCTGCTGAAACCAAGGTTCGACGTTTACCACGGCAGTGCTGCGTTGACTCAGGAACTTGGCCTCTATCGGCGTTCTGGTTTCTCAGCTGCACCTCTCGTCTCCTTGCATCTCGGCTGCTCTGAAATATGATCCCTCCAGCCTGATGCGGCTCCCCAGATGAGGGCAGTCTGGAAGTCCTGTCATGCAGCTCCTGAGAAACTATATAGGGCGCGTCACTGGCCGACAGGTCTAATTAGACAAATTGACAAATTCTTTCTGATGCACATGAGCTTCAAGCCTGCTTCCCACCGAATCGCTACTGCAGAGGACGGTACACTGTCGCGAAGAATGGGCTAGATAACGCCACTCGAATAAGGCGGCTGACGGTTAGAATCATACCGCCTTTTCGCTGTGCAGATTTGGACTTTAGGACTATCCCACATCAAGCCATCGTGAGACGAGGACAGACGAGCCTATGGGAAGAAAGACCAGGATACATGTCGAGCGTTTCTGCCCGCCTGCTCCTATTATGTCAGATCTGGCTTCATGCAGACCTGCAGGCTCTGGCAGCTGCTCTTCGCCGAAAAGAAGCAACGAACGGTCCCGCGCTTGCGATAGCCTGCATGCGCCTTGCTCTGGCACGGCAACAGAATCGCCTCGACCTACGACGCTGCAGCTCTGTTCAGAGGAGGACACACCCATCACATCACCGGTTGCGCGGCGAAAACATGCAGAGAGCCGGTCAGGCCCGATCGGTACCTGGGTAAACGAAATCATACCTGTGGCAGAACATAGCTTTTCATTCTTCCTCTTCTGGCTGCCCGGTATCTATACTTCGTGTTGAGTACGAGGCCTGGGCAAGGCTCATAGCGATTCGAAAGCTCGAGCTTGGGTCTTTACCTGGGGACTGCTTGGGGGACGGAGCCTCGGTTGACAACCTTACTTGGCCGTTGCTGGGGCAAGTCTCGATACAGCAGAGCTTTGTGCTTACCACTTGACCTCCAATCGGGTGCACCACACGCATGTTATCGAGACCGAAACAGAAGTATCGCGCCAAGGTCAGCCGACTCCTTCCCACCTTGGATAACAAGCCACACTACAATGAAACACGCAGCAGATCCTTCAAGATGATGTGTATGCGTCGGAGATGTGTTGGGCATTTCTCTGCAGGTCTGCTCATATCTCGACCTACTACATCAGAGTCGTGATCATTTGTGAATGGTATCTATACTCCAGCTCAACTGACTAGGAATGGGCAGAGGCGGGGGTCGGGGCAGCTTCAAGTACCTCGCCGATCTGAAGCGGACAATCTCCCAATCCCTGCCACCCACCCCGTGTACCACTGGAGGAGGGGTCGGCTTCTATGGCAACCATCATCGTGCATTTGCCCTTCATTGTACTACTGTCCTATAGCCTGGGCTTGCTGGCCTAGAAAACCCGATGAAGAGGTAGGTGTCAGGGTACCATCTAGGGATGTTGGGCCGCCTCCAGTAACCGAGAGGCCTGTCCCAAAGCATTGCCCTCCTCCCTGCCTGGGGTTGCTCGCAGCTGCATTTGAGAAAACCAGGGCGGATTTCAACCACGTTACCCTCCCTCTGAGACGCAATAGGGTTCTTGGTTTCCGGCCGCCTGAGAACAACTTTGGAAGATCAACAATATCTGGATTCAGGCCTATCTACGCACGCTCGAGACAAGACCTGACCAAGGCTCACTTCAAGACGTATCAATACAGTACACAACCAAGGCTGAACGATACCCGATTCCGCCCTTACTGCCTTTGAGCCCAATTTGTTCTGGCGTTGCTTTGTGACCAGGTCAGCCCGGCCAACGCTGCGACTTATATGTTGTTTCACCCGACTTACACACTCTCATCCAGACTCCTCCAACGTTCCGGACGCCGTACGCCTCTCACTCACCCGACACACGACATTTAGTCCGTTCCTTATTCGCCTGGCTATTCATTCCCCAACGTCAGCATTCTAGTAAACACTTCAATACAGACTTACGCAATAAAGCAGTATACCTTTGCACGAATATCTCTCTCCTTTCGCTCACACATCAGTGGGCCGGATCGCATTCGGCGGGGTCATCATCTTCTCTCTCAGACGCTGGCAACCCCGCGCACCTTCTGGCGAACAACATCTGGGCTTCATTCCAGCTCAACAGAAAGTCACTAGTTCACAGCCTCGTTCCAAGGGAGACGTACCTTTGCCCCGGTCGTCTCTGCGCAGATTGTTTAGTGCAACAGGGTATCCTTCTAAACGCTTTTCCAATGTCCCGGTGAGCCACATCCCATGACTTCGGAAAGGCCTCCGCGCACCATCTTCTATCGACGAACCAAACTCTGTCCCCCCTTCACATCCTGCCTATCCAGCCTTTTAGTCTTGGCCCCCAACACGTCACGAAGTTAGCTAACACTTCCACCGCTGTTTCGTCCCACAACAGAGAAAGGAGAACCAAAGTCATCATAGATCATCGATCTTCACATTCATCGATAATAGACGAGGAAGACGAAGAATCGCAAGGCTACTCTGAGGAGCAGAGTGAATCAGAGGCCGACGAGGAAGAGTGGGCAGGCGAGGACGACATAGAGCCAAGCGACTCTGCCTCTGCGACTGCAGATTATCGCGCGCGTCCTCAGCGACCACACAGCGGGGGCACCACTCGCAACCCACCGCGCCACCACAGCCTTCCCCGACAGCAACATAGGTATTCTTTCAGAGCACCACCGTCGGTCCCGACTGATCCGGTGCAGACGATGAGCGGCAGTGAGCCGTCCGAAGACTACTACATGTACGGCGGGCGCGGACACTTCGTGCCACCCCAGGGAGCATACGGTGGCAGGGGTGCATATCCTCAAAGTCATGCCGGCGGATACGCGCCACCTCCGCACCATGGGTACGGAGGCCAGATGGTGCCATTCGGGAGCAACCCGTTCTCACCTCTGAGCCAGGGAGGAAGTGCTGGCTACTTCCAAGAGCATCGGCAATATGAGATGATGCCGTATCAACCGCCAGGCTTCTATGGGGGCGCAGGCGCTGTAGGTCCTGTAGGCGCAGGCCCTGTGGCTGCGCCGAACTACGGCATGCCGCCGCACGTCGCGCAATACATGTACTCGTCGCCGCCGCCGCCACCCACCGAGGCACCGGCTCCTGCGCCACCACCTGCGCCCAAGACACCAGCACCGGTAGAAGAGAAGCCCAACCCCGAACTGGAGGCCATGAAGGTCCAACTAGCAGCCATACATGCCGAACGCAAGGCCCAGGAAGAGGCTACCAGGCAAGCTGAGCTGGAGAAGAAGATAAGGCAAGACGCTGAGAAAGCTTTCGAGCTGAGGATGATGGAAATGAGAAAGGCGCAAGAGGAAGCCAAAAAGGAAATCGAGCTGGCCAAGATCGAAGCAGAGAGGGCCGCCAGAGAGCGCATCGAGGAAGAGCGCAAGGCCGAGGCGGAACGCCAAAGGCAGCACGCGGAGTTGATGGCCAGGGCTGAGCGCGAGGCTAGGGAACGCATCGAGAAGGAGAGACAAGAGGATGCCGAGAGGCAGCGGCAACACGCGGAGGCCATGGCTAAGGCTGAGCGCGAAGCCAGAGAGCGTCTTGAGGAAGAGCGCAAGGCCGATGCCGAACGACAGCGGCTGCAAGCGGAAGCTATGGCCAAAGCCGAACGGGAGGCTAGGGAGCGTATCGAGGCAGAGCGCAAGGCCGAAGCTGAGCGGCAGCGACTGCATGCGGAGGCCATGGCCAAGGCCGAACGAGAGGCCAAGGACAAGTACGAAGCTGCCCTCAAGGCCGAGGAAGAGCGCAAGGCAAAGGAGGCCGAGGAGAGGGCGCGGGCAGAGGAGACCATCAGGCTCAAGATTGCGGCCGAGGCCAAGGCTGCCGAGGAAGCGAAAAAGCTCGCCGAGAAACAAGCGGCCGAGGAGGCTGAGAGAAAGAAGCTGGTTGAGGAAGAGATGAGGCTCAAGGCCGAGAAGGCATGGCGTGACAAGCTAGAAGCCGATAAGCAGGCTGAGGAAGAAAGGAAGGCGGCAGAAGCCGCAACTAAACTCAAGTACGAGAACGAAGCTCGGCTCAAGCTTGAGAAGGAAAGGCAAAAGGCAGAAGATGATGCGGCTAAGGAGGCGGCCGCGAAGAAGGAGCGTGAGGATCTGGAGAAGAAAATTGCAGACGAAGCCAAGGCCAAGCTGGAGGAAGAAGCAAAGAAGGCGCAGGAAGAAGCGAAGAAGGCGGCGCCAGAAGACAAGGAGCCCATCAAGTTCAAGGATGCCGTGGGGCGCAAGTTCAACTTCCCTTTCAACTTGTGTGCGACGTGGAGCGTACGTATACCCTCACCTCACCCAGCACCCCCTGCCCTCCCAGTACCCAAGCGTATCCCGGCTGACCATAACTTCGCACTCAGAGCATGGAGGACCTCATAAAACAAGCATTCGCCCACGTCGATGCCATCGGCCCGCACGTCCATGAAGGCCATTACGACCTAATGGGTCCGGACGGAGAGATCATCCTCCCCATGATCTGGGACAAGACCATCCAGCCCGGCTGGCAGATCACCATGCGCATGTGGCCAATGGACAAGCACCCACTGCAGGGCTCCGGCTCCGGCTCCGGCATGCCGGCCGGCATGGCCGCCGAGCTGCGCAACATGTCGCCGGAACAACGACAACGCTACATCCAGCAGATGCAGATGCGTCAGGCGCAGGCCGGACACCATGGACACGGCGCGCGGGCGATGCCCATGCGGCCGCCGCCTCACATGATGCAGGGCATGCCTGGAGGAATACCGCCGCCGCCGGGGCCGCCGGGGCCGCCTTTTGGTGCGGCGTTCAGGCCTACGGCGGGTAACGGGTCGAGAATACCGCCTCATGTGGATGTTGTTGATGTGAAGCCGGAGAGGAAGAAGAGCGATGGAAAGGCTGCGAAGAAGACCATGAGTTTCTTTGCTGGTACCAAGAAACCACCCAAGAAGTCAAGCTCGAGTAAGAAGTATGTCCACCAGACTTGGTACTGATTCTGATTCCCTGTTCCTTTCATTTCCTATTCTTGCTTTCTCTTTCCTTGGTTGCTGACGGTGGAGGCAGTAAGAAATAAGGGTTTGGCTTGAGAGTCCGTTTGAACAACTTTTACTCCTTTCACGAGCCCGGCGTGCAGCGGGGAATGGGAAGAGGTTGGCCACCTTGGAGGCATCGTCACTTCTCCCCTCCAATTTTCGAAGATACCTTTTTGCGCTTTTTGGAAAACCACCCTCCGATTTGATTTCGACATTTGAGCGGGCTGTCTTTGGTGGGTCTGCGTGCGGGTCGCGGCGGAGATGCGACGAGACGGACGATTATGGGATCAGGTATCGGTGACGAGACGAGATGGGATGAAATAGGACAATGATATACGCCGGGACGAGATGAGCGATGAATGAATTTTGCGTGTATTTTTTCTTACCCTGGATACCCACTACTCTCGGCCGTACCTAGCGACAAAAGTCTTCCGGCGCAGTCGGGCCATTTCCCTATGCTAGCAAGGCGCAACTGACTGAACATTGGGGTTCAGGGCACAAGGGGAGACTTGGGGGCCCTGAGCAGAGGGTCTGGTTTCTTCCTGATATCTATCTATACAGCGCTCGGGTCCGTCTAGGTTATCTATTGTATGTCTCTCTGTAAATGCAGTGCAGAAATGCACATGTGTCTTTGTACATGGTCTGGTTGTCTCCAATGTGCGAACGCTGTATACCCACGGCCATTCGACCGATACCATTAGGGGTGCCACGATGGTGCCCCTTCAACGCTGTGGGTGACTTCCGGCGGAAAGTCAAGAAGAGCTGTGCTGCCATCTGCTTCAGCTTGGTTGGCACTTATTTCCTGGGAGTTGGAGCGCGAGCCCACAATGTCGCTCGGAGGAAAGCAAGTATCTGTCATGGCCGCCGTACCATGGGTTCCGCAGCCAGAGCGTCGTCCACAATCATTACCGCCCGGAGCCGAACAACTCCCTAGCCCTCCGCTCGAAAGCCTCGATCATCTTGGTGGCGCTCTCTTCCGCCACCTTGCCCAACATGATCTGCACCAGCGGGTCTACAAGCTGCATGCCGAGGTCCAGATCGACCTTGGTCCCATCCCCCCTAGCTGCGTCCTCCACCGTCCACTTGGTCACCAGGCTCTTGAAGGGGTTCCTGTCACCGTCCCTCTCCTGTGCCACGGTCTCGTCCTTCCCGCTCAGTGCCTCGACGCTCCGCCCCGGCACGCAGACTATCCTGCTCGTGTATGACTGCGTTATGGGCCCGAAGCCGATCGTGAGCTCGCCCTCGGTGGGCCACCGGCGCCCGGGCGGTTGGGTGTTGGGGTCGGGGCTCGACCATGCTGTGACCTGGCTGTGTTGGCAGTAGGGTAGGAAGCCGGAATAGGAGTCGACATCGACTATGAGGTCGTAAAGCTTAGACCGTGGGTAGGGAAGCGTGCGGGTCACGTTGATCCTTAGGGGTTTGTTGGAGGGAAGGAGGTCCTGGAGGAAGGTCCGACGCTGGATCAGGACCGGAGGCCGGCTGAGGAGCCTTGACCCGGATAGCCGGAGGGGGGCTTTGGTTGCCATTGGTTTTGACGGCACAAGAGGGATACGTCGTGTTATTGCGGAGTCATTGTGTGGCGTGGAGAAATTGGTGTTGTTATTGTTATTCTGTCTCTACAACTGGAAAATGATGACCTCAAGATTGTAATTCACATCGGCTCCGAATTCGGCATCGGCCACGGCCATTCGGAGCTTTCACCCCTGCCTTACCTGCCGTCACCAGCCACGAGCTAGTCGCCCCACCCACCCACTCAAGCGCCTTCACAAGCCACAGTAGCCGATATAAAATCGTTTACTGAAAATTTCAAGCTTCATCTTGAATATTCGTCCACGCAAACTCTTGGTTCATCGAAACCATGGCGACAGCACCCGACGCAGCGCAAGCTGCTCCTCCGTCAGAGCCTCAGGTTAGGGCTACTGACGCGCAGGAAAAGCTGGCCGCAGACGTCTCGTCGCTCGAAATCACTGAGGGTGAGGCATTGCCTCCCCACCGATCCCACGACCCGCAGTTCAACCAGAAGAGGAGCGACCCGTTCCAGTTTGGCTCCCGCTATCTCGAACAGGGCGATGATCCCTTCGAGTTCAACGCCTGGGACCACGTGGAGACTGACGATGTATACAAAGAGTTTGCTGAGCAGCAATACGAGATGCAGCGTCAGTCTCCCGTGTCTGACTTCGATAAGAGTAAGTCAATATTCCCCTTCAACCCTGGCACACGACCACTTCATCGGCATTGTGTGATGATACACACCATAGCATAGTTCATCTGATTTTCTATGATGACAATTGTAATTGAAATTAGTCTTTCGCTCCCATCTGACTTGCCTCAACTACCTCATTTTATACTCAAACATTTGGCTTGTTGAGCACCCCGCTGACATCAGCAAACAGATCGATTCAACTCGGACCCAGCAAAGTGGTGGAATCTGTTCTACAAGAACAACACCGCGAACTTCTTCAAGAACCGCAAGTGGTTGCAGCAGGAGTTCCCTGTGCTTGAGAAGGTAACTCGGGAGGATGCCGGCCCTGTCACGCTACTAGAAATAGGCGCTGGTGCCGGCAACACTGCATTCCCTATACTGGCACAGAACAAGAACCCTCACTTCAAGATTCATGCCTGTGACTTCTCCAAGAAGGCTGTCGAGGTTATGCGTGCTCACGAAGGTTACGACACCAACTATATGCAGGCCGACGTGTGGGATATCGCGTCGGACGAGCTCCCCCCTGGTCTGGGTGAGGGATCTGTGGATGTTGCGCTCCTCGTCTTCATCTTCTCTGCATTGAACCCGTTGCAGTGGAAGAAGGCCGTCGAGAATGTCCACCGCCTGCTCAAGCCCGGTGGTCAGGTCTGCTTCCGTGACTATGGGCGTGGTGATCTTGCCCAAGTCCGTTTCAAGAAAGGCCGCTACCTCGAAGAGAACTTCTACATCCGTGGTGACGGCACCCGTGTCTACTTCTTCGAGAAGGATGAGCTCGCGTCCATCTGGACCGGTGAGAAGCTTCGAGATGAGGCTGATGCCGGTGCAGAAGACGCTGTGAAGGAGCCTCTCTTCGAGGTGCAGGAACTCGACTTTGATCGGCGCATGCTGGTGAATCGGGCCCGCCGTCTGAAGATGTATAGGTGCTGGCTTCAGGGCAAGTTTATCAAGAAATAGAATACAATGCTATCCGCACTCTCTGTTACACGTCCTAGTTTCTCATAGTGATCATGTTCGGTTTCCAACTACTGCTCATTGCCCGGTCCCAGGGTGATTGGTGTCGCCCATCCATGATCAACAACCTGACCCAGCCGCCCTCGTCGCCTTATTTCAATCGTCGAGTCATCTCTCATACACCCCATTCGTCCCGTAAGGCCTAGGCTATTGCATTGAGCTAGCTGGCGTTCTGGGATACTCAGAAGACCAGCCAGGAAGAGCCATGCACGGCGACAGGCCAGTCGTTGACTATATATGTGTGCGATTCGTTGTCTCTGGGAGCGTAGGATTCATATCGCGTACGACTCCTCTGTAGGACGACATAGCACTGTGCTTGCTTTCTTATCCCCTCTATCCTAACGGGTGTTCATAAAGGTATCTTCGCGAACAATTACTAAAGGAGACTTCGGATTCGGAATCTCAAAATGCATACGTAGACGATGCAGCGTCGTCTCCTCTAAAAAGGCAATACTACGCGTGGTCTTACTACCGAGTCGTCTTTCTACCGGATCAAGATACAGCTACGGCAGGGAACACGGAGTAAGACACGGAGGAACGCGGCAGGAATTCGACTGATACTACAAGTAAGGTCTGCGTGTGCTGCATACTGAAGCGAGTGTAGCGGATGCGTGGAAGATGACGCCACCCTCTTCGCAGGGCTGAGTAGGTACAACAAACAGCACCTGAGCCACTGAATCACAAGCCAAATAATGGAACGAAGCGGCTATGGTTACAGTCACTGTCCTTGCCAGTGGAACCCGGTAGGCTATCGCGGGGTTATCCGCGGGGTAGGCAGGCATCCAGCGGCCTCCCGCGGTCTCCAGTGGCCCGCAAGTAACAGACCAACCTACGTACCAACTCACCACATGATCAGGATATATTACATGGCAACTTACATACACACTCACATACGTACATAGACTACATAGAAGTAGTCTACACATATCCCTCGACTCCGACTACCTAAGAAATCATATCACACGCCTACCTGTCTCCTCCCCGAAGCGTGTCATCAACGTTCCCTTACCAGACTATCTGATCTACCTTGACATCGACAGCAGCCACAGCCCTCCGGCCGCACGCTCCATCTATTGAACGTCCCGTTGCGCCATGACGTCTGACGGGCTGTCTGAAACAGGAGCCGCTCAACGACAAGAAAACACACAACCAGCCCGTCCAATATCTCCGGCAGGAAGTCTATACGCAATGAGTGACGACGAAGAGGGAGAATACAATACCATCACACATACCGAGACTGGCAGGGGCGTTAAACTGCTCTACTCCAAGAGCAAGGTCCGTCCCGACACCTCGGATTATCACATGTAACCCATCAACACAGCTAGCTAACCACCCGTATCAATCCAGGTCTATATCCACCCAACACCCTCGTCCAAAGACAACGTCCCTGGCTTCATAGCCCTCCTACAGCAGAAGTCTGCTCCCGGCGCCCGGCCCACGTCTTCCGACTCCCGGAATTCCCAATCCGCAGCCTCCTCCGACCTCCTACTCGCCTGGCTCCCCGAGTCTCAACTCGGCGAGGCCGCCAGCATCTATGTCAAGGTCGATCTTTCCGAGGGCGACTCTCCGCCGAGACAATCCTACCTCGTACCTCCCCCGCCCACAGTGACAACTCATCGCGGCTCAATAGGTCACTATGCCTTCGCCATCCCAGTCAGTGCCATCTACTCGCTCCTGGTACGCCCGCCAAGTCTAGGATGGTGGTTCGGCTCCGTCATTATCAACAGCCGCGCCGGCGACAGCTTCCCTGCTCTGTTCTTCCACGATAGCGAGTGCCAGTCAACTATATTGCAGAAGAAGAGGCATACCAAGGACAAATTCGACCCCTTCGGCGAGAGCGGCCAGATGTTTTGGGGAGGCGATGAGGTCCTGAGGTGGTTGAAGAGATACGTGCCGGTGGATAGGAGTATTGCGGAGCCAAATATCTACCTGATCGAGCCTAGCAGGGACGACAGTGAGGGCTTCGGCACTAAACCTACTGTCAGCTCGCCCTCCTCCATCGGCGGTCGGGATAGAGGCGTCAAGGTTGGCGGAGCAGCTGGGGCCAAACCTGGCTTAGGGGAGTCGAGCAAGGATGGACAGATGGACCCCTTTACAAAGTTTGTAAAGGAGACTGGGTGGAACATCATGGAGAAGTTCAGCAAGGTCACGACCTTCACACGTAACGCCGCACATGAGGTTCTGGATAACCCGCGGGTACCGCCGCAGGTGAGGACCCTGCTGCGCAACCCCGAGGTCAAGACACTGCAGGATGAGTTCGACAGCGCGCGGATATACCTGGCACGGTGGGCGATGGGCATAGCAGAGCAGAGCGAACGGGACCGTCGCCAGCGAATATGGACTGCGCAGGATGTGCTAGAGATGGAGGACACCGACGTTGGCGAATTTGAGCTGCTGGAGGGTACAAGCTCTTTCTCCTTGGAGGAGAGGAGGAGGCCCGTCACGAAGATAGAGTGGGCGTCTTTCTTTGATCCCGTTACGGGGCGATTATCACTCACGATTGACGAGTTAAAGGAGAGGGTATTTCACGGTGGCCTGGACCCAGATGATGGTGTACGGAAAGAAGCATGGCTCTTCCTGTTGGGTGTCTATGACTGGTATAGCACCGAGGAGGAGCGAAAGGCCCAGATCGCCTCCCTCAGAGATGAATATGTGAGACTCAAGGGCGCGTGGTGGGAACGACTTATCGACTTGGGCGGTCAAGGCGAGGAAGGCGAGTGGTGGAGGGAGCAACGCGCACGCATAGGTAAGGAGTACTGCTGTTCCATTCCATCTCACACACAAGAAGGCTTATGTATCAAAACAGAGAAAGACGTTCACCGCACCGACCGTAACGTCCTCATCTTCGCAGGCGAGAATATCCCGCACCCGGACCCAGACTCCCCCTTCGCCGAGGTCGGCACCAACGTGCACATGGAGCAGATGAAGGATCTACTTCTCACCTACAACGAGTACAACAAGGAACTTGGCTACGTCCAAGGGATGTCTGACCTTCTCGCCCCAATCTACGCCGTAGTCCAGGACGATGCCATTGCCTTCTGGGCATTCCAACATTTCATGGAGCGCATGGAGCGCAACTTCCTCCGGGACCAGTCTGGCATGCGCACGCAGTTGACCACGCTGGACCAGCTTGTGCACTTCATGGACCCGAAGCTCTGGGAACACCTGGAGAAGGCGGAGAGCATAAACTTCTTCTTCTTCTTCCGCATGTTGCTGGTCTGGTACAAGCGGGAGTTTCCCTGGATGGACATCCTGCGGCTCTGGGAGGCACTCTGGACAGACTACCTGACGAGCAGCTTCCACCTCTTTGTGGCGCTGGCGATACTGGAGAAGCATCGGGATGTCATCATGACACATCTGCAGCACTTCGATGAAGTGCTGAAATACGGTATGTTCGGAAGTCTCAGCTTAATAGCCACCCTAGATACCGAGAATGGGGATGCTAACCCTGAAACGATATAGTCAATGAGCTCTCCGGTAGCATCGATCTAGAGTCCACCCTCATCCGCGCCGAGGCGCTCTTCAGAAAGTTCAAGCGGCTCATCGAGGCCATCGACAAGAAGCCCAACTTCCCGCCGCCACGCCTGAACATGTCCACGATCGCCTCGTCCCTCCTGCCCCCGCGCCCCTCATCCGCAAACAAGTCCCGCCCCACGACCCCGACCGGGGGCAGCCCGCAGCAGCAGGGGCCAAACAAGGGCAAACAGCCCGAGAGCCCGCGCGACCAGACAAAGGTCATCACACCGGAGCTGCGAAAGCTCCTGAGCAGGGAGGTCGAGGTGTTGCCGCGCAAGGATGTCGCCAACAATGGGGATGGGTTCCTGGCGAAAGCTGCTGAGAAGCAATGAGAAGAAATGAGATATGAAAGGGCAGTTCGGAAAGGGGGCATTCATTTTGATGGGGAACAAGAGGATCAGAGGCTTGGCATTCGTGTTTGCTTCGGACTCTGGCTGTATATACGTTTTGTGATTATGAGGGAATGGCTCAACTGCATCGGTGTTGGGAGAACAACTGTACTGTAACACGAAACATTGGAATGGCTTTATTGTCGTTTTTCTTCTCTGCTTTTGTGCTGACAATACATAGGGATATAACCACCATCAAGGCACCGCTCCAATTTTGTCTGCTGCCCTTTCTTATAGTAGACGCCCCACGAACCAGTAGAGCACAATCAACCAGTAGTTACTGGATTTTCTCGATAGTAGAGCAAGTCCCAGAGTTCTTGGATAGTGGAATGTGTATAGGTATCGAACGTCCTTACCAAATCATCGGTCAATCGCATTGCTTTTTACCTGGGTCTATCTGCCTGTATCTATTTGAAATGGCAGTCATCCGGCCCATGCAGGTACTCCAATCTCTCGGGTATATTGCACAAGGGGGACTTCCCGTCCCAGAGATGTTTGATTTGCTTCACTTCCACACAATGCCACCATTCCAAAGGCCTCCCCATCATTCCGAACATGTGAACCTCCTGCTCGGGATCGGCCTGAATCAAAGGTGCCTAGTCTACTCACAATTCATCCCGCACGTGTCCGGAACCATCAAGGTCCGGCATCGCCATGATCTTGACCACCAGACTGGTCCAGCCCGTAAAGTGCTGCGTGCGCTGGCCCGCTCCCGTCTCGGGGTTGTACTGCTCCCATGCGAAACCCGTCTCCGCCCAGCTCTTGTAGACAGTGTCGACGAGGTTCTTGCGCAGGCGTGAGTACAGGTCTGTGGCCTTGGCCTGGTGTGGGCCGGATTGGGTTGCAACGTTCTTGAGGAGATGGTCAGCCTAAGTCAGATGGGAACCTGGTATGCTTCAAAATCGGAAGGGGCGTATCACTCACGTAAAGCTGTGTCACAGCCATGTAGTTGAGGTTGATCCACACGGGGCTGCGCCAGTAGTTCTCGTCCGTGCCGTAGAACTCAGACTTCTTGCTCAGACTGCGGATGCCATGAGGGCTCCAGAGCTCCTCTTCATCGCCGATAAGATCAAGGAGCTTGCCCAACTTGGGGCTGTCAGGCTTCAACAGACCTGTGAGGAAGGGGAACAGTGAAATGTAGCCCTTGTGGCACACCAGCTCGTTCTCCTCGTAATCGTCAATAGTGGCGTCGCAATAGCAACCTTCCTTCTCAGACCAGTGCAGATCGTCAATGTTGTGCTCGATAGCGTCGAGGATCTTCTTGTACTCCTCGACGTCCTCAGGGAGGCCGATGGTCTCAGCGATATTGATGAGGGACTTGGTCATCAATCCCACCCAGCTTATGAGATCAACGTGCAGCTCAGCGGGGTGAGGAGGCTGTGGGCGAGGGTAGTCGTCGAGACCGCTGGTCAGGATGTGTCGAGGAGTTCTACCCCGCCACCGGTAAGCCTCCTTGCTCGAGTAGGCGTCGCGGTCGTACGACGTGATGTCACCACTCTGAGTCTTCTTGAACCAGAAGAGCTGACGGCGAAGCAAGGGGTACAGTTGACGAAGGTAATCCAGGCCCACGCTGGGATTGTCCAGGTTAGCGGTGCCGAGGGACGCGTCTGTGGAAAGCGTCTCCCTCTTGGAAGCAGTACCGTTGGCGACCTTCCTGAGCCTGGCGATGAAGTCGTCGATGACGATGAAGAGCGTGGGAGGGTTGGCGTAGTGAGGGTACTGGACCTGGAACTCCTCGGGAACTTTGCTTCGGGCCTCATCGCCCAAGATCTGCTCACGGGCGATCCATCCGTCATCGTCCATGAGGTTGTACCAGCTCTTGATAATCTCCAGGGTCAGGTCAATATCCCAGTCCGCGATAGGTAGGAGGTGGAAGCCTTCATCCCAAAGGAAGCCACGGGGGAAGAATGGTCTCGATGGGATACTCGTGAACAATTCGTATGGACCTTCCAATCTCTGCTGCTTGCGGGCCCTGGCCTCAGCGGCGGCCTCCCAGAAGCCCTCATCGTCCTCCTCATACTCCGGGGCATAGGAGCGGTCAGTGACATGCTGACCATAGAAGTAGCCGATGCCGCCGATCAAGTTGGAGAACATACTCTTGCCGAACTTGAGGTACTTGTCAGCAGTGAAGGGCGCCTGAGGGGTGAAGACACTTGTAAAGCGCTCTCCGAAGGACTCAGTGGTCCCCCTTACTTCCCTCGTAAGGTCCTCGCTGGTCAACTCCTTCCCTGCAGACTCACTAGAGAAGAGTATATCGAACTCGAAGGAACCCTCAAAGATCTTCTGGACAAGATGAGCGTTGCCGGCGCCAGGCCTGTTCGGTAGAGCATAGGTGTGGTGTACCGGTGGGGGCGCCTCCTTGTTGATCAAACCTTGTTCTACCTTTGCTGATATGTGCTCCGAGAACTGGCGGAGTGCGATGGACTTGCCCTGCCACAGGAACTCTGGTGGTACCACGAGGGACTGAACCACAGTCTTTGTAAAGTCACGGTTCTCGTCGAGATCAGAGGCATCTTGAGGATGCTCGCCGGTACCCTCGGTGACAGCAAGCTTGAAACGTCCAAGTTGTTCCGACTTGCCAATGAGAGTAACATCATGAGCGAAACCGTTATCAGCACCGTCGCTATCGGGTAGCACCCCAAGTTCACTGCCCAGACCTTCCTGTGAGACATAGAGGAGGACCTGGGTCTTAACATCATCGGGAATGCCTGACCGGGGCACGCCCTTGATTCTGGCTGCCCAGCTGCCGCCATTGCCACCTCCAGGGACCTTCACGAAAGAGGTGGTAAGGTCGATACCATTTCCAGCGTCGTGGATGGTCTGCACGCCTCCATTGCGGGTGTCATACTCGTCCCACCCATAACCTGCCATGCCTTGATGTTGCTCACATGTGAATCGGAGGTCTAGGAGAGTCAAGTCAGTCTATATGCCGACTCATATCAGATACTACAGAGGAATGGCAAGTCACTGACTGTCTCTTGGGCCACCGTAGACATCGAGGTTTGACCACAACAAGCTGGCCGACAAACTTTCAGGCAGCCGAGGCCGGACACCAAAGTAGAGGTTTGGGCGATAAGGCCCCCATAGCAGGCTGTCGTTGTTCAACCTGCCGATTTCAGCGTTGAGGATAGCTTCATCCTGAGCAGCGCCGAAATGAGACAGCGCAAAACCGACCAGGAAGGTCAGCTGGCGAAAAGTCGCCATCTTGCTCTAGTGATTTTGGACAATCAATGGGATCGCACTGCCAATTTGCCTTGAAGTGTGTGAAGCATGTGAACTATTGTTCAAGAACAAGATATAAAAGGCCGACCGTGAGGTGAAGAAGGTGGTAGAGGTCAAGCTGTTATTTCGCGGCTCCAGGTGTTCTTTGGCGACGTCGTAGCTGCACGACCCAGTAAATCAGTGGTGGTAGCTGCCAATAGCTGGCAGTAATTGGCAGTAACTGGCAGCTGCAGGGTTACCAGGGTACATATTACCTGTCATTTAGTACGGCTAAGACCCATCCATGTCCCTGGAAGACGGACGTGGGGTTCTACACGTAATGTAATGTACGTAGTAGTGTATTAGTGTATGTACCTAGATATGTACTTAGGTATGTACTGTAAGTTGACCCACAGCAGAGCCTCTGTTTTTCCCTCTTCCCGCCGCTAGCCTTTTTAGTACCTACCTATGTACTTGTGAATTCACCTACAGATTATCTGCCACATCACAACCTCACATCTAATTATTTCCTCACTCACCTTGAATCAACTAGCCATCACTATCGAGCACTCATTCTCATGGTGGCTTCTTTGTGAACATCGCCACTTCTCTCAACTCCAGTTTCAGTAGCAGATATATATCTCAAAATCAAACACATGATTGAGCACTCTGGTGAGTTATGCAAAGGGTATATTACTATTATAGACCAGTCACCACACACAGATGAAATGTATAAGATAGTACATGAGATCTTGCAGCCTTTGATAAGGTACCCGGGTCCCAGCTGATTGACGAGGAGAGGAGGTGCTTATCCATCCATCTCAGCATCTATGTCCTCAACCCCGACCTCCTCTCCGGCGAGATCAGGAACCCATCCTCATCATACAGTCCCAGGCTCTCCTCGCTCCTCCTCCCACCCTCCTCCATCACTTGTGCTTTTCTTCCATGCCACCTATTCCGTGTCGGCGTCACCGCCACCGCCACCGCCCCTCCACCGGGCCTCAACCTTACGTTCTCGTCCACCTCCACCCTAGCCTTTCTCCCTCCAGCCCTATCATTCTCCTTGTCATGGTGACCCGCCCTGGCCCCAGACCTAGGGCTCGTCTCCGGCAGGCTCCCCAGCGCGAGGTAGTTCCTCGCCGCCGCGCCCTTCCGTGGAGGGCTCACCACCTCGGGCCGGGGGGTCGCCACCGCCGAGTCGTCGCTGTACCCGCTCGCCGTCACGCTGTGCGCGCTGACCTGGCTGTTCATCCTCCGCAGCTCCGCCACCGTGGCCGAGACCTTCAGCGTCCTGCCGCCGTAGGCTTGCTGCTCCGGCGGGACGAGACGTACCGTGCCCCATGGCTGGGCCTGGATCGGCTTCGAGGTGGCGGTGGTGTTGCCGGTGGATTCCTGCTTCAGCAGGACGTTGAGCTCGTTCAGCGCCGCTGCCTTCTGCTTCTCGTAGGCGCAGGCCTGCTCTGAATAGTACGAGGACGATGTCTCGTCCGAGATGTTGCGGACCTCGCCCGCCGCGCGGCGTCTGGTGGTTGGGGTGACCGTGAACGGTGAGGAAGAGGCTGGGTTGGGGGAGTGTAGTGCGGCATAGCAGTCGTACACGCTCGACAGCGCTGGGCTTGGGGGCACTATCTCTGGGGATCTCTCCCTGTCTTGGAGCTGGGAGCCGTGGACGAGGGTCGGCGTGCGATCTAAACGCCCGACAACGCCCGTTCGCTTGGGGGTAGGACTATCTCCCTCCACGCTGGGATTCACCAGGGACAGGCTGGGCATCGCCACGCTAACGGGTTCGCTCTGGCCAGCTGGTGCCTTCTTGTGGATGTCGTCCGACAGGTTGTTCCGTGAGGGCGGCAACGGAAAATGGATCACCGCAGGTTGAGGAGTCTTGGTCTTGTTCGCACGGTCGGCCACGCGAGTCGGCGATGGATCAGGAGACCTTGAGTTGCCCGAGATGAGTGACAGTGGACTCTGCGATATCGCGAATAATGTCTCTTCGCTCGTATGCCTGCCTCGCTGCTGGTCTAGAGTACCGTGGCCGCCGCGGATGGCTGCGTAGACACCTCGGCTGCGTGGTCCTGCTTTGTTGCTCGATGGGGTAGTCGTGTCGTTCGTGGCCGTGAAAGGGTCGCCACTCACGAAATCGGCAAGCTTGTTCATGTCGGCTGGTTTACTGCTGTTGGGCGCCGTCGTGTTCGGTGTCGTCCCGCTGACCATTGACTTCTCCTCACTTATGTCAGACAATGAGGATTCGACGCTGCTTGTCAATGATGCGGTCCTGGAGAGCTTCTTCCGGTGCGGTGACTGTTTCTGCTGTTGCGGTTTCGATCGGCTCGGGCTCGTCAGGCCATGATACTGAGGAGCAGGACTCGGATCGCCGACCATACTGTCCGCCTCTGAGAGGACCGAGGCGTCCGATGTCTGACGAGCATGTGCAGATGCAGCCTCGGCAGACACAGGCGACGGCTTGTCCGACTTCGTGGGACTGGGCGTTCGCGGCCCAGAGTCCACCAGAGTCACTGCCGATACATCTTGCCCAACTGGCGTGCTCTTCGGCGGGCTGGCACTCGACCTGTTCCTCCTGGCGACCTCCTGCAACCTCATCTCCGTGTCCTTCAGTATGACCGATAGTGTCGACCCTGCCGAACTCAGATGTCCTCCTCTTGGGATTGCCGCCCCCGACTCAACCCCGACACCACCTCCAGGCTTCACACGCAACGAATTGGTACTCTTGACAGGCTCATCCGTGCCCTCATACCTATAGTAGCTGAGGCCTCTGGCTCTCGGGACCGCGTCCCCGACCGCGTAAGTACCGTTGGTGGCTAATAAAGCCTTCCTGGGTGGCTTCGGCAGTGGCCGCGGTGGCGAACCCTGCCCGTCGTACCCCCTCGTCACAAGGCCCGGCGGCGGCGGAAGCTCAGGCAAAATCCGATCGCTGTGGTTCCCGAAGTATAGCATTGTCATGCTGTCATGCATACCTTCATCAGCCCCCTCTTGGCCAGCGTCGAATTGTGCCAGCTTGGGCAACGTGGGGCTCAGGGTCTTCAGTGGCCAGGACTCCCTGATGGACCTCCGCCACGACTTCTTCGTGGCCTTCCTGTTGATGGCCTGGTCAGCCAGGGCGGACGTCATCTTGGGCCCATGCAGCGTATCCTCGTCGATCCAGGCGTTCGACATGATCCGCCGATGACCGTGACCGTGGCTACCACCGTTGCCGTATCTGGTATTGCTGCTCCCAACAGATCCTCCGCCTCCTCCTGCCCCTGCTCCGGCGAAGGGGTTGAGACTCCCGCGCCGCAGAAAGATATCCGGCATCACCAGCATGCTGACCTTGCGCACGGGCGAGATCTCGCGGAACCCGATCTCCCCCTCCACATCATCGATATCATCCTCCTCACCACTACCACCACCACCAGCAGCATAGCGTTGCCGTTTCCGCAGCTTTCCCCTTCCCCTCTCCCTCTCGTCGTTGCTGCTGCCGCCATCCGAGGCCGGGGCCGATATACCATTGAGGAGGACGAATCTACCACTCTTGCTGCTGCGACGCCGTCGGCAAACAAACAAACAAAAGAATCCCAGGAAGAGGGCGAGGAGCCCGGTGCCGACGATGACGGTGATGATGATCACCCATAGGGGGAGGACCGTTGTTGCGGCGCGCTTCGCTAATTTGGCCACCTCTGCGCGTAAATGGATGGCCAGGTCTTCGGAGTCCTCCATCCTTCTGGTTTGTTTACTTTCCACTTCCCAGGGTGTCTGTAGCGTTGTATTTCTGTGGAAGCCGTGGGCGTGTTGGCAGTCTAGGAGGCCATTCCGGGCCGGAGATGGTAAGCAACGCGATATGACGCGACTGTTATCGGTGGTCATATGTTGGCCTTCTCTATTGATCATGAAGAGGGTTAACGATCCGATGAGGTTCCAGAGTGGAAGAGGAACTGGGAAGGAAAGCATCATGAAGCGAGTGTTCCAGAGTATTTGTCGACAAGCCATGGCTGTCTGCCTGGAATGAGGTTGCTAGAGGTAACTGCATTCCTGAGCTGAGACATTTAAAGCCCACAAGACGACCATCTCCAGACTCCAGAACTTTCAACTACTATACAAGTCGACATCTCTCAGTCAGCGTCTTGTCAATATGCTGATCACTAAGGCAAATGGAGCAAACTTGATATCCAACATCCTCCCCTTCATACATCATCACAACCACCACAGGCCATAATAGGCTACTAACACTGGCCATCACATCAAAGAGAAACAATCACGACCACATCATCACGACATCGCATGAGATTTGTTTTGATGCAACTCTTATTGATCTACCAAAGGAGGAAGGATCGAAGGTTGCTATCCATAGATGCAGTGATGAATCAAAGGTATCGAGGTATCTCATGAAGTCGTGCAATGCGAAAAGTGCTACCTGACCGTCGATGATCTTTTCTTCCCTGCCCTGACTCATCGTCGTGATCAACGCCAACACGTGAAACAGAATCAATGCCACCCCTTTCCCCAACCTTTTTTTTTGTTTTTTGTTTAGGTGCTAGTCTCGCCGTGTGTGGTTTCGCAGTCGATGCTACTTCCACTGGTCGCGAGCGCCTAGCTACCATTTCCTATGCTGTAGATCTCGTTGTGATGACTGTCAAAAGGGCTCGTCGAGGCCTGCCATTGATTGATCGCTAACAAGTAAAACAAATCTGCCTGCCATTGATCCCTAGCAAAGATGCCTGAGCTACCTAGCCTATCTGGGCAAGGAGCTTCATGGATGGCTCATCAAACAAGAAGAGATCGTGTCTCAAAAACAAGGGGGAAGAGAATTGAAAGGCAAAAAAATCGGATCCATCTCAACGGCAGATTTGTGTACAGAACAAGTCCAAACAAACGCTCCTCTTATGCAGTATGCAGTGAGTTCGCAAACTGGTCAGATGCCAATCAGACCAGAGAAGTGTTGTTGCACTTAGTTAGCGTGACCGTGGGCGTGTCGGCGAGCGTGAGCGCTACGGCGGCGAGCCGCAGGCGCAGTAGGCTCCACGTAGATGGTCGTGGTGGTAGAGTCGGTTATGTAGGTAATAACCTCCTCGTAGACGACCTCGTTGACAATCACAAGGCCAGCAGAGTTGGTCGAGGTGAAGAGGGACGTGGCAGTAGCCGTGGTCGTAGCACCGTCCCAGGAAGCAGCAGGGGTGACTGCCACATTGCCCTTGACAGCCTCGCCCACGGGTACGTTGCTGGTAGTCGAGGTGGGGATGGTCGTGCTGGTGCTGGTGGTTGAGACACCCACGAAGGCGTTACCAGGCACGTAGCTGCCATTGACCGACGCAGTGGAACCGGCAGAGTAGGTGAGAGTGGGGATGGCGATGCTGCTGGGTGTGGTAGCGGAGTCGGAGTCGGTAGCGGGAGCTGGACCCCAGGCAACGGCCACGTCTCCAGGGAGGCTGGACAATGGGCCATCAAGAGCCTCCTCAAGCAGGTTGGTGGGAAGGTCGAACTTGCATTCCTTCTGGGTCGCCTCGTCGATGATAGTGAACAGAGGGCAGTCAGAGATCTCACCAGAGAGATTGGTGCAGGTATCAACTGCGTCCTGGAGGGCGAAGTCGGAGGTCTCTTCCCAACCCATGATGAAGTCACCGTGGTAACCGAAGCCTGATTCATGGTAAGTATGAGCGGATCTTGTGGGACAAACAATATCACTTACCAAGAGGGTCACCGTTGGACATGACAAAGATGCCATCACGGTCGTCATAGGCAGCCATGTCCCAGATGGTCTCGAAGAAGAGACCAGGGAGTCGGACGGGGAAGTCGTCAGGGCAATCACCGTTCATGACCAAGTCAGGGTACGCGACGTGAGAGCGGTGGTCATCCGAGTCCAGGTTGACACCGTCCCAGCACGAGGGGAACATGAGCTCGAAGCGGATTCCATCGGGGCAGTTGTTGTCAATGTACTCCTTGGAGGGCATGAAGTGGCGGTACAACGAACCCTCAGCATCCTTAGTGTAGTCGAGGCAGTTGAAGCCAAGTGCACGCTGTGCCAAGTCCACCTGAGTGGTCTGACCCAGTGAAGCCCACTCGGACTTGGCAGGATCGGGCGACTCGTAGTCTCCATCGCCGACAGTGTAATTGCGGCGGTTGGTATCACCGGCAATCATACGGAATCCCTGGGGGAAAGCCTGAATAGTCTGGTTGCCAGAGGGTGCAGCATTGAGGAAGTAGTATCTGTTTGGTGGAGTCAGTCTTGGTAGTTCTCTGAGACATTGCACAAATGAGGAAACATGGATCTGGTGGTGACCGCATCTCGAGTTCGTCTGGCGCTGCTTCGCGCACACGACAGGCCACATCGAACAGAGACCCAGGTAAGTGCAAAGAAGAAAAGGCTTTGAACTCACGCAAGCATGCCACCGGTGTTGCTAACAGCCTCATACTCTCCAGTGGAGTTATCCTGGAAGTAGACAATGGGGGTCCAGTAGGCAGACTTGTCCTCAGTGACAGCACACGAAGTGCAGTCGGCGTCGGTGAGAGACTCGTAGCTGGCAGTCTCGCCGAAGCCTGCACAGTAGCTCGTTAGTATTTTTGCCCCATACGGGCAGCGGAGTGGTTGCAAACTTACCGCCGGAGCCGAAGATCTCGTGAGCATGCTCGCCGACCGTGCCAGGGTTAACCAGGGGGTCAATTCGAGCCTGTCCAGAGACACCACGGCACTCCATACGCCAAAAGGCGGAGGCCTGGCCACCCAGAAGGGCGGCGGTGGTAAACGCGAGGATCTGCTTAGAGTTCATCGTGTTTTTGATTGATTACGCTTGACGCGACTGAATGAAGTTGTGTTTTGAGATTTGAGTGCTGGTTGACGATTAGTATCGCGTCAATTGACACCCTAAAGGCTCAGGCAAGTTTTCAAGAATGTTTTCATGCAGTTTGTGGGTTCTCATGTATGGGTAGGTGGGTGTGTGCACGTATGCGAGTGTGTGCGAGTGTGCGCGACGTGGACGAACAAACCTGTGTAGATGGAATCGCAGAGACTGGGCCTTTGTCACTCCAAGATTTCCTCCGATTTGAAGGGCGAAGTTTCAAGGAGGATGACAAGAACACCTGTAACTGCGACTCTATGGGTATGCGTGAAATTTGGCAAGGGTTGGGATAGATGTTGATGTGTGTGATGGTGGTGAGGTGGTGGGGTTGAGGGAAGATTGCCGCAGGAAGTCTGCCCAGGTAGTTGTTCAAAGAAGGCAGGCGCACCAGTTCGCCAGTTCGCCAGCTGGCAAGCAC
Organism: Cytospora leucostoma; assembly: GCA_003795295.1. Lineage (NCBI taxonomy): Eukaryota > Fungi > Ascomycota > Sordariomycetes > Diaporthales > Cytosporaceae > Cytospora > Cytospora leucostoma. The sequence goes on along the minus strand of LKEB01000007.1, from coordinate 340,853 downwards.
ACTTGAAGTGACGCGACGGTAGCAGGCCCTGTGATGCTGCAGACAGTCCACTTGGCTGTGAGCAGCTGGCAGGGCTGAACTACCAGATCACCCCCTCCCACTCCCACCGAACTTCATACCATCACATGTATGTATGCACAGCAACAAGACCACAACGTGATTCACTTGATCTCGTCCACCTTCGTACCTGGGCATCAAGCGCCTCAAACCTTGAACCAAGCCAAGGTTGGGCAAGGGGTGGGAACATCGCAAGCATTGTCATCAAAGGGGGTCAAATACTAACCTCGAAGATAGCGTGTGTCGACGAGTGAAGTTGCCTGAAACAATCCCACACAAATCCAGTTTTGTCAAGAAATGATGGGCCCTTTTCCAATGGACTGATGATATCGTCGTGCCTCTCGTAGTCGAAGTGGTCACCAGTTTGCGCCGACAGTTCTCAGTTCCAACACCACAGGACAAGGGTCAGTTGGGTCCCTAATTGTTGCGATAGCTCTCCCTTGATGGTCTGTCGTCGGTGTAGTTTGCGGTCCTAAGTTTCCCACACAATATCACTGCAAATGATCCTTCCAACTTCGGACGAATAGCGATGCGATCAACACTTGGAAAACGAATGAGGGTCGGAGTTGTTTCTTTGGTTCTCGAAAAAGGAGTGTCACCGTGGTTGTTGTTCGGTAGAGAATAGAACAGGAGGATTCACCACGGAGGAAAGGGGCCGGAGTTGGCGAAGAGAGTGTAGTTTGTACAAGGCCAACGAGCCCAGAAGTGAAAGTGAGTGGTCGGTAATGAAGGAATGAAGGAGAGACTGTCAAGAAGGTCTTGAGAGTCCTGGAAATCGGCAGTTGGGAATGCCAAAATGTGAGAATGGGCGAGAAGGTGGGAAAGGGCGAAAGTCGGGCAAGGAGGGAAGGAGAGACACACTTTAGGACTTTCTAAGAGGCAAGAAACAACGGGGCTGACAATGGGGCTCACCACGGGGGGGATTTTCATTCCATTTTAGGCGGTGGGGATGGCGAGATGAACGTCGGCACATGTGCCACTCAGGCAACTGAGCGACCCTGGACGTCTAGTGGGCATCTGGACGTTTGTACCTGTTGTATTTGATCCACGATGCGTGGACCCATAAGCGCGGTAAACTATTACATGTATACGGAACCGGGGCAGGAAGTTTGCCGTGACTCCGCCCCCAATTTGCAGCATGGACAATCCACGCGGTGGACGAACAAACTCTCGATCATGCCCAATCAGGTCTGGCTGTTCTGGGCGTCTCTCGGTGGTGCCCATCGTGGGACAGGCAGCTGGTGGTTGAGCTTGTTCGAGCTTGCGTACCCAGGATAGATTAAAGGGCCTGCCCCAGGAGCTCACGTCGTTCAAAAGCATTGTCGTGCGGGAGAACCCTTTGGTGGAGAGACCTCGGAACAGACAGGGGGTTGGGAGGCGCAGGTACGGGCGCTGGTACGCAGGTACGCAGGTACGATATGTAGCCGCTCGGCTGGTTGGGCCAATGTCTTAGATAGGATCTGCAAGCAAGGATCACGCTGTGATGCCCCCTGACCGTAGCGACACGGTATCTCCGCTGCAATCGGGGAGCCAGAAGTGACATGTTGAATACGGATTCAGTTTCATCAATGGCAAACGGTACCATAGGAGATCTTCCCCAAAAGTTCCGCGCATTTTGCCTCCTCACCTCAAGAGCTGTGTGTAGACCGGCAGACCGGTCGTACAACGGTGTGTACACACCATATCTTACACAGTAGATACAAGTGCGTTTCCTGATGACTGTCCGGGCCCTGACAGAACCAACCAGGCACACCTCACGATCTTGCTTGCTCACTGCATACGGGTACCGCCGTCGCACCAAAATTTGGACGACGCCGGTACCTCCCTTTTAGTAAAGCTCATTGGGCGCGCACGAATCTAGACGAGCCGCACGGAAGGGATGAATGGACAAGCATGAATCACCTGCGACAGCTGCAGAGGGAGGCCCTGGAGAGGCTATATCAAGGGGCTGGCGGGGTCGACGATGGATCCTCTGATGATCTGAATTCCTGCTGGCCAAGGGAGCAGCTCTTCGACCAGTGGCAACACAACCAACGGCAGCCATACCAGAATCCTCATCAATACCAAACGATCAGTCTAGACGATCAATGGAAAAAGACACACACGGCCAGCATTGGTTTTAGTTTCCCGTTCCAGATATAAGAATGCGATGAGGTCTTGTATTGCTCTTGTCAGACCACAATCTCTCCTGCTCCCACAACGTCTGAGCACTCGGTTTGCTCTGGCAAACCGCGTGGCACAATGACCGCGTCACACATGTGGTTGTCTTGGAAAAAGGATGGACAGACGTGTACTCCAAACCTTGGAAGAAAAAAGGATGCTTGCTTTCCTGGCATTGACAAGATCAGACCAAGCAGACGGCAGCCCGCTTGAGACATGGTCAAGGCTTTGCAGCCCTAGACCAAGCTGTCAGCCATACCTACTATGTACACACTAGGTACACTACATCTCTGGAAGGCTGGAAGGCTGAAAGGCCAGCATTTAGCTACCAGCCCTGTCTTACATTTCGTGCGTTCCGGTAACCGTTGGCTGCGATAAGGATCATTGATGTGGGTACCGTATCTGGCATAATCTTTAAGCATTAAATGTAACCAAATGCAGGTACCAGCCTTCCTGCCTTCAAGGATCAAGAAGGAAAGTGCAAAACGTAACCGAAAAATTGTGCAGTTTACGAACTTCTGTATCGATTGGGTTTGCGTAAGCTCAGGGGGGTGGGTGGGGGATGTGTATGAGTCCGCTCCATGGTGAAATGAGAAAAGTCGGCAACGCCCAGCCCTGAGTTCGGAACTTCAGGAGAAAGAGGCAAGAGGCCATGCCAAGCTTTGAAACGTGTTTCAGGGATTTAGCTCGGCCAATCACTGCATCTCTTACCCCTTTTAGACCCCTGCAATTTCTGGGATGCATGTGGGGTGCCCCTTGCCAATCCCACCCGCTCATGCCCTTCCAGCCTTCCAAGGGCTTCCCAGCGCAGTGAGGGGTTCGCCTTCAGGGACGTTCACTGCCGTATTGCCTAGGTAGTGGGTCAGTGGCCAGTGACGGCGATGCCTGCGCCCGCCCCGAGTCCCGACTGACAATCCATCTTCGTGACGAATGCAACATTCAATATCGCCAAATATCGCCAATTGCCTCCTCCTTACCTATTTCGAGACTCGCCTGATGCTATTCTCGATACTTTTGTAGCTGATCCCACAGATTTTCACCGCCAGTGCCGCACGATGGCCGTGGTTTGACCCGATGCAAACTGGTTTGTCTTTACGGCTTCAACCTACTGGTTACCCACTATAGGTATGTCTCTTCTCTTGGTGACGGCGTGCCAACAAAGGGCCCAAGTGTGGAATCAGATGTGCCGTTTGCCGACTTAAGAGTTGTGTCCACAGGCCCTCCAGCGAGGACATGTGGATATCTGCAATATTGCCCGCAAATGAACATCTTGTTGCTTGCACAACGAGCCCTTGGGGGGGGGGGGCATTGTCAAATGAACCTACGACGTGAACACACCGCTCTGAGCGGAATCTCGGGTGATGCCTCCCGTACACTAGGACGACCCGAATCTATGGATTTGCGAATATCGATACGAGGTGCCATACGATCAGTGGAGTAGCACCAAGCCCAAGACACCGCAGTTCGAAGCTCAGCGTCACTAATGTGATCGTCAGGCTTCGCATCGTGCATCGAGTCAAAAGAAGAAGAAAAACCTTGGCGTTGTTGTACTGTGAGCCGCTCGTGGTACCGATGTTAAGTTTCGAGAGGCATAAACGGGCATCTTTACAGGGCAGCAGGCTGCGTTCCGGTACCTGTGTTAGGGGGCTATACATCCGCAATCTGCATCGAAAGCGACAGGTGACCTGACAGAGGAGCTCTCTTGCAATTATGGGTTTGCTATTCCTTGACAGTCAATTGACATGCTCTCTGGTGAATCTAGGGAAGTCCCTGAAGAAGTGCGCGAGCTGCGAGCAGTTGGCCTGACCGGGCTCCTCTGACTATGGCGGCAGACCACCTTATGCAGAAACCCGTGGCATGCAGCTACCCGTGGACGATCTTGATTCCTTGGATATTCTGTTCCTGTTTTGTCTTCCTATATTCTTCTTCCAATAAATGTATGCGCGGCTGGAAGAATCGATGGCATGTGAGCAGTGTTTGGAATTGCGAAAATTGATGTGATGACTGAGTATGTCGTTGAGCCAGCCCTGGCGCCTCGACCCATATCTTGCCCTAGCGGTGTTCTGGAGATGTCTGCGTACGATCAATGCGATCCCAGCTCACCATCTGGGCATGTCCGCATGCCTAATCGCAAACGCGAACTGCACATGCAAGGACCTGAAGGATGTTCTCTCCCTTTGCTATCATCATTTTTCGTCTCTCGGGTGGACAGTCAATCTTGCTGCCCATATGCGCAATTGTCCCACTGCAGTGCAGCTGAATAACACAATCGTCAAAGATCTACCACGTCTTCCACATCTGTGACTGGGCCATGTTGCCGTAGACTCTGGCATGCTATCGGTTCGACCAGTGGAAGCTACGCATGTATCGCTGGCCAGTTGACTTGACCAGCTTTTGGTCCTCGAGTGAGCAACCTGTGTTCTCTATCTCTTGAGCAATGACTTCCAACCAGGCTTCAACTTCGGAGCCGAACCTCATGAGCACTCGAAGAAGCCAATCAGTGTTGAAATGGAGGCTCAAGTTACAACGTGACAAGTTGTTGTGCTGCAACCAATGGTTTAGCTACAACCTCGTCCGGGAAGCTGAAGTCGTCACATACCTACTAAGTACATAGTATATACCCTAAGGTAGGTAGGTCAGGCCAGCCAAACAGAACAGCCCCGGAGGGCGCAGAGTTATGACAGAGCTCACTTTTGTACGAGACAACTTCGGATAGCTTTCAGGCTTATGGTTTCCGTCGAGATGTATAGGAGAACGGTAGCAGTGCTCCGGGACGTGATGCTGACGAGTAGATCAGCAACGTATGAGAAGATATGATACTCGTAATTATGAAAATTTTCAGTGATTCTTCACAAAAAAGAAAAGAAGAAGAAAAAAAACCTCCAAGGTACTATTTCCAAGGATCTTCTAGCCTTTCTCTTCTAATGTGTCATCATAAGACCCTTCGCGAAATAAGATGTAGAAGATATTGAAGAAGACCTCAAGCAGAACATACATTTCTGATGAAGATCTGCAGTCAAAACAGCAGATATTCATCCTTCCCTTGGAAGGAGCGACAAAGTACTGTTCCTAGTTTGCTTTTGTGCATGACCTACCACCGTGGCATATCATGTTTCTGTATTACTGATGAATACAAAATCATCTATCCGAACTCTTGTCCACTCTAGGGCTATGAGTGTTCATCAACGACATGGAACCCATTCCCATTGAAACACCAAGGTCCATTAGTCGAGAAGGTGCTATGCTTTGATTGCACGTACCTTTCTCTGTCGCATTTTTGTAACGCTGCTGCTGATACCTACCTGAGTATGAGGCGCCCGGCTAAGGTACTGAAATACCTCCTCATACACCCGGGCATGCTTATGCATCTACTATCTAGGTACCTAGGTAGGTGGGTGGCTACCTAGTTCCCTAACATATCACAGCTGCTATACAGGCCTATGCCTACTCAAAGCAGCACAACGTTATAAGGCTACTAACTCGGAGCTTGCTAACACTGCTTACAAGACCTCGGAAGATATTTGCCTTCTTTCAGTAGGTATATCGGTAAAAGGAAAGGTAAGCGAACTGAACCAAATAAAACAAAAAGCAAGTCGATCAATGAAAGTGCAAAAGAAGAAAGGAACGACCCAGGTTTGAACTGGGGACCTTTGGATCTGCAATCCACTGCTCTACCGCTGAGCTACCGTTCCTACAGATTATTATACGTATTCATATCGTAAGATACAGTATCTACCCAATTCATTATCCTATAAAGGGTATACGAGTTTCAGTGGTTGCAGTGATGTAATATATGTAGTATATATCATAATACTTCAATAAGCTACTATTCCGAGACTAGGTATTTATACGTAACGTAAAATATTAGGATATTGATCCAGTGATTTATAATAAGCATCTGAGTTACTAACAAGTATATCTCTGCTTCTTCACGTTGAGAGCTTATATATATAGCTTCTTCTTGAGGATATATAAATGTAGCCCATTCATTCTATAGCCTACCTAAATAGCATAGATGTGATCTTGTAGCTATGTATACATGCGGATGAGGGGGACTGATGTTCTACGTCGATTTCCGCTCCTAACCCTGAGAATTGTCCCGCTGACGTCGTGTCCACCCAATCTCCACGCCAACTCAACACTTCATGGAAAACCGATCTGCATAATCGAGAAACTCGACCGCATTCCTGTCCGCCAAGAGTGCATACCGAATCTGGCGAGTAGGACGACATTTCAATAAAGTCTTTTTATCATTCTCGGTTGTTTATGACATCTACACACCACCAACGTCCTCTTCACCTGCCACCACCATGAGTGGACGGCTCCTGGCAGCGGGGATCGTGCCCCTTACCACGCGGCGCGCCGGTGCCGCCGCCGTCCGCCAGTACCACCGCTTTCGACTTCCGACCGGTGGCCTTCAACGCGCCGATGCGACCATACAATCTATGAGGCAGCGCATGTGGCCTCCCGGTAGCTCCTTTCACAATGCCGTCATCGTCCGGAACGTCTCCTTCGCCAGGATGTTGCCGAGGCTGGTGCTCAAGTTTGCGAGGTTACCGGCCATGTTTGGAGGCTTGATGATAGGGGGTGTAGCGTGGGTGCAATATCAGGCTATACAAGTTAGCAACTCGGCTTCAGAGATGTTCAAGAACATGAAGAGTACGGCGATGGATACAGCTTCCGGGATGTTCGGTGGAGCGAAGGACATTGCGGGGCAAATAGGCAGAGGATGGGAGAATACGAAAGAGCAGGTTGAGGTGCCAGAGTGGTTGCAGAGCCTACTCCGGATACAAGAGGATATAGGTACTGGTAAAGGAGGCCCAGAACCGGGGGAGGAACCACCAAAAAGGGGCAGATCCCGAGGAGTGATGGCCGGCGCAGCAGCGGCGGGCGGCTGGACTCAGATCGTTGAGGATGACAGGGAGGCCGAAGAGATGGCGAAGGATGACCAGATGATGGTCCTCACCAAGAAGATGATCGAGATCCGGAATATTCTCTCCAAAGTCGGCCAGACGAGCGCACTCACTCTCCCGTCCATTGTTGTCATCGGATCGCAGTCTTCAGGCAAGAGTTCGGTTCTGGAGGCTATCGTGGGTCATGAGTTCCTGCCCAAAGGTTCCAATATGGTCACGAGACGACCAATCGAGCTCACTCTGGTAAACACACCTGACTCCAAAGCAGAGTACGGCGAATTCCCAGATCTGGGCCTAAAGACAACAGATTTCTCTTCTATACAAAGAACGCTTACCGATCTCAACCTGGCCGTCCCGGACAGCGACTGTGTTTCGGATGACCCCATTCGCCTCAGCATCTATTCCCCGACTGTGCCGGACCTGTCACTGATCGACCTACCTGGATACATTCAGGTGGTTGGTCAGAACCAGCCTTTGCAGCTCAAGCAAAAGATCGCAGAGCTTTGCGACAAATATATCCAACCACCAAATGTCATTTTGGCTATCTCTGCCGCAGATGTTGATTTGGCTAACTCCACAGCATTGCGGGCAAGCAGGAGGGTAGACCCGCGAGGCGAGAGGACTATCGGCGTCATCACCAAGATGGACCTTGTTGACCCGGTGCGAGGAGCTGCGATCCTGTCAGACCAGCAGTATCCCTTACGTCTCGGCTACGTCGGAGTTGTTTCTCGAGCACCAGGCGTCAAAGCTCTCTTCAACAAGGGATTAGGAGGCAACCTTACCGCGGCCATTGCCAAGAATGAACAGGCTTATTTCTCGTCGCATCCTCTGGAGTTTGGCCCGGAGACAGGCGTCAACCTTGGTACACTTAACCTACGAAAGAAGCTCATGCACGTTCTGGAGCAGACCATGTCGGGCAGTCTGCAAATCACACATGACGCGATCAAGCAAGAATTGGAGGAAGCTACCTACGAGTTCAAGGTTCAGTACAACGACCGGCCTCTTTCGGCAGAGTCATACCTTGCCGAGAGCCTCGACACCTTTAAGCACTCTTTCAAACAATTCAGCGAAGAATTTGGCCGGCCGCAAATGCAAGAACTCCTCAAGAAGGAACTTGACCAGCGGGTGCTGGACCTTCTCGCCCTTCGCTACTGGAACAAACCCATTACTGACCTGTCTCAACCGCCTCCGGAGGTCGATACGCTCGCCGACCTCCCGAAAGCCGACCCCAACAATCTCTACTGGCATCGTCAACTCGATGCATCCACTTCCTCGCTTACGAAGCTTGGAGTGGGCCGCCTAGCGACTAATGCCGTGGCCACCGCGATCCAGCAGCACATTGAGCGGCTGATCGCCCAATCTACGTTCGCAAACCACCCTTTCGCACGTGAGGCGATCACGAATGCGGCATCAACTATCCTGAACGAGAGGTTTTACAGCACGAGCGATCAGGTGGAGAACTGCATCAAGCCATACAAATTCGAGATCGATATCGAGGAACGGGAGTGGAACAATGGACGGGATCACGTCGGTGGCGTCTTGAAGGGAGAGCTGGAGGCGTGTCAGAACGCGATGACAAATCTGGAAACTGCGGTAGGTGGTAGGAGGAAATTGAAGGAGGTGATGGGCTTTGTGGATAAGTGCCGCAAGGGTGATATAGTTGTTGAGGGCGAGGGCAGGCTTGGAGCTGGTGGGTTCAGCGCTGCGTTATTGGACAAGGGTAAGCATCTACCCCTTCATGCAATTCGAAGAAACCAAGGCTTATTCGGTCATGCAAACTCAACTAACACCACGCACCAGGCCGTGAAGCAGTGTTCCTCCGCGACCGCGCCGATATCATCAACTTGCGCCTGTTGGCCGTGAAATCCCGCCAGTGCAAGGACCTCAAGAACAAATACTACTGCCCGGAAGTCTTCCTCGACGCGGCCGCCAGCAAGCTCGCTCAGACTGCTGTCCTCTTCCTCAATGTGGAGTTGCTTTCAGAGTTCTACTACAACTTCCCACGCGAGCTTGACGCCCGGCTCGGCCGGCACCTGAGCGATGACGAGATCGAGCGCTTTGCCAAGGAAGACCCCAAGATCAAGAGGCATCTGGAGGTCATCCGTCGGAAGGAGTTGTTGGAGCTCGTGCTGGAGAAGATGGAGAGTCTGAGGGCTCTCGAGGGGAGGGAGAGGCCGACGAAGACTGGTGGACGTCCGGAGACGAGGAAGGAGAAGGGTGGGCGATGGGGGCTATTCTGAAACTTGAACCGCGTGTTAGAAGGTTTCTGCTCTATACCAATGACTTACGATATGTCTCATCATCATGGGTGCAGGAGGAGTTTATGTGGTCGGTCATTCATTGTCAGGTTTCGATATACAGCCACAACTATGATATTGTCAAGAGCCCCCTTGAGTCAACAGGTCTATCATGCCACAGGTGCTCCTTGCTTTGAAGGACAACGTCTCCGGTTTACGCTTCGCCTGCCAATGAGGAGCACCTCCAAACGCCGCCTGCCATGACCTATGTAAACCTTCCAACGCCAGGATATCTCATATGCATTTAGACAATTACTTTTGTACACATATACAATATTTTACACTATCATGGGGTCTCACTCACGCTGGATCCGTACTCATCTGCAAGGTAACCTCCCACCTGAGCGCGCCTCCCTTGCCATACCCTTCGCCCAGCCTGTTCTGCACGATCCTCCCCACCCTCTGCCTCAACTGGCCCAGGGCGGCATCGTCGCAGCCCCGGATGACACAGAGCTTCATGGTCGCCATGCACAGCCCGTAGTGCACCTGCCAGAACTGGGCCTCGTCGACGCGCGAGACGTGGGGCTCGGACTCGATCTCGCGGACCACGTCGTCCGTGTCGCTGTCCTTGCCGTCGACGCCGAAGGTGGTCGTCTGCTTGCGCTGGCTGCTGTACGACATGAGCAGCATGAAGCCCTGCGCGACGGCGAGGCGCGTGCCCAGGACGAACATGGACACGGCGATGGCGAAGCAGATGAGCTTGTCGAGCCAGGCGAAGGAGGTGACGGAGAGGAGGGGGAGGAGGAGCATGAGGAAGCTGAAGAAGAGCGTCAGGAAGTGGAACGGGTTGGCGAGGACGCCGGGCAGGAACGACGAGAAGTAGCTCGGCCGCATGACGCGCCGTATGCGCGCGTGGTTCTTGAGCCCGTACGCGGACACGAGCGTGCTCAGCACCGAGGCCAGGCTCGCCAGGTCGACCGTCCCGGCGCTGACGGCGCTGCCTGCGGCGTCATCGCCTTCCCCGTGCGGGTGGTGCGGCGCGTGCGAGCCGACGCTCTCGAGGACGTGCTTGAAGTTGTGGCTCAGCAGGTCGAAGCCCCCGAATATCAGGAAAACGCTCATGGCGAAGCCGGCCAGCACCTCGACCCGCTGCAGGCCGAATGGGTGCCTCACGCTGCTCCTCTTCCACACCTCGAAGTTGCCCAGGACATCCACGCACACACATATCGCCGCGGACCCGACGTCGAAGAAGACCAGATGGGAGAGGGCCGTCATGGCGAGGCTCTCGCCGGCGCAGAAAAACACGTAGCCCGCGATAAAGCCGTGGCATATACACCAGTACAGTCGGGCGCGCTGGTCCTTGTGCATGGAGGCCCAGGCTTCGCGAAGGGTGGGCACGGGTAGGGAGGCGGGCAGGACTGGTGGGGGCCGGGGCGGTGGCTCTTGGAAGATCTGGTGCTGGGTGCTGATAGAGGAATGCTTGTACCGATGGCCACGGCGTTGCCCGATGTTCTGCGACGAGACCGTTAAGCTTGTCAGCTCAGAGGCACAAATTAGGGTGCATAGGTTGGTCGGTAGGCGGGCAAGCCGTGGGGACCTGGACATACCGACTTCACAGGCGACGTGCTCATGAACTGTGTCTGGAAGTTGAACGGGCTAGCTGCCGCGGCGGCTGGGACGCTGCCCTCTGCATATGACTCTGCTGAAGACATTCTACTTGCTGGTCTTCGTATAAAGTAAGGAGTATCGGGACTAAGGAGGTCGCTATCCCGGGAGGGTAGGAACAGGTCGTCTAAATCGGTCCAGTTACCGGAGATACTACCGTCGCGGGACAGGGGCCGGTTGGCGTCGTCTTCAGGAGGAGGAGGCTGGACAAAGACAGGCGGACTTGGTGATGGTGGAGGGAAGTCGGGTGGCAGGCCAGAAGCCATGAGCCTCACGAAGACGGAGGAGGGCAGGTGAGGAGGAGAAGGAGGAAGGCGGAAGGAGATAATCGGCTCGTCCAGTAACTCTTTGTCAGTCGCGATAGCCTGATAGCTGTACGTAAACAGTCTAGCGCATTGCGACGTTGCGTATCTAAAGTTCGGATCACCAGTTGGCTTCAGCAATTGATTGAATGTTCTGCAGGAAGATCACCGGTGCTATGAATCCGCATTTCCCCTTGTGCTGGTGACGACGCCTTCGTGTGGATGCAGCATCTACTGCCATGTATCTATGGGTACATTGTGACGCCAGTGATGTGCCCAGGTGCTCGTCCAGGGGGTTCAACAGCCTACAGCCTTGCATAAGTGTGCCGGGTGCAAGGGTCCAGGGAGGGGTGCCGCTAACTCAGGGGGTCTGATCGGTAGGCCCCCTACCGGCTGGGCATTGGATATCGGAATTCGGTGCATCTCTGCCGGCATTGGAAACTGGTTGGCAGGCTGATGACGGAGCTTTACTTTCCCATCTTATCTCTCCCCTTACTGGTGTTGTCTGTATTGTCATTGCCAACCTCACTGAATGATCACAGTCATCCTCGAGCCCGGGTGCCCGAAGGCAGTCCGTTCTCAAACAAAGAGCCGTGCCTCACTTTCACATGCCGCAACAAGATGTGGGGGCAGATGTTTAGAATCCTATCTTCGCCAAAGCCCACGCATTCCGCTGACATCAGCGTCCTGAAGTACACGCGAGAACCTTAAAAGGTCTGGCCATCGGTCCATTGGCGCCGCTCTCCATCCGTCATGGAACCGCCTTCCATTAGCCAAGACACCAATCCAGGTGCTCGTGCTGGTGCTGGTGCCACAGACCCAAAAGACACAAACCGGGCCGGCCACAAGCGCACTCCATCTGGTGGCGGCCTACTTTCCAGACTCTCCTTCATGCGGGCGCAGTCGGCAGAGCACCAACACGACGAGAAGGAGAAGCAGGCGCATGGGCACACATCAATGCACACGACTTTACCGCGACAGCCACCCTCGATCGCAAGCGCATTGCAGGAGCAGAAGACGAGGCGCCGTCGGGGCTCTCTGAGAAAGGTCGCCCTCCTCGGTCGCGGCGCCCAGCGAGAGCGGCGGGAGGCTCATCGCGCGAATTTGAGCGTTGAGGTAAAGCCAGCCGAGACATATAGCATCAGTGCTCCCACCATCAGTGATTCCACCGAGGAAGCCTTTGGACTAGGTATATCGGACATCACACCGCGACCCTCAATGGATGGATACGCCAGCAGGAATGCACCCGTCGTCACGGCAGCAAGCCTGCTGCAGGGCACTCCTATCACAACAGCCACAGAAGGAGCAGTTGCTGGGCCAGGCCCAAAGGTGGAGGTCGATGAGCCTACGCCTACGAGTCCCACGATCAGTTATACGACGACCGATGACGAAGACGTCTTGCATATGCGGAGGAACGCGGGTGGCAGCAGAGGCGGGCCGGAGCTGGGGAGTTTGAGTTCCGGGTCCGAGAATAGTTATTTCGGTGCACTACCGCGGCGGAGAACCGTAAACCGGGCGAGGTCGCCCCTGAGCCTCTCGGGCTTGGCTTCCACGCCCTTGTTACCGGACGACGACGACTGGGACTACAGTGAGACGGAGTGGTGGGGATGGGTAATATTGATCGTCACCTGGGTTGTCTTTGTGGTGGGCATGGGCTCTTGTTTTGGCGTTTGGAGTTGGGCCTGGGATGTTGGGACCACTCCGTATGCGCCGCCCGAATTGGAGGACGATCCTACGTTGCCGATCACCGGGTACTATCCTGCATTGATTATTTTGACGTGTATAATGGCTTGGGTATGGGTAGTCATTGCTTGGGTGGGCATGAAGTATTTCAGACACGCAAAGATTAGCGGCGACTGAACATTGGAAACAACAACATGCTTTCAATCTTCAAAATCATCACTGGCTCGAGCCATCCCAGAGTAAGCACACACGGGTCCATGTCAATAGCGCGGCAATCTGCTGGTAAGGTTGCCCGCGACTGCGAACACTTTACAGTCCATTGCCCTTGTCCAAGTCTATTAGCAAACCGGGGAAGCATTCCTCCTCTAGATAATCCTTTTCAGAGGGTTTTCAGGAAGCCTGTCAGGAGGTCACCGAGGCCAGGCTTTGTTTAGTCTTCTTCCACGGTAAGATAGCCAATGAGGTCGAGCATAGTCCCCCAAGCACTTATTCAAGGAACCTCTAGGTCCGGTACTTTGAAGTAGTCTTGCACATGTTAACAAAGGTTGCCTGTACTAGGCAATCAGTCAGTTTAGGTCAGCTCAGGCTTCCCGAGTCTTTTCAGCCTCATCTCTGGGCGGGCAAGGCGGGGGTGGCGGGGGTGTACTAGGCGGGTGACACGGACCAGATTATGGGCCCTGTATGTACATGTACTGTGTAGATGTGAGGCTGGGCTATGCTGGCACGTGGCTGGGTTCTAGATACAACTAGCAATTGCCAGAGATTTCGAATGAGGAACTCCAGGAATATTGTAGAACTGTAGGATTGGCCTTGAGACTGACTGGGAGCACTCGAGATTCTAAAACGGGTCCTGAGAATTGTCTCGACTGTGCCGCCGTGGGCCGCCGTCAGGAAGGAAGCCTGGGAGAGCCCCATCGACAATTACTGCTTCCAGGGTCCCGCGGGGCCGGCTTCCCCAGAATTGGAAGCTAGCGTCTTATCGTGCCTATCGTACCAATCAGAGAAGTACATCGAAGGCTAGAGAAGGCAGGCGCCATGGAAACTCTTAGAATTTCCATGAAGCCGTTGGCAGTACTATTTTTTGGCGCCTGCTGCAGCTCTCTTGTCTGAGACAGACCTTCTTCCTTCCCTCCCATCTACAACACAAAACAACTCTCCTCTTACTACTTTTTCCCATCTCTACCGAGCTAAACTCCCTATCCACTCCCTCAGACATCGCAATCGCAAGATTCGATCATACTGAGCTCTCTATTTTCTCCCGCCCTTCAGTGATACCCCCAAGGTAAGCACAGACTCCTCCACAATGCAATCTGCATCAGCTCGACCATGTCCTATCATCCCCACCTCAGCATTCTTCCCCAGCCTTGCATGGGAGACTGGAGCAGGTAGAAGGGCCATTGATACACCGAAGTGCCACTGCCTGTCTGGAATCTCGCTGTGAAAGAGACGAGCTCGTGGCCATCGAAGCTGCAAGGCTATCGTTTGCTTCTGATTGTTTCCACGGCGACCCCACCCCCGACAGCCCCTCGTCTATCACACACTCTACACTGCCACCAAACATGTGTCTTCGATGCAACATTGCTGACTCTCAATCCCAGTAATTGACGACGTTTACGACCTTCAAAATGTCTGGCGAAACCTTCGAGTTCCAGGCTGAGATTTCTCAGCTTCTCTCCCTCATCATCAACACCGTCTACTCCAACAAGGAGATCTTCCTGCGAGAGCTTGTCTCCAACGCATCAGATGCTCTCGACAAGATCAGGTATGAGGCTTTGTCCGACCCCAGCAAGCTGGACTCGGGCAAGGACCTCCGTATCGACATCATCCCCGACAAGGAGAACAAGACCTTGACCATCCAGGACTCTGGTATCGGTATGACCAAGGCTGTAAGTACTTTTCGCGCCACACAATGACGAGTAGCCAATTCATCTCCGCGGTCATACTAACTATCATCTCAGGACCTTGTCAACAACCTGGGTACAATTGCCCGCTCTGGCACCAAGCAGTTCATGGAGGCCCTCACCGCAGGTGCCGACATCTCCATGATTGGTCAGTTCGGTGTTGGTTTCTACTCCGCCTACCTTGTCGCAGACAAGGTCAAGGTCATCTCCAAGAACAACGATGACGAGCAGTACGTGTGGGAGTCCAGCGCCGGTGGTACCTTCACCATCGTCCCCGACACCGAGGGCGAGCAGATCGGCCGTGGTACCAAGATCATCCTCCACCTGAAGGATGAGCAGCTCGACTACCTCAACGAGGCCAAGGTCAAGGAGGTCATCAAGAAGCACTCCGAGTTCATCTCTTACCCCATCTACCTTCACGTCCAGAAGGAGACCGAGAAGGAGGTTCCCGATGAGGAGGCTGAGGAGACCACCGAGGAGGGCGACGACAAGAAGCCCAAGATCGAGGAGGTCGACGATGAGGGCGAGGAGAAGGAGAAGAAGCAGAAGACCAAGAAGATCAAGGAGACAACCATTGAGGAGGAGGAGCTCAACAAGCAGAAGCCCATCTGGACTCGCAACCCCTCCGACATCACCCAGGAGGAGTATGCCGCTTTCTACAAGTCCCTGTCCAACGACTGGGAGGACCACCTGGCCGTCAAGCACTTCTCCGTTGAGGGTCAGCTCGAGTTCCGTGCTATCCTCTACGTTCCCAAGCGTGCTCCATTCGACCTCTTCGAGACCAAGAAGACCAAGAACAACATCAAGCTCTACGTCCGCCGTGTCTTCATCACTGACGATGCCACCGAGCTCATTCCCGAGTGGCTCAGCTTCGTCAAGGGTGTTGTCGACTCTGAGGACCTTCCCCTCAACCTGTCTCGTGAGACCCTCCAGCAGAACAAGATCATGAAGGTCATCAAGAAGAACATCGTCAAGAAGTCTCTTGAGCTCTTCAACGAGATTGCCGAGGACAAGGAGCAGTTCGACAAGTTCTACTCTGCCTTCGGCAAGAACCTCAAGCTCGGTATCCACGAGGACTCCCAGAACCGCCCCGCGCTTGCCAAGCTCCTGCGCTTCAGCTCCACCAAGTCTGGTGATGAGCTGACCTCCCTGGCTGACTACGTCACTCGCATGCCCGAGCACCAGAAGAACCTGTACTACATCACTGGCGAGTCCCTCCCTGCCGTCTCCAAGTCTCCCTTCCTTGACGCTCTCAAGGAGAAGGGCTTCGAGGTTCTCTTCCTGGTTGATCCCATTGATGAGTACGCCATGACTCAGCTCAAGGAGTTCGAGGGCAAGAAGCTGGTGGACATCACCAAGGACTTCGACCTCGAGGAGACCGATGAGGAGAAGAAGCAGCGTGAGGAGGAGGAGAAGGAGTTCGAGGGTCTCACCAAGGCCCTGAAGAACGTTCTCGGCGACAAGGTCGAGAAGGTTGTCGTCTCCCACAAGCTCGTTGGCTCCCCTTGCGCCATCCGCACTGGACAGTTCGGTTGGTCCGCCAACATGGAGCGTATCATGAAGGCTCAGGCCCTCCGTGACACTTCCATGTCCAGCTACATGTCCTCCAAGAAGACCTTCGAGATCTCCCCCAAGAGCTCCATCATCAGGGAGCTCAAGACGAAGGTCGAGGCTGACGGTGAGAACGACAAGACTGTCAAGTCCATCGTCCAGCTCCTGTTCGAGACCTCCCTCCTTGTTTCTGGATTCACCATCGACGAGCCCGCTGGATTCGCCGAGCGCATCCACAAGCTGGTGTCCCTGGGTCTGAACCTGGACGACGAGCCCGAGGCTGCTACCGACGCTCCCGCTGCCGCCGACTCCACGCCTGCCGCTGAGACTGGTGACAGCGCCATGGAGGAGGTCGACTAAAGAATGAACGAATAGGCAAATAGGATTAAAGGTTACAGGCGGTCGCATCGAAAATGGTTAATGGAGTTTGGCACGGGTCTCTTCGGTTTGGCACCCCATCCTAGCATTTTGCTACACGATTGGTAATGTCGTCTTTTTTAGCCTGGATGTACAGTAGTATCTCGGTGGAAAGGGTTGGACCAAACGGCACAATCCTAGATAGACGATAATGATTTGACGTTCAAGACACACATGCATTCCTTTGCGCAATCTCTGATGTGACTGCTTGCTGACTACCTAGGTACTACCAAGATTGATGACCGAGCATCGGACGAGGTCTGTCTGGACTCCTAAAACGTTGGCCCGGTACATTAGATGTATCTAAGGGTATACCTGCCGAAGTTATTAACGGTGCTGACATGCACAGACTTTCCAGCACTACTATGGGCTCATACCTGGAAAGAACTTCCAGAGCGCCTGTCCGGCTGCCCACGAGGATGTCGGGCAAGTGCGTTGAGCAGCAAGTTGGAAACACAACTCGCCCTAGCTGTAACACCCGTCTCGACACTCCTCCTCTCATATATCTCCATTGATGTATATTGGTTGCCTTATAGATGGAA
Organism: Cytospora leucostoma; assembly: GCA_003795295.1. Lineage (NCBI taxonomy): Eukaryota > Fungi > Ascomycota > Sordariomycetes > Diaporthales > Cytosporaceae > Cytospora > Cytospora leucostoma. The sequence goes on along the minus strand of LKEB01000007.1, from coordinate 323,425 downwards.
ACATAACCCTCGACCGGTGCCTCGTCGACAAAGCCTCTGTTGAGATCTGACGCCGCCAAGAGAGGCAACCAAGACTCTTGGAACACATACTTTCCACGGGCCCATCGTTTACAACAAGCTGAACAGAAACAAGCCACGCTGAAGCGCAGCCGTTGCATATCTTCTACAAAGCTGCAGGGCAACGCGGGTGGCAGATGGAGGAGGCTGATGCTGCACAGCGTCAACAAGGTGTCGAAGGGTCTGGCCGCACAGAGCAACTGGAACATATGCCTAGCCAGAACTTGAGGATCGAACGTCAGGTCGAACCGGAGGGGGAACATTCTCAAAGCACGACGACAGCAGCCCCGCAAGATGGGCCGCCATTGCATCCCGCGCGCTCCGGCGGAGGTGAAGTTGCAAATGATTCGGCGACCCGGCACAGCACTACGCACACCGCATCGAGAACCTTTGGCAATCTTCCCCTGGAAATAAGGGAGATGGTCTGGGAGCAAGCCTGGTGCAGACGGGTAGTCAAGCCACTCATAAGCTTATGCACCGGGCCGCACGCATTCGAAGACTCCTGCGCCAATTGTATCAACAAGGTCAGGCCCGCACCTACTCGAGAACCGTCCGTAGTCTTCGTGAACCGCGAGGCGCGGAGCCGCGGGCGGCAGATCGCACTGCCTTTAACGGTGTGGCCAGAAGTCTGGATCCCAGAGGGCACCAACGGGCGGGTCTTTTGGTTCAACCGCCACACAGACGTAATCTGGCTCTGCTGGTTATCGCTCTAGCGGGCCGTGAACCTCCGCCAGCCGTTGAACGAACACGACGTCCTGAACTCGGCTCTGGACCCCCGGGCGGACTTGATGATTGATTTCAGCCTCCTCTACACCTGTTTCACCCAGGAGAACCAACAGAGGATCTTGAACTTCCTATACCACTGGTACCTGAAGACGCGCAGCGACGTCTACCTCCGGGTTGACTCCCGTACCCTCGCACTCGACAATTGGGGCTGGGGTCTGGCGCTGCGATGGAACCTCTTCCGCGAGTACGAGGGGCAGAGCCTCCTCGTCCCCCTTGAAGACGTCAACACCCTCTGCAGATGCCTCGCACTCTGCCATGCCAGTACGGCCCGAGGGCATGGAAACAGCTGGGAGGAGATAGCGCTGTTAGTCGAGTGGGACCTTAAGGACTTGGAACGCAAATACGAAGGCGACCGGCTCCTGCGCATGTTCGGGCGCGGGTTCAATACTGGGCAATCCGTCTGGCGCCGCGCCGATAGGCATGCACAGCCGGCGTTGCAGACCTTTGTACTCCACATCGCAGACTTCCTGATGGAGACTCACGGTATCGCTGAGGCTGGCTCCGGCCGGGGAGAGGAGATCTTGGGGCCAGAGGGGCGCTTGAGGGAGGACAACCCCATCGTCGAGCATTTCCAGTTCAGGCTGCCCAGATTTCACCCCGTATGTGTGTTCGAGGTTCCTGCGCGCTCGATACCTTAGCGCTCAAGGGGGTAGTGTGTGGCCTTGTATGTTAATGCGAGTCACGGGATGGGCGGTGTCTCTTCTGGGTTTCTTGAATCAACACAGCGTCTGGTGGCGGGCCGAAGAGGAAAGAATCGTTACGCGAGCGAGGCTTGTCACTTGATGAGTATGCGGAACAGCAGCCGTATAGCGATATATTTGATTTTGATTTTGCGTTATCCAGTATAGGAGGTATTGCAATCCCATGTAGATGCAATACATATGTGATTCAACGTGAAGCTGTATCGTCGACGGGGTCTCTCAGTGTATGGAGGTATAGCGAGGTCCTGGATCGTAACATTGAAATATAGGAGCTTAAAGTAGAACAACTGACAACATGTGTCAATACTCCGGCTTGCGGTGGGAGCTTCGACTGCAAGCACATCAATGTAAGCAAGAGAATTACGGCATCCTGGATCTGACTGCCCTTCAAACGATATGGTAGTCTACTTCCTGGACGCTGACAAAAGCCGAGGAATAATAGCAAGGTTAACCACTGCCAATGTCAATAACTACAATCTCCGACGTTTTGAATCCTACG
>LKEB01000007.1:254026-321367 GCA_003795295.1 Cytospora leucostoma | reverse complement strand
GCTACTACATGCAAGGTCCTTATTCTTCTACAAAGCGGCTTCTATGAAGACTGGGCTCATAGGCATCTTAGCTACTTGCCCCAGGATGGCGGGAAAAGGATAACGTTAACTAGCCCCCCTTCTTCGTGGCAATGCCATGTAATCGGTTCAGTAAGCAACAATTCCACGCGACTGCGTACATCAAGCGTTTCGATTTGCTAGCATAGCAATAAGCTGTTATATGTGTGAACTTGCCAATCGGGTAATGATATGTGGGAGGGGCTTTGAAAAGTGTCAAGAAGACCCAAGATCCAGACACTTGATTCGTATCTAACATTGACCAGAGTCACATGCCAAGGTCCGTCTGAAGTCTGTCCAGTTGTGACTTGATTGTATTTGCATTGACTATGGAAGGCACAGCAGGATAAGTCGACTTGTATACCAAGGTAGCCCTGCACGTACCTTCCAAGGTTCACCAGTAACTGACAATCACTCCAGAAGTTCAAGCTGTTTGCCCAAAGCGCCGGTTGGCATAGTCAAATATCCTGTGCAACAAACAAACATCGACCCTCACCTAGTTACAGCCTACACTCCAGCCTTCACAGCGACTGTCAAACCTGGAATTATCAGCCATCAATTCACACACGAAGCTGAGAGTACCCCACCATTTCGCGATAATGATGGGCACCGAACCTCTTCTCGAAAGGGACCCCTTCGCCTTGGAGAAGAAGTCTGGAACCTCCACCGACTCCACCACCAGCAGCGGCGGTGATTACAGCTCCAACAAGGACCCCAGCCCCAGCTCAGACAGTCAAAGCAGCGCCGACAGCAAGAGTAGCCTCAATAACAAAGCTACCTCTACCAATGAATCCCAGCCAACGACGCCAAGCATCAAGACCGACCCTGACAATCACATCTACCTGCAGGATGTTGGCTCCTGCCTCAAGACTTGCAATGCCAAGGCACTCGACCCAGTCCAAATCCAGAACCTCACCAACGGAGACACCACCACAAATGCCCAGCAGGACCCGACCACCTTTCGCGTCATAATCGTCGGTGGTGGTCCCAATGGCCTCTGCCTCGCCCATGCCCTCCACCTTGCAGACATTGACTACGTCCTCCTCGAGCGTGGCGGCGAGATCATCAATCAGGATGGCGCCAGCATCGCGCTCTGGCCACACTCAGTCCGCATCCTCGACCAGCTGGGCCTCCTCGACGAGGCACGGAAGCACTACTTCCCCGTCAGGACGAAGCACAACCACCGAGCAGACGGGAGTGTCAGGGATGTCAACGACATGTTCGCAAAGATGGAGGAGAACCACGGACACCCCTGGATGCTCTTCCACAGGGCGAAACTGCTGGAGCTGCTGTGGGAGAGCCTACCTGGGAAGGAGACGAAGGTCAAGGTCAACAAGAAAGTCGTGTCCGTCGCCAGCAACCGCAACGGCGTGGTCGTCACTTGCGCAGATGGCACTTCGGAGAGCGGCAGCATCGTCATCGGCTGCGATGGCGTGCACAGCACCGTCCGCCAGGCGATCCGCAAACTGCGCTCTGAGAAGAAGCGGGCGGGCAGCAAGCTCAGCCTCGCCAGTCTGGCCAGTAGCCTCAGCAGCAACAGCGACTCTGGCGAGGACAGGCCCATGAAGACATACTACTACGGCCTGATCGGCTGGATCCCCCTGCCCGACGGCCTCCAGCCCGCCGCCTGCTACGAGGTACGCAGCGAGCCCAAGGGCAAGACCTTTCACATCCTTACCGGGGTGGACACGGCATACTTCCTCGTGTACGTCCACCTTGACAAGCCCACGCGCGAGCGGTCCCGCTACACAGACGAGGACGCCGAGAAGCTCGCCGCCGAGCTCGCGGGGCACAAGATCACGTCCGATATCACGTTCGGAGACCTGTGGCAGTCGAGGAAGTGGGGCAAGATGCTGGACTTCGAGGAAGGCATCCTGGGCAGCAAGTGGTACCACGAGCGGGTCGTGCTGGTGGGCGACGCCGTGCACAAGCTGACGCCCAACGTGGGCCTCGGCCTCAACTCCGGATGGCAGGGCGTCGCGGAGCTGACGAACCGGCTGAGGAAGCTCGTCGCGACCCGGGGACAGGAGCCAGACACGCAGAGCGTCAAGAAGGTGTTCAAGGAGTATCAGAACAGCCGTAAAGGTATGGCCAAGACTACGATGCTCGTCTCGAGCACGTACACGCGCGTCGTGGCCAACCAGAGCCTCTGGTACAGGTTCTGCGACTGGGTGACGCCGGCCATCGGGGGAGATATCGCGGTGCTGAACAACGTCGCTTCGCCTATCGTCAAGAGGAGCGTGACGCTGGACTTCGTGGCGGAGAAGCGCCATAAGGAGGGCAAAGTGAGATGGGCGCATCCACAATATGTGCCCGCCGAGGACTGTGACAGCGAGTACAGAAAAACCTAACTAGGGCGGATTCTCTTCATCGAGGCGTTTTGGTATCAGGAAAGGCTGCTGGAGTAGCGTCAACGCCATATCATGTACAATACACACTAATCAGGGCAGACATCCAGCAGGAGGAGACGAGAGCAGCATGTTGCTCAGGCGGGTCTAGCTCGGTAGCCTTCATGTGCCACTAGGAAGAGGTACGCCGGCATAACATAATAGAGTTAGTATCTGCCAAGGGACTATGTTGCCATGCGAAGAGTGACGTGGCTGTCCGTGGACTTTCTGTTGCACGCCCTCATTCTGGCATCCAGCCCTGAGGCCCCTATGGCTTTGAGGGCTTTCGCCGTGGGCAGTTTGGGGTTGGCATAAGGAAGCTCTGTGAGCACTTGTGGGACAAGCACCACACAAGCGGTTGGCGCTCTAGAGACATTGGAATTGTGGACAGTATGACGTGAGACATGATTTTATCAGAGGCCGATCTGGGAGCAGGTGCCACGGGTATCATGGCTGGAGCCAATGGCTGACTGCAGTGAGGAGGCGTGTTTCGTTGGCAGGCCCAGAGATTTTTGGTTGGGGCCTTGTGAGCAACCGAGCAAACCAGTTCCTTGATGATCCGTAAGCATGGTGTCAACGTCCGAGGTGAGTCCCCGTACGGGTTACCCATCGATCTCTTTCAGCAATCTAACCAATGTAAGGAGGCCGGGGAAGCTTAGTGGTCGAGGTATTGGCACTGGTACTCCGGCCGAAGCAAAACGTTGGGCGTCCGCCACCTCCGTTCACTGTTACCGTCGTGCATTGGCGGGCGCATCAGGCATGGTACACAGCATGTACCACCATCTTTCCCAAGGTAAGATGATGATCATTTCGCGGTGGACGGAAGCAGTTGTTTGTTTAGCTAATCCGGGTCGGGGATCTGAGTGTGGATGGCCTCGTTCGCGTTCGCTCATATCCGACAGCGGCGCCTTATCTGGGCTTGCAAGTTGCAATCAAATGAGATGCGAGGTGTTTCAGAGTTTCAGAGTTCAGAGTGGGATTGGCATCCGGATAACTCAGATAAGCAATGCCGGGGGGTGGAACTCCAAAGATCCGTGAGTGTCGAGTGGTTCAATGTTCCCTTCGGAGTTCCACACCTGGGCCAGCAGCGGCGGTTCGTCACCCTTGACCTGCCATGTGTCGGGATTGCATGGATCCAGCATCAAATCAGACCAGATCCGATATCCTGTCTTCTTGTCTATACCCATTATTATGAGGCTCGGTGGGATTGAGTCCCAAGGTTGAGCATAGTGTGAAGTCCAGCCCACACATAACATAAACCTTTCATAATACCTAGTATCGCATACTCTAGACCTCACCACAAGGTCAAACATTTACTGATAGAGAAACAGAGAGGTCGCCCGTCAAGTGGCCGCCCGGGCGCTGCCAATGAATGAGTCAATCGGCTGTCGGCCTCCACCTGCAGTGCATCTTACCTGGCTGCCTAGGTAGTGTAGGTTCTGCAGCGTACTTCGTACCACTGTTTGGTAGGTATCACCGGTCTGTAGGGCAATACGGGATGTACCATGCGCAGGTCATGTGTACTATAGCAGCCCGCAACGGGGCTAGATGCGGCTATTCGATGCGTGGCGTGACGGATGATATTACTGCAATTTGGGCAATTTCGAGGGCGGCTCGCAAGATGGGGGGACTTCTTCACCTGGGTATATGCGAGTCACAAAAGATAAGCAAAGGCCTAGAAGGCACAATCCGTATTCCAAGGTCAAGGTTCCGAGGTTGTCGTAACGATGGAGTCTAATAGTACGGGGAGGATCTCGGTGAGAGCCTGGGAGAAGATGGATGCCCACACTGAATGCCAAGGGCAGGGAAGGGAAGAAAGGAAGTTTGATCCTGCAAGACGCTGCACCTCTCAGTTGGGCTACCCACTGTACTGTACCTACTATAGTAGGTATGTATTAGCTACCTAGGTACCTAGGGAGTGACGTCAGTGCCGGATGTAGTGTAGGACCTCTTTGGCGACATCGTTTGATCAAGTACCTACCTAGGTACTTAGTCAGTCACTTATATAGATACCTACCTAGGTATCTAGCTGCTTATAGTGCTCCAAATAATCCCAATACAAACGAACAAGTAGTCCACTTATCTAGCAAATGGTTATCTTTAGGGCATTTCTCGTAAAGATACGGCAAGAGATATGAATATGGAATGGACATGGACATGGACAACGGACGAGGCTAACACCAACGAGACGAGCCAATCATCTGATGTCTGGCCACCCTGCGTGGGGTTTACTCGACGGCCATCCCAGGTCAACGGGCTTCGAGGCCGCATGTACCTAGCAAGTACTTCATACTATTGACATCCAGTACTCACTACCTATAGTTCAGGTACCCCATACATGACATGAGTAACACCAGTACCATCCCCGAGGTCACCCAAGGCCGCTTTGCTACCTGCCCAGTGCTGGGGTAGAAACGTTACCATTCACATACTACGGTATACCCTCCCACCCGTCCCCCGGCCCGCCGCACCAACAAGACGGACTTGATCAACCGCTTCCATCAACAGACTCGATCTCTGTTTCTTGTGGTATTTTTCGTCGTCACGCCCAATCTTCGCCCAATTTTGATCTTTTTCGCTTTCCTTTGGTTTTGTCCCCCATTATGAACTCGTAACTGCCTCATTTTCTAATAACTAATACTCCACCATTGTTGGTTGTCTACATATATGTATATATATATATGTACGTTGATATCACCTACAACACCCAACGCATTTCGCAATCCGTACGTACGCGGCCCTCGCCTTCGCCTCGGCCCAAACAATCGCAGTCGAGTGCCCACTTTGCCCAGCACCGAAATCCCGACTTGCGGGTGACGTGAGCCCGGCACGCTTGGATCTGTCACTTCACTCGCTTAACTGCTGCGTGCTTCCTAGGGCTGATGTAGTCTACTGCACCACTCTTGGGCGTTGAAGGTTCGACAATCGCATCATTACGCCGTCTCCGTCTCATCCAAAAGGTAAGCTAGTCCTGCCCGGCCCCATAATCATCGTTGACGCGCAGTCATGAATCGCCGCCATTTGTGCCATCCATGCATGTGCCGGTTCCCAGCATCCATCTTCTCCCATGGGTCCGGCCGCCTGCTGCCAGTACCCTGCCCATGCCCTTGCCCTGTCCTTACCCTGCCTCTGCCCTGCCTTATCCTTACGCGCAACCCTCCAACTGTTCAGGTGGCTTGCCGCTAGGACCACGCAGTACTGACGTTTTTTGTGCAAGTCCCCCCCTTCGCCGCCTGCCTCGCCTTCTCATTCCCTCACCAATCTCCCACGACAGCAACATACACAAGTCATGTCCTCACGACCACCCCAGCCCCGGCAAACAGGCTCCGGAGCCGCGCCTTCAATTCACGGCGATCAAACAACCCAGGCCTTCGGCTTCGCTCCTCTCACCCGCAGTCATGGTCACTTTGGTGACTCCTTAACGGCGATTTCCGCGACAGATGCCGCCCATGATTACAGACTTCGAAATGCCCGCAGCGTAGTGCTGAATTCAGATCTTGCCCACTCGAACTTCCGCTCAATACCTTACGAATCGTCTGCGTCCTCGAGTTCCTCATTGGGCGCCACTTCTGCTCCGCCAGGAAATTGCACAAAACCCTTCACACCAGCGCCACCGACTGTGCGAATACCATCCGGGGACTCAACCCCACAACGAGTCGATTCAGCCTTCCAGGACGAATTTGATCACCACCCAGCTTCACCCAGTTCCGCCAACTCACTTCGAATACACACGGACCTCTATTCTGCTGTCGCACCCAGGGTCGATAGCGTGTACGGCGCCACGACGACAAGATCCTCGGACGAACCAAACCACCTCACACTCACCTTGTCCCGCGAATCGTCTGCCCCGAGTTTGAAACCACCTTCACGAACCCCGAGCGTCAGGTCTGCCGCCCGAGCTCTCGGCTTTGGCTCTGCCTCTAGCTCCCGAGTCCCGAGCCCTGTAATAGCTGCTATGAGTGAAGTGACGCCACTACCGTCACCATTATCCTCCGGCGATTCACCAGGCCCCTGGAGGCGACTGCACGGCCCATCTTCCCCAAGACAGTTGTCGCAACCACTGCCTAGGCTGATGGCAGACTCAGTGTTGGTGACAAGCGACGGCGAATGGGTAGCCGCTGCCCTGGCGAACCAGCCGAAACGAAAGGCCTACACAGGCGTAAGAAACATGGCCGGGGAGGAATCCGGCAGCAATTCAGCGAAAGATGCTTCGGCCTCGAAAGATTCAAAGATACATACACGGAACAGGAGTACTAGCGACTACCATCCCGACCATCTGAATATCCCCAAGCGCATGCTCACAGTGTCCGGGCCCCATGCGAACAAGCCCAACAATGCGCCTATGCGACGAGAGCCACACCTGTCACAATCTCGAGGGTTAACACCAATAGAAAAACCCCCCAGCCCGCCACCGAGCGAGTGTTCGTTAACAGCAACCGATGCGTCCGGAACGGCCACGAAGGACAAACCACGTTACGAATACTTTGATGCCCTAGGGAGAACTGACGGCAAGCTCCGTAGGTGGAGGGCTGTCAGGACATTAGGAACCGGCACATTCAGTCGCGTAATGCTGGCGACCAGTCAACTGAACGCTACGGAGGAGGAGGAGGAGTCAGAGAACAAGGCGGGCACAGGCTCTACCCCCCTCGAGCCGCCCTCAAACCTGGACAGGAAGTCATTGGTTGCCGTCAAGATCTGCGAGCATGGACCTAAAGGCGGCGCTTCTGAGGACCGAGTTGAGATGAGCCTGAAACGCGAACTGGAGATCATGCAGAGCATACATCATCCCTCTTTAGTGGATCTCAAAGCCTTCAGCATTGAGCCGACTCGTGCCATTCTGGTCCTCAGCTACTGTCCGGGTGGCGATCTTTTCGATGTGGCAACTCGACATCGCGAGTTACTCTCGGCAGCATTGTTGCGACGTATCTTCGCCGAAGTCGTCGGCGCAGTACGCTACCTCCACGAGCGTCACATTGTTCACCGAGACATAAAGCTAGAAAATGTTCTCGTCAACCTCACACCGAACGAACTAGCCGACCATCCAATAGACTGGCAGACGTATCCCTACAGTGTCACCATCCTAACTGACCTCGGCCTCTCGCGCAGAGTAGCCGATGACGAGAAGCTCACGACACGTTGCGGCAGCGAAGACTACGCTGCTCCCGAGGTGATCATGGGCTTGCAGTACGATGGCCGCGCTACGGATGCCTGGTCGTTAGGCGTACTGCTCTATGCCCTCCTCGAGAGCCGCCTACCCTTCGATCCACCACCTGGAATGAGCGACGCGCTCCGCATGCGCAGCCGGACTAGTCATCGGATTGCGCGTGCTGAGTGGCAGTGGATCAAGTACGCGGGTGATGACACCGACCACGACGGTGATGAGAAGAAGTTCGAGGCAGCGGGTTTGTTGGGCGCGATGGAGGTCACCGAGGGCCTGCTTCAACGCGCGAGAAGTCGCTGGTCATTAGAGAAAGTCGCGGAGAAGGAGTGGGTCAGTGGAGGGATTGCGGTCGAAGGTGGGATGAAATTTAGGGAGGAGATGGAGGGCGAGATCATATGACCTCCTCGTCGGTGAAAAGCTGACGATTGATCCCTACGATGGCGGGGATTGGTATTCCTCGAGGCCGCCATATTACGGTTGCTTCCAAAGGAGCGCATAATTCCGAACTTCAGCGTCTGCATGGAGCGAGGACTTGACGATGACACGACTTACTGAATGCTGACGGCAGCAAAGGAAATAGAAAAAAAGCGGCTGTGTTGAATGGCAGCGAGTTTTGGCTGCCTGATACGGCAGGCGGTGTAGGATTCACCGCCCTGGGTGAACGGGCAGAATCACCCACCTACCTACGCCTTGCCTCCGTACAACCTGTAGATAGTTCTTTCCTTCCTTCCTTCGGTAGACACAACCGAATGAACAGACTGTTTCTCACCGCGTTACGTAACGTAGCCCTACCAACAGGCTGGCTGGAATGAAGAAAAGCGATGGCATCATGGATGGCAAACTTTACCCACTTTCGTTTCTAGAAGACTTCTTGCTGCTTAGACCTTTTGAATTAGAAATCATACCATGTGGAGAGTTGCTATCTATCCTGATGCTCTTGGCTGTACTGGAGTTGTAGTGCTTGCTCGCATAATACCCATCAGTGTGGCCTTCAACCTCCGAGGGTTTACTTTCCGGCCTACGTGCTTTGGAAGGCATATTCATAGAATAAAATATAATCAAAAACCACCCGGGTTGGCGTGTACCACCTACAGGTACCAAATTGGAAAGACTCACATTTGGGTCCACAACAATTTTCAGTGCAAGCCCTGGAGTTCTGTGTTGTAAGTATAGATATGCTGAGTTTATTCACCCGTTCTTCCGTTCTTTTCGCCTCAATTTTCTCTTCTTCTCTTGGAACTCCTCGAAAGTCAACGCTGCTGGCAAATCGTGAGCGGACGTAGTTGATGGCCGTTGAAATCGGTGAAGTTTGAATGACACTGAGAATGGCGGCATCACCTGTGCCGTATGATGCATGGCTGCCACGTCCATGAGCCTCGTGGAAGAATCGTTTCTGGAGCATGTGAGTTCAATCAAAAGCTATGTGTTGTGCTGGCTACAAGAGCTGGTGTGTATCACGCATAGGTACATATTTGTGTATACGGCAGGGAGCCTGTGTGCGAGCGGACGTCAACTGGTGTCAAATCGTCCAAGATAGGCAGGACCAACGGTCTGGGTACTCAAGCACATATGCCATGTACTTCGGAGCCGAGGACGCTCCAATGTAGGGACCAGGCTGTCACAGAAAAATCTGCAGCGTATTCTTGCGAACAAGTAAGTTGTCTGGTAATCAGTATGCCTAGGTAGCTTCAGCATTCAGGCTCAACTCTACTTCTAATAAATGGTATGCTCCAGGGCTGACCCTGTCCAATGTGCTCACTGTTGTTTGCTTGGGTCCTCTTCCTTCGATTGTTTGCCATTACCTCGAGGGCTGTTTCAGGTGGAAGTCTACATCCAGACCTAGGTTGGCAATTACTTGGGTCTCTATGATCGCATATGAAAATGCCCCATCTCCCACATCACGCCGCGAGGACCTCTTATACAGTAGCATCACCCTCAAGATCAATATCTGTGAAAGCAAGCAGGGTTGCCGATGCAGATAGTATAACCAGAAAGCTCTCTTCAACTAGGTTAGGGTTACCCTCCTGCCCAGGTGGTCATTGCATGCAATATGTTCACTTGTCGTTTCTTTGCCATCATTGATAACGTACATGTCTCAAGGCATCTTCTAGCCGCCATACGCAAGGTCCATGCGAAGATGTACTTATCACTTTAGGCTACGTCCTCTTCAAGTACACTCATATTGTAGATTGAGACGTACGAAAGGCCGTATAGGCCCGTAGCGAAGGGGAATAGTAACGCCGTTCAAACGGCCCATTCAGGTAGGCGGTAGAAGGGCCATTCTACCCATGCCTTCGCTCCTACCTATTTACAGCCCTTCCAACGCTATTGATAGCTTCACTTCTTCTTCCTTCCTTAGATAGACTACTTCTTAGTAATCTCATTTGATTCGTACGATCGTATACCTGGCCTAACCAACACATATATACATATATACATATATAGATAATCTTTCAAGGCTGTTTTTTGGAGTCTACGGGAGTAGACCTCTTGGAGTCATTGTGACTACAGCCTCTACAAGTGTCAGCCGAGAAGCCAGTCACCATGATTATATCTCAAGCATCTTGAGAACAGCGTAGATGATGTTATCATGCTACCGGTTACCAACCACTGACCAGTAAGCAATACTTGGCTGCTGATCTTGGAATTCGGATTGGGCTCGTCAATGGGCAGGGGGGGGCCCCAGGTGGTTACGGTGATATAGTGCAACGACATATGAATACGCTTGGTTGCCATTATACACCAGTGACACTGAGATGTTTATCAACATGACAGATTCATGTGTAGTAGTAAGTAGCCACCTGATATATGAAGAACTGAGGGAATGAGCCGAAAGCGAAGCCCATTACTTTTTGGTTTACGTGGTGCTCGATATGCCATTGTCCACGAGGGCATCATGATTCACTCGTCTGGTGTAATAGACAGGCATAGGAAGTGTTAAGAGTAACGAAGGCATTGGAAGGGGAGAAGAGAGATGATATCTAATTTCTACTACACTCAAGGCTCTGGGCCGAGCAGCATGCTTTGTGCAACTCTGGATAGTATCACTCGAACCTCCCGTATGGAAAGGTACTCTGTTGACAGTCCTTCAGGATGACCTCGAGGGAGGGTTCAGTTGTATCATTTCGTCGAACGCATCTCGGAGCACTTTAGCCAAGAGTCTCCCATATGCCGCCCACTACACGAGGTGTGGTCTCGATCATACAATATGAAAGCGGTGCTCGAGAAAGCGACGTGTAACATTTATCTTGATCTACACAACAGTGCGCTGGTGCCCAGTACTCCTTATCCGTGTCCCAGTTCTATGGGTCTTGTTTCCCAGACCCTAGCTTTGTGACCCAACGAAACATTGAGATGTATACGTTGCAATAATTCAAATATGAAGTACTTCATCTTAACTCGGAATAGAACGATAGAGCTAGCAGATCATCGCCAACAGAGAAGTCCACGGAGTCTGCATGCTGGCTAAATTGGACAAAGCATCCCAAGACTCAATTACTGCATGTGTTCAAAGTATTATAAATTCGATACCCTCGCGTGGGGAAGCTCAGCAAAAGGAGCCCGGACAAGAAATGCCAACTTGGAAGCACAAATCCCAAACCGAGACGAGATGCAGGCGAGGGGAATAACAATTTTGGTGTGACAACAATCGTGCTTACCTGGGAGCACAACTCGCCAGCTTGTTTGTAGTAATTTGAACAGAAAACTGCCAGTGTTGCCGAGAGACAGGCACGTCTGCCGAGGTGCACCTGAACTCGGGCCGAGTCCAAACAACTTGCGCAGGTAAAACGGAAACTGGGGGTAATTGCTTTGATCGTCTTCAACCAGATACCACCAGGTATATATCTTCATCAAGGGAAGAGGTTACACATAGTAGTGAATCATAGCATCATAGGATATCACATTGAGGTTGTCTTCAGTGCCCCAACCTTGCGGAAGACTGCGGTTCCCAACCCAGACCCGGTGGAGGTCGGACATTGTGGCCTGCAGCCCTACATCCCAGGAGCTTGGACTGACGGTCGGGATCTCGGAATCAGTTGCGATGATCCCATCGTCCTCCCACATGACGGTGGGCTCCCGTGATCCCGGAAGGATCCCCGGAGATGCAATGTGCGGATCCGCACTAGACGTAACGGACAGCGATCAACATGCAGCCTAGCGATTGTATATAAAGCGGGCTTTGTTTAAGCACGACGATTCATGGAGGAGAGGAATTACGCACACATCGATAACGGAATCGCGGGGAAGTGGTGCTCGGCATGGTCGGAATGGAAACAGAGTTCCATAGGTTGGAGCTTAATAGAGCACTTCTGGCACTTAATCACTTAGCGAACGGGCGATGCAATTACAACGTTTAACGCAGCATAGGGAATGCATCAAATAGGGAGAGACGAGACGAAACTCGGCTAGCGATGGTGCTTCCCCTTGTCTTGCCTGTCGTAGCAACCTCAGTTACAGCATAGCAGTCGGTGCATACCCAGCAAGTCGTGCCAATGCACCTGAGACCAGTGTTTTATACTCGAATTAGGTGTCACTTACCTCAGAGTGACACAAAGCTACGTTTCAGGATTCCAAGGACTGAATAGGAGGTTAGCAGCAACAAGGATGATGGCAGGTTGAATGATGCGACACAAGGGGGACGCCAGGTGGGGATTATAGTGTAGTGTAGGTGGTTCCAGGCGATCTCGAATAGGGGACTCTCCTTGGACCTCGGACCCGGTTCGCCCGGGTCCGGACCGCGGTGATGTGCGATCTCGATCGATCGGAGGCCTGGCAGAAACAATAGACACTGGGTAACTCATGTCGGACATCTGCTCCGGATTGAACAGTGTATTCTTCCTCTGTAGGGATTCGAGAACAAGGAACAGGTCAACGACAAGCTACCGTCTAGTCATCCCAGATACTTGGGATTTGGGAGATTTGCATAATACCCGGATGCTCGACTTACCGGCGCTACGGACACATTATACCTTGAAAGGAGCACGAAGGAGGTTAAACAGGTTAAGCCCCCCGAGCTAGCTGTCAAGCTCCAAAGGAAACGAAAAGCTGGGAGCTCTAGCTTTAAAGTTGGCAGCTTGCGGGTAGAGCACTGGACACTGAGCACTGGGCACCTCAAGCTGCCTGCCTGACTCGTAGTCGAGAGTCGAGGTCTGATGATGGGTAAGTAAGTGGTGATGCGAGGTGCCAAAGACTCAGTTCTCGATGAATGCAAGAATTGGACCCCGCTTAGATGGTGCACCAGTGACATGTCCAGCATGTGTGGGACAAGGTGGAGCAAGGTCGAGGGCGGGCACCTGGGCAGGGCTGAAACCGGGGCAGCCCTGTAACTTAATCTATCAGCATCGTGTGTTTCGCAGTGAAATCTGTGAAATCTGCGAAATCTGCGAGGTCTGGTTGCCCGATTGCCAAGATTTCTCCGACGTTGAAGGATTCCGAGGATATAGGTAACCAAACAAAAAGGACAACAAAAACGCCACTCGCTCCCGTCGCTTTAGTCGCTTTTGTCCCGTTCCCGTCGGTCTCGTCGCGTCGGATTAAGGAACTTTCATTTGCATTCCTTGCCCACTAGCCCTCCTCCAGCTGTCCGGCCACCCAGCCTGCCAGCCTTCAGCGGGCTCCCAGCGCCCACCAGCCTGTTAACTGCCGTCCCTGCCGTCCCTCCAGGTCGCTGCCGTGCCGAGCAACAGGACATGGCTAGCTGCCTTTCGTATATCAACATACCTACCTACGGGTAGGTACCTAGCGTTGCCTACAAGTAGCTAGCCATCAGTCGGGGCAGTCGGGCTGATATCGACTCGAGTCGTGCCCAGGTGTGTCCACATGCGCAAGCACAGCCCCCCCGCGGACACGCAGTGATACGCTGGTCCATACACGGATCCATGGATGGTCGGCTAAGGCTCTTGACAATGTCCGCGCATCACACCGGCAGATACTGGAAGCCACGGGCGATGGCCTGCACGGGTTCGATTCTGGAGAGCGGTCGATTCATTGATCGATTGATTGCCCCGATGAGCTAGAACACCTTGATCCCCACTAATCAACTTACCCGGCTGCTGGAACTTGGCATTCCAGCCATGCTAGAACAGGCCGCCGATCGAAACATCCGAAACAATCGAAGCAATCGCCCTCCAGCCCCGGCAGATGGTCATGATGGTGCAGTCGTGATGATCTCCCGTGGCTGATGTCACTTGGCTGTCTGTCACCCCCGTCACCACATCCAACGGAATTTCCGAGGCCATGGCAGGTGTCGCCCTTGTCCCGTGCTGACGCAGCCTCACGCATGCATCAAATGGCGTTGCACAGGCAGGCAGGTCCAAGACATCCTCGTGACGCCTTGAAGTGATAATCGGGGAAACAGCGACAGATCAGGGCGCCTTTATCATCTACAATGTTGGTCTAGGAAATCTACGCTATGTAGATACCGGGCTGGCATAGCAGTCGTATCGCTAACGCGTTTGGAGCGCGATACGGCCCAGTAGGCAGACGGCTGAGATCTCGATGATGCGCTTTCACAATGGTTCCCCCAATCACACAACAGCGACGAGGACAAGCGCTAGTCCAGCCAGGAGAAACAACATCCGCCCGATCAAAGCAAGTATTGACTTCCACGGGTCCGTACCTCATAAAATGCTAATGCTTCTATCGGGGGTTCGGCTCTTTGCATCTCGATAGCCTTCAGGACGGTATCGCCGTTGCCTACTATTCAGATGCTTGCTATGATAGGCTAAAAAGGCAAAGTTCAGGCAGCCTGGCGTCTGCATTGGAGCCCCAGTGTTGGCTTAGACGTTGCCCAGCGTTGCCCAGCGTTGCCCAGCGTCGCCCAGCGCCCCTCAGCCCGCCAGCCCAATTTACCTGACTGTGTATCAGTGTGACGGTGTCTACTTTGTACAGTACACCATCCATGCGGCCATGCAGGCGAGAGGGTCGCTCAAAACCAGCACTGCCGATTAAACGTGCTCGATGGCAGTGTATCGCAAAGCCAGAACGCGATGGACCGTTTGCAGCTCCTCCGCAGTCTTGCCCCCAGCCCTCGTGGCTACTGAATGGGTGGAGCGAAAAGGGGCCCGGCAATCAGAGATTTGGCAGAGAACCAAAGTCTGGACTCGCCCAGAACCCTTGTCTGCCTTTTCTGCTCACGGCGCTTCGCTTGGCTTCTCCAGTTTCTCCACCGTTTTCCTTTGCCGACTGCCAGGTCACTTCCCTGGCCTCCCTGCTCCTTACAGTGGGTGGGCTTTGTCCACTATCGCGACCGATCAGACCATCCATCTAGACCAGCCTCGACAATGAAGCCTCCCGGCTGACCCGTTGTTACACTGCGAAAACTCTCCTTCCCTTTTTCCCTCCCATCCCCTGATGATTGCGCGAGAAGGTTCCGCGACTTCCGTCGTCGCCTGTGAATGGCAGGAGATGGGGAGATTGGTGAAAAAGCGAGCACACGACCAGCTTAATCTGGAGCAGACCCGCCCTCCCCACGGCGACACCTGGGGAGAGGCCTCGGCATGCTGCTGCCGCCTTTCATCTCAGATCGATTATGGGGAGAGCCCCAGCGCCATGCCATGTAGAGTGGTGCAATCTTCAGTAGGGTCGCAGATGGCTTTATTGCATGGCCACAGTGTGAAGTGCAAAGATATGGATACAGTACTTTACGGTCTTGACCGGGCTGGGCAGTTGGGCATAGAGGGCCAGCCCTGCGCAATGATGGATCCAAAGCGCGCCAGAGAGGGGCCATCAGCTTTTCACACACTAATACTGTGGTACACAGTACCAGCTCTCCAAGGCAACTCGGCATCCCGCATATGTGTCGGCATTCTGGTCCTTGTCTTCACCCCCCCATGCACATACGGTACTGGGCTCGAGGCTCGGATGTTTACTGTTATGCGAGCGCCGAGCGACGTGAAACTCTCGATCAATGGATGGCTCCTCTGTCTCTGTCAACACGCCATCTCATTGCGGTGAGGCCTTAATATACCCGATACAGGCATGCGGAATGTCTGGGGAACGTGAAACCTGTGGGAGTTTTGTGACGCGGCAACGCGGCCGCGACTGCAAGTGCAGCGATAAGCCAGCATCATCCGTTTACCCTACTATGCTCAGGTGCGATACCATATCTCGAGTGAGAGCTTCTCCAAACAGTGGAATTGTGGGTTACCGGGACTACCAACAGAGAGGAGTTGCACCCCCAGTTGAACCTGTCTCACGGCAGTTCGTACGGATACCTATCTAAAGGTAAAATAAGAGTAACAAGCCTCTGATAAGCGAGATACTGCCCTGTGAAACAGAACTCGGCTTGCAGTCCGGCCCAGGTTGGCTCAGGTGCCCCCAGTCAGTTGCAAAACTCGATAATTGCATCTCCGACACCCCCCACAACCAATACCTCCCTCCGTCTTTGCATTTCGATGTTACTGTGTCTGCAGACTGCCAGGAGATCCCTGGCACCGCCCCCGTCGTCATCCTCCTTCGGCCCATGTGTGTCCAAGGCGTGCGTTCTGGACCAGCGTCAAAAGAGGATACGTAGCCGGGGCCTCTTTTCCCATTGGACGACTCGATTATGGTCTGGATCTGGAGCTGGATGTACACCAAATCTCTCCATCTATACATAAGACTGGGTTGCGTCCCCTTCTCCAAACCACCCTCTCTTGCACAACCCCTCCCACCCTTCCATTTGTTATCCCAGCAGAACAGCACTCAACAACCCAACACGACGAAGAAGCCTTCGCAAAGCAGACACGTATATTTAGATTATATATATCAGAGGTCGACATCAAATCAACACTTCAGCCATACCAATTGCCACCACACACACGATATACATCTACCAGGCACGCTAGGCAGGAGCCTAGATCTACAGCCATGATGGGTTCAGTACGACCTTCCAAGACTCACTACGACAGCTCTTCCTCAGCGTCCTCGTATGGATCCTACTCATCTTCAGACTCGGACGTCTCAACATACCCATTGCGGTCAAGCCTGGATCGGCCCGTCGCCTCCATCGAGATTATCCGCTGCTTCCGCTGCGCCCGCTCAGTGGAGATGACGACAACTGATGATGCCAGCATGTACGGCATGGTCCGGGTTGGAACTGGTATCTACTACTGCGACCGGTGCGCGAGGATGACGGGTTACCCAAAATGAGCGAGTAACAGGGTGAATGGTTTCCTCAACACCGTTCTCGAGCAGCATACGAAGGCTCCCCCAGCATTTATCTGGGTTGCTTGATCATCCAATCTCACCACGACAGCGCCCTCGGAGCAGCACACGAAGGCTCCCTGGCATCCAGCTTTGGCATGGGCTTACTCAATGTCCCGCGGCGCCGCCCTCTCAAGGACCCCAGGATGGTCCTGGGCTTCGGGTTGACGTTGGCCGACCTGCAAACATTTCGATACCTGACAACGATCGCCGAAGGAGTGCCTCGTACAGGACCCTACTCCAGAAAAAGCGGCGCCGTACACATTGTTTCATGTTGATTTCGATCGGCAGATTCATTTGCACGTCAGCTGTGCGACATTCACTTGGCTGAGGGAGCCCATCGATAAGGTTGTGCGGGTCGATCGCATCTGCCCCAAGAGAGAAAATCTATTCGATGTTCACGGGCCACGATGAGGTCAAGGCAGATCTTATGATGATACGGATTCTGATCTTCAGCGGCAAATGGCAACGACTTCGTTGCGACAGGCCGACCTCTACTCGGCTACCTCCTTGGTTGTGTAACTTCCCTCGGAATAAGCCGCATCGACTGGGTTACGCGTACAAAGCGCTCGCAAGCAGAGCTCGAGCGCCATGATTTGGCGGTATTACGGCAACCGGTCCTTTCGGGGCGCCACAGCAACCCGCAGTCCGCAAATCGCATTTCCACAACATTGTCATGATATGGATTCGCTTTGCTGTCCGCACACACATATTTGACTCGACGACGACCTCCGCCCCGGCCTCTTCCAACATACCGGCACGATGGACGGGGGAAACCCCACATGCACTACTCGGATCCGGAAGTGATCTGCAAACCACATGCAGCTCGACAAACCCGGCTATTATCCGCCGGTTCATCCAACATCGCACCGCATCACTTCACATCAATTTTGGTTTCATCATCCCGGCCCGGACCCGAAGCACACAACCACCAGGCACACAATCAAACGGTTCCCTGGCAATGAACATGGAATCTGACCTGCATATTCCCTCCCCACCACAGACAAGTTATCAGGGTCTCGGAGGGGTGTATGTGGGGGATTTACGTCACTTGGTTGACCGGATACTACCACCGGTACATGATAGCCTCATCCTCTTCCCAACGTGGAATGCGAGGGTAATTGGGCTTCGGTGAAGCAATCATCGACTGTCCAATCAGTGCCTCTCGTTTGACAAACGAGATGGATTCATCTTTCTTTTATTCTTCTATCTAGCCCTCTGGATGGGCACGGCCTCTGTGGGGCTCGATCTCGCTTATTTTTTTTATCTACCCACGGGCTGGTTTCAGAAAGCAGACCAAGGAAGGAAAAAAAGGCATGGCTGGTTGGAGGATAGTACGACAGCGGGGCCACCAATTTTTTGTTCTTGTCTTTCTTACTCGTCTGATGTTACGAGACTCATTTTCCTGCGAATACCCCAATGTACTGAGTACAATCTATCTGCTGTCCCGCCGATACGAGATTGACTCTTGAGGATGGACAGACCAGATGTTGTTTTTAGCAAAGGCGTTTCTCTGCACTTGGCGAATCATCCTGGTGGAAAGGTCCAAACCTGTTTGGCTGCAGCCCCCACTTGACATCTCGCAAGCCTCGGTGCAACTGCTTCTTTCTGCTGCCGGCGGAGTTGATGGTGTTGTCCACATGGCACAGGTAGTTATATCCGGTCACACCTACATACACGCACACGGCTTGCACAGGCCACACTTTCAGAACAAAAATCAAATCAAATCAAATCAGATGAACAAACCTACCAAACCATCTCCAGAACCACGTGCAAGCCCATTGTTGAACATGATGTGAACGTAAACGGAAGCCACTCGAGACTTGACAACCGCCACCCTCTTCTCCCCCCCGGAGACCAGCGCCGGGGGGGGGACCGTTGTACCATTGGCGGATCAATGTAGGACTTCCCTAGGACCGTTTGGGGGCGGGATCATCTGCAGCGACATTGCTGTGGCTCTTGGTGGCTTGGTGGCCCTTGATGCGTATACTGTACTACATCTATTTCTATTTCCAACCTATTTCCAATCCCCCACACTCCTCTCCATGCAGAGCTGACAGATTAGGTTTATACGAGTGCATATCCATGGATCTCGCTCCCCCTCCTCCTAACCGAATGTAACTCGATCTACAGTCCTGATTCCCTCATGTGGCTACAGAGATCCCAGGATTGGGCCTTGATTTGGCCCGAAGACCGAGCGGAGGGGGGCCCAGGGTAGACTGGCCAGGCAGCCTGAAGGAAGGCAAGAGGAGGAAGGGAAGGGAAGAGGGGGGGGGGGGCGGCTTGATGCCCGGTGCTACAACACCTGCATCTTACTGTGACACAGCCAGCCAGCCAGCCAGCCAGCCTCCACTGGCTGACTGCGGTACCTACCTACCTAACCTGCCTGGGGGCCATGTCTTTTCTACAAAAGCAGCAGCAGCAGCAGGACCGGGCGTTCCGCTGGAAAGGGTTCGAAGTTGCGAAATCGAGGCGGGAGGAAGGACCAACACCGCTGGGGAAGATCATAGCCCGTTCGATATAGACCCCCAATGATATAATAACACGCGATTTGGTGACGGGGGCTAAGAAAGGCCAATCGCGACCAGGCAAGACGGGGGCGGATTGGCCCAGGTAAGTAGCTGGCATCAGGCAAGGAGGAGGAGGAGGGACCCCTAAAAATATCCAAGGTGAGTCTCTAGCGTACAGGTACCAACCAGAACCTTGGAACTGCCCCCAGGTGGTCCTGGGTGGTTGGTTGGTTGGTGCCTGGGTTGATCTTGTACAGTATTGTTGGTTTCGTTATCTCAGCCGGATCCTTCCCGAGGTCTCCGAGATTTATTGCGCAGTCAGGGTTGCTTCTTGCGTGGAGATTGATGCTGTAGATACTGCAAGCTTTACCTCGAAGCACGAGAACCTCGCATGGAGGAGAGGAGGAGGAAGAGCAGGAGGGGCAGGAGGCAAATTTGAGCAGAAGAAGAGAAGAAGCAATAAGGTCTGGACTCTGGATGGAGACGATCGAGACGGTCGAGACGGTCGAGATGCTTGCTTCACCCATTCTATAGGGTCGTGTGGATTCGAGATGGTCGAGATAGTGTAGCGTAGCAGCAGACCCAATATTTTCTGCAGGTAGAGTTGCAACCCGGGCACACAGCTCTCAAGGTTGTGACTGGTAATCCTGATAGGATAGGCACTGAAGGGGGAGAACTGTTGCTGATCAAAGCTGGACGAGAAGGCGCTGCTTGATAGCTACATGGTGCTGCTGGTCCCGGGCTGAAAAAGAGCCGTGTGCATCGTATAATAGATCGTATAAACCGTATGGCTTGCCGATGCAACCAGGTAGGTTGCACAGAGATACCCTATTCTCGCCCATCCATGGATCATAGCGGCATGCATGACTGACAGACACCTCCTTCCCTTCATGTACATAGGACACAAATAACTGCAGATGGCTGCAGGGTCACAGATTCCCTCCAGCCTCAAACAACACCTCGAGGCCAGCACATCGGTACTACAGTATGTAGGTTTGAACCACTATAGCACGGAGGAGACGGGCCCGCTGTCTCTGTCCAGGCGGTTCTTCTTCCTTTTTTTCTCATCCGTTGTTGTTGTTGTTGGTTGCTTTCCTCCGTTTTTCCGGGTGTGCTGCCCTCAATTCCGAGCTTCGCCCTCGCCCTCGCCGTCCATCACATAATGTACAGCCCTCTCTCTCCACAGCAGGGCTAGCCGAGCGCAAAAAGGGCGCATGATTTGGCAGCCTCACATTACATACCTTTGTCTCACGCACGCACACACACTCTTTTTCGTCTATGCCTCTCTCTCTCTCTCTCTCTCTCTCTCTCCACCTGCTCCCCAATATGCAATACCGCGAGGTGACCACCCCCCGTCCCCGTCCCCCGCGCGTCGGCGGTGTTCCAGTGGTGCCACGCGACAGAAGCCCCGCGGTTGCTGCGGCACGGTCAAGAACATAGTCCAGGTACTATACGGAAGAATGTCTTGTCTTTCTCTCTCTGAGTTGTTCCAACGCAGGATGCGTTAATCCTTCCTTCCACCACCACCCCCCCTCCTCCTCCTCCTCTCTTCTCTTTCGCTCTCCTCTTCCTGTTGTCCCCTTTTTTCCTGTCATCCCCGGGTCATCATGTACAGTCGATCCCCCCCTCCCCGGAAAATCATGCATGACGATGTCATGGATCATGGTCCGGGGGGGAGGGTGAGGGAGAGGGCACGTTAGAGATTCGTCAGGAACCAGAAATGAATCTCCCCGGGCGACGGAGCCCTTGTGGGGTGCATCTTCCAAGGTTCGATACGGTGGCCCGCCTGCCATGACATGGTTGGAGATTGGCCGTCAGCAGACTAGTTGTAAGTACCACAGCAGCGTCTCTCACCGGATGACAAGCTGCCGTCATCATCATCGTCGTCGTCACCGTCGTCGTCGCCGCTGTCGTCGCCGCCGTCAGGCCGGCTCCCCGGTTCCAACGAGGAGGATGTGCAGACAAGATCTGCTGCGGCAGAAGCGGCAGCTCCCACCCACCCCGGTGTCGATCTGAAGTGACAAGTGACCGCCAGATCTTCCTGACCGACAGGTGAACCGCATGCAGCGCAACGACAGCAAACAACGTCAATGACAGAGTCAAATGATTCCAGCGAACAGCAATGCGACACCTTCCGCGCCTATAGCAGCCAAAGACCCGCATTGATTCCGTCAGACTACCAGACAAGCGGCAACAACTGCACACATGGTACGGTAATGATGATGAGGGCATACGGACTACCCAGGTATCCATACTAAGTAGTCTAGGTGATTTATAACCCAGAAAAACTCCACAACAAACGAAGGGCGCGCTATATCCCCGTGTCGGCAGGCCAACGCCGTTGCACGAGAGGCTAGCTGACCTCATTGTGCAGGGAGCTAGTAGATACTACTCATGTATGTGCAGTGAGTAGTGCCGTGGACCGTTGCGGTGGACAGGCTGGCAGGATGGGGATACCTAGGTAGGTATGAAAGGTGAGGTGAGGGAGGGCGTGGGCCTACGTAAGCCTGAAATAAGCCTGAGATAAGATTCTCCTTTTTTTCCCTCTTCTTTGGCCGTGCCTGGGAAGAGACGATAGGGGATTATGCGTGTTATCGGGCATCAGGTTTCCGAGGACTCGCAATGCCAAGTGCGCATGCATACTATGATACCGGTACACTACTGCGTGAATACTGCGTGTGCGCTGACGAAATGTTGGTGGTTGAAGTGTACCATGGTTACCATGGGATGATACGATGTGATATAGTATAGTACGATATGATATGGAATGATATGATGTGCTGTAAACCTGCGACGGCTGTCTCCTCTCTTGCACATATACGACGAACATCCTGGGATGACGCAGCAGTGGTGGTGATGCACATACTCAGGTGCTGGCACGGTGGTATTCCATCATCTCAAGCAATTCATGCATGCATGCATGCAAGTATCGTATGTACGTGCCCTGCAGTCTCGAAATAGCCGAGATAAACATAGTATCCGGCCCCATCTCAAGACCTGCCTCTACTCTATCTCGAAGGAGGAGGGGGCATCGTTGCCGGGTCTGATGACGCAGGGAATCCGCAACGAAGGATTAAGGTCATGGAACCGACCGACCTTTTTTGTCCTCACTGTACGCGCTACACAGTACAATAGGATACAAAACAGGATGAGGGAAATGAATATGTCCAAAACGGATAGATGACTATATCCACCATTCCAAGATTCCAGGACTTCCAAGGGGGGGCCGGCCATGCTGGCGCCAATCCGGCGGCGCGTAACACCGATACTGTGACGGCGCCGGGAAATTTGGGAATAACCTCAAAACCCCATCCATTGTTGTGGGCCAAGCCAGTACGCCATGATCGCCAGGTCGGCCCGGGAAACTCTATAGTCAACGCGGGCGACGGGGGCAGGGGCGGAGGGTTTCCTCCGTACGACGAGGGTGAATCGAGATCTGAGAAAGATCCCCACAAACACAAAAAGAGTTGGAAAATCGGGATCTTGCGTCTTCGGTTCGACCCGAACGCGTGAAAACCTTACTCGTTCGTTTCACTTCAACTTACTACAGCATGTACAGTATATACTGTGGTGCAGTCCAGAACCATCCAAGAGACCAACCAACCAGCCTCCGGGATCCAATACAGTAGCGCCGGCACAGGTCACGAAGGCTCCCTCCGGAGGCGAGGGCGAGGAGGGTCGCAGAATCTACTCTGCAGAAGGTGCTTCTGGCGCCTTCGAGAGATTGCCGGTGGGCTTTCAGGCCATGAATCCAGACCATGTACTGTAGTCTTCCAGATCTGGCTGGATCTCGCTGCGTATCTGCCGTATCTCGTACCTTCCTCGACACATGATGGCATCTTCCTGTGTGTGTGTGTCCATGGCACTGTTGCGGTGGAGTCGCGTCATGGCATACCCAGCAATACACCGATAGCCCGTTCGGCCCTTGTCGACAGATACAATATCCGGTGAGCCTCGATAATGGAATAACAGATGCTTCCTTTATTTGTGGGGAGGAGACGGGCAGTGATCGAAGCCATCACGGACCATGAAGCCGTCGTGACCCGCCCAGAGGGTATCCTCTTGTACTTTACACAGACTATGACACCACATTGGAATTTTCTTCTCATCTTGCCCACCTCGAGTGCTGCCCTGCCTTACACCCCCATTCGCTGGCCTCGTTCTCGTTCCGTCCCGTCATGCTACCGTCGTCTCTCCGTTTTCGTGGCGTCTTCCTTCTGGTTGGTCGTATGTACCCTAGGGTACACACTGTAATCATCTCAAAGCCATCACACCTTCCCCCTTCCCATCTACCTCGACTAGCCTATGTACATAACTATGGACACCAAGCGGACCACACATGCAGCTGGAGATTCGCAAAGCACAGTTTAAACCTCCACGACCCCGCCCTCCGCCCTCCGCCCCCGTCCCCATACTAACCACGAGGAATTACAATTAAGGTTCAATAGTCGTGAGCTAGGTACCCAAGTGGACCTGGGGAGAATGAATACCTACCTGTAGCTGCGCTTTGACGCTGGAGCATTAGGCAGAGGTGGCCTGCTCGATACTCGTACTCGTTGCCCGGCTCATCGCTCATGTCGTGTGTTTGTTCATCCTCCTTGACGCTGCGATTCCATCGACGTCTCTGCTTGAGCCTCCTGAGGTGCTCGATCCGGGCCGATATGGCGCCTGACCAGGGGGAGGTCCCCCCCCCCACGCTTGTGGTTGAGCAAGGGCTGTGTACACAGATGTCCAGGTTATTCTGCCAGATCATTTCGATCAGATTCTGTCCAGTGGCTCTCCTGCTCCTCTAGCTTGCCGATGCTAATGCTCGCCAAGGGTGGGCATGGATGCAGGTCTGGGTCAGATGAGAGGGCTCTGGACGCGTCACTGGGGGGTTCTGGGGTCACGAGGCGAGTTCAATATCAGGAGGGATGCTTCAAGGTCAAAGACTGGGCATGAAGGCTGAGTTTTGGGCAGTGATGGCTTGGCCAAGCATATCGAGGGGCACCCGCATATGGGTGGTGACGGTTGGGCACCATTGAGAAACGGTATTCACTAAATTATGTTATGAGAAACGAAGCGCGAGTGCTTCGATGGCGGGAATGGAGTCCCATGCAAGTAATCATCTCGATCGCCCGTCGGCCTCACCGTGGAGCATATCACACGAATCTCCATACGACTGTCGCGAAGAGCCTTGCGACATCCATTTCTCTCTATCCCTCTCCTATGTGCGTAACACAGCAGGCCACATCGCATTCTCTCGGTGCTAGCAACAGCACCGCCCCGCTGGCTATCTTGCGGCGGTGGTAAGTTCACTGGATGTACTTTTTCTCATTATCGTGCTGTTCAATATACCAAAGTGACAGAGTGAGACCGTAGAACCCGCAAACGCCTACCCAAACAATGCAGAAACCGTGACATATGCAGAGCAACCATCACCAGTGGGCCACCAACCCCCAACGATCAAGTAACAGGTCGAGCCAGGTGGGCCTCGTCAACCAGCCATGCTCACGTCCTCGCCGTTGCTTTCCTTGCCCAGGCTTTTCAAGAGGTAACTCCTCTTGAAGTACTCATTAGGGTGGACGATGGTCTCCAGCTGATTGGCACTCATGACACCCTCGTCCTTGGCCTTCTTGATCTCAGCCTTGTGCAGGTGTTCGAAGACACTGTGACATGTAGAGTTAGCAATCTCCAATCGGGCACCACCAGTCTTCGCCGGAACACTGTGCTTTACTAACCGATTACAAGCCATATGGTACTTCTGCTTCTCCTTGTCCTCCTTCACGCCGCTCAGCACGCCCCTGTCGCCGACCCCCATGGCCTGCAGCAGCACCGTCAGGTTCTCCGTGTTGAAGTGGCGGTACGGGCACCCGTGGGCCTCGCCGGGGCCGGGAGGGTGCTCCGTCAGGATCTTCTGGCAGCTGAAGGGGCTGTAGCCGCCGCCCCTCCTGTTGGAGTCGCCGCCGACCTCGCCGTAGGCGTGCCGCACGTTGTACCGGTAGTCCTTGTTGAACTGGTCGTCGGTGACCTTGTGGAACGACCGCCGCCAGAACATCAGGGCCTCCTCGAGGTTCAGCCCGATGCCCTTGAGGAAGAGCGTGTACTGCAGGCGGCCGTAGTGCTTGAGGTGGGCGTCGCGCCGGAGCGACCGGTGCAGGTGCGACATGCAGGCCGGGAAGTGCTGCGCCAGCCTGTCGACGTTGGCCGCCGAGATGTCGGCGCCGGCGGGCAGGTCGCCCGAGGTGCTGCTGTGGTACGAGGCGTCGGGCGTGATGAAGTTCTTGGACAGGTGGTCCAGTATGGGCGTCAGCCGGTCGTCCTCGTCCAGCCGGGGCAGCGCGCGCGCCGTCAGCTCGAGCGCCCGTTCCAGCCGGGCCGTGAACTCGGTGGCCACCATGCTGGCCTGCGCCCCGGACGGCACGTACGCCTTGCCCGCCCGGAGGAACACCCTCCTGTTCTCTACCAGGTCCGGTACGCGCTCCCAGTCCACCTTGCACCATGTCTCTTCCACCGGGGGCTGGCCTGCCTTGCGCCCGACGGTACTCGTGGCCAGTAGTTCTGTCTCGAACTCTCTCCTCTCCTCCTCCGACACCATCTCCCAGTCGAGGCTCAGGCTCTTGATGAAGTCGTTTCGGTCCTTCGTATCCTCTTGGCTAAGGCGTAACCGGAAGAGCGTCGTCTCGACACGTGTAAATCGTCGTCGCAGATCCTCGGTCGACGCGAATGCGAGGCGCAGGATGAAGTGGCTGTAGTGGTCCTTCTGCCGCTGGGCAGGGAGCTGTGATGACTTGGAGCTGTTGAAATCTAGTGGGAGGTACTTCTCGAGGAGTGGCTTCATATGCGCGGCGGTCTCGTCGGGGGATTTGTTGCGAAAGGAACATGCCTCAAGCTCGGCGAGAACTGCGCGGAGGGGTAGTCACGAAGGTCAGCATCTTGGCCATAAGCGGGGAGCGTGGTGAAGGTTCGAGCGTGTAGGTTAGGATTTGTATTCACTTCTTAGCCGGTCGATTGCCCATTGTTCAAACTGCTCGAGGGTTATGTCTGCTGTTGGTGGCACCGCGTAGAAGTTGAGTCTGTGAGGATACTGCTGGTCCTCGTAGACGCGGTCGACGAATTGTTGCTTGCGATAGTCGACATGACGCTTCTTTGCGGGTATTCGGTTGAAGTCTTGTCTGAACATATTGACTGGCGCGTGGCATAGCACGGTGTGTCAACGATCAAGGTCAGGTTGTCGGAGGAGGTGTGGGACTTTCTGCGCTTCCAAAGTTGCTTCGGGAGACGCGTCGGGACGCGTTCCTTGCCCATTAAAGTCAATGACCAATCACGTGTAAGTGGTTTGCAGGGGAGTGGGGCACCTATACCGCAATATATCAGCCGAGGCCGCCCCGGCCGGCGGCCGATTGACTACCTAGGTACCTAGGTACTCACGTCCTCACACTCAGTACTTAACCTACTCAACCTCCTCCAATCCTTCTGGCTATCGCCATACATAATAAATAATACATGACTTAGGTATAAATATACTACAACTGGAAAGCTTGAATCACAGCTGCTCAACCCCTCTCGTCAACAATACCTGCTTCTCCAAGTCGCCTCTCATCTCTGCTTCTCCCGAGCCACAGGCCCGGAATTATACACGCAGGCCACAATTTGTCGGCCTACAAGCCTTGGAAGAGCTAATCGCCGGCAGCGGCCTCAATATCAGTATATATATATGTCGCGCTGATTCCAGACACATTGCATTTGAAACCATCATGTCTTTCGCAACAGTGCAAATGCTTTGACCCTCGTCCCGTAGGAAGGGCATGACGAGTGTCCCCAAGGACCCTCGATACGCTCATGGTCAGCAGCCACTTGCTGGTGTCTTCAAGCGTTCGTTCCTCGCCGTCTATGTCTGAATACGTGCATCCCACCCCCGGGCCCTTCTTGAACAGCTGGAAGGCTTTACACGTTCAACAAGACATGGCATTGTGTGAAAGCGGCAGCCCGCTTCTAATATCCTATGCTCAAACGGACGATGACCATGTCCTACAGGTCAATCTCATTCAAGGCGAGCGACAATTTTTGCTCATGTATTTGAGTTGTTGGCATACTGCTCTTTGCCCGGATGTCCGGGTCCCGTGGGCTCATCAGTCAGGCATACCACGGAAACCCGTCAGCGATGGGAAAGAGAGCCACCCACCTGATCAGACCTTATTTTGCAAGAATGGGGATAGTGTCACTGTAGGCTAACAAGCCTGAAGGGTTGGGGCAACCTCAAAGAGGCCGTAGCATACGGTCCAATGTCTATCTCCCGAAATGCATCTGGCACTATGGGGGTATCTCGTTGCGTGCTTCATCCTCTCGTACCCAAGTGCCCAGTGCCCCTGAATCATCTAGATGCCTCGCAGCCCCATCAAATTTGTCCATAGTTCCCAGGGCCCTAGGTATCAACTATTCGTGGTTGGATTCACTTGGAGTCACAAGCTAGATCCCTGGTGTTTCTGTGCACATATATATCTCCATTTATTCTCTTATGTAGATGTTTTGAGCCTTCCTATTGGTATGTCTCGCAGCCAATGACAAGATATGTTCCTGCCAAAGATCAGTCGTCACGGCGGCCAATGAGTAGCATATTCCAGAGAAAATCGATGCGCCGGAGGTCCAGGGACATGTCATCGTTGAGTACTGTCTGATGCCAGCTCTCCTTGGTCCGGCATGTTTCGCTCGTCTCGTTGGCATGCACCATCAGACCGGCTGTTTCTAGGTATCCGGATACGTCCTGTATCATCTGGCCCTCAGGCGCCTCATCTTTGACATCGTCGGTGACTGTCGACTTGCCGTTGCGGTCCTTTGTCTCCTCCTACAGTGAGATTGTATTGTGCGGCGCAGTCACGAAGCCACTACCATATATCAACCGATGGTGGTCTCAATGAGGCGAGGTACTTATTCCATCATCTTCCTCCTTCTGGAGAATTGAAGTGCCCCCCTCGCTAATCTTCGCAGAGAACGGATCGTATATACCCGGCCTTTAGCTCCTCCATGGTATGGATGCATTATGCCCTGGGCAGCGCCCCCCTACCCTCCTTTCCCAATGGTGAGCATCAATTTAACAAATCGATGCCAATCGATCTACGGAGGAGGATAACGACTGACCCAGTAATTCGTCACGAGAAAGAACGAGGCCAACTCATCCTAAATTGTTGGTTCCAGAGGAGAGTTCCGCCCTCTGTGCTTTATATTGCTCTCCTGTGCTGCCTTCTCGTTCTTGACGACCCTTGAGATCCATCTCATGGAAGCTCGAATGCTACCTCGGCTGGTTCAAGATCGAAACCGCCTCTTCCTGTCTCTGCTACGAAACGCTGGGACCTTCGCTACTGGGTACGTTGGCTTTCGAGACTTGAGTGTACCATACGGCAAGGGGGAACTCCCCACGTCGGAGACTGCCAGAGTTGATTTGGTATGACATGCCCTATCGTGAACAGGATCAGCGGTTCGGCTAGGCTTCTGTGCTACGGCAGTACAAATATCATGCGTTGCTAGGCCTGTGGTAGCATTGCCGACCTAGACGAGCTGGGAATGACTAGAGGATTGCAGAGTTGAGGGTAGGCATACATAGACGGAGCTCAGCTTCATATGCCTCCCTGCAAGACAATCGTGAACCTCACGAGCAGAGCAAGACCCATGTGTCATATCACGAGTACGGATGGACTTCACATGGGCAGCCACACCATCGGCACTCTGCCTTGCAGCGTTGAATGCACAACTGCAGGGCCGAGGTGAGGTCAAGGCTCACGTAAAATATAGCACGATCTTTGGGGGGCAATGACAACAGGCTCCCCAAAATCAAAGCCATATGACCGAAAAGAAAAAAAAAAACAGAAGTCATAGCGATGGGGCCCAGAAGCGTTGAAGATACTTGTTTTCTCTCTTTCCGAGTTCGTACTCGTATCTGCATACCCAGATTCCTCCCTTCCGCCCTGTTCTATACCTCTCTTGATGGGCATAATCATTCTTTCTCTGTTCCCGGATCCTGTCAATCTTTCTCCAAGTGTCTTCAACGGTCGAATGCAAGCGGGTATCAGAGCGCGACCTCACTCTTCCCTCAAAACTCAGGCAAGACAAGAAAATCAATCCTAGAGTAAATAAGACAAGGACTTCTGATCCCCTGTAGGGCCTGTCCGACACCTCTTGACTTCTCAGTACACAAAGTTGCCTAAGACTTTGACATCGATGTTTGCAGTGGAAGAGCAAACCCGACTATGGTGACCAAAACATTCGCTGTGGTCTCGATGTAAGTTGTGAAATCGCTGACGATTCGACAGAACGAGCCTCTGTTCGTTTTGAAGTCGCCGTAGCTTGTTGGCAAAAGTGCCAGTGAAACGCGCGTAGAGTAGGAACCACAAGAAACACAAACCCTCCGTAAAATGCAAGTAGAAAATAGACAAGCAACCCGTTCCCAAGACCGTGACACCGACGCAGCAAATCAATCAAAGTAAATAAATTGCGGAGGAGTATGAAGAATCAACCAGGAGCTGGGTTGACGGACTGTGGGCCTCTGTAGAGGGTGTTGTAGTTGTGATATTAGAGGCTACAAAAGGAAACGCATTGCGTGAAGGTCCAGGTAGTCGGCTGGTGTGATAAATAATTTTGGGTGAAAAAGGAAAGTCGTCATGTCGTCGTTGGCTGAGCAGCCGAATAGTCTAAGTGGTGTAGATATCGAAATATGTCGGAATTCGGCTTGCCTTGAGTGATAGGTGAGCCGCCGCGGCGAAGGCAGCAATTGTAACAGTGCTTTGAGGAGTTCCGCGCCCAATTAGCGACAGCCGTGTGTCTTGTAAGGGTGCGTCCCAAGCCCGAGTGGTCGGAGAAGATAGGCCAGATGTCTAGAGTGAGCATGGTCTCACATCACAATGCAGCAACCACAGCCGCCCTTCTCCTTCTTCCCAGTCTCCTTCTCGGGTATGTCCGGTACTCGGGTGACCTGGATCGGCTCCGGAGGATTAACTGGGGCCGCCGATGATTTCGGACTCGCATGCGGGGCCACGGGCGGGTTGTCCTGTATCTTGGGCATGGTGGAGTATGAACTCGACCGAGCAGGTGACACAGGTTTTTTGGCCTGCTCAGGCGATCTCAAAGGCCAATCGTCGGCTGATTTTTCCTCCTCCTGCTTCACCACGTTGTCCTCACTGGGCGCGGGGTTCTCTTCACTGGGCACCATGTTGCCCTCACTAGACTCTACATTGTCCTCGCTCGACTCTGGGTTGTCCTCGCTCGATGAAGAGGGCTTGTTCGCCGGAGGTGATAGGAAGCCTTCGTCCGTAAGGGGCCTGAAGTCCTTGTCGTAGACATTTCCGAATTTGCCTTCCTGCTCCCATTTCTCCTGCTGCAGTCGTCTGGCAACCGTGGGCAAGAGCTGCTGATCTGGTGGAAGACGGGGATCGGGCCTATAGGCGGATACCATCCATGGTGGATCACCTTCCATTGGTTTGGAACCTGTAGACCCACTGGACAATTCACGATCCCCAGACCTAGTGGAGGGACGTGTGCCATTCTGTCCGTTTTTGCCCTTTGGTTTGACCTTTCCCCGTGCCTCCGGCGGGATAGTCTTGGTCGGTCCGGGCGCCTTGCGAGGGATTGGCTTCTTCGGGGACGTGTCCCCCATGGTCGCCGCGCGCTTGGTTTTCAGGTGCGGTGAGGGCTCCAGGCTCTTCAAGGTGGTGCTGTTGGCCCTTGACCGAACCTTGGGGGTGTCGGCGAGCCTTTCCATCTCGTCCGGACTGTTGCCGCCCTTCATGAACCTATCGCGTTCCTGGTGCTGTGTGGGTATATGCAGGGGGCTCTTTTTGGGTACGGGTATCCGGGAGCCACCAGCTGGCTTGGTATGTCCATCGGCTTCAGGATCCATTTCTTCGGCGCCTCTGGAATCCCAAAAGTTGATGGCCTCGGTTGCATCGGGCGTTTTGGGCTCCAGGGCATGGAACGAGTTCTTCCTAGACCTCGTCACGTTGTCGTGGTTTAACCTCTTAGTGCTGCTCTGGCTCCTTTCCCTACTGGGTCTGCTTCTTGAGCGTGTCTGTGGGTAGATTATGCCGGCAGCCTGCAACTCCTCGTTTTCGATCTTGACGAGTTTGTCCCTGTGAATCCACCCCGAGTCCTCGTCGTAGTAGACTTCTTGGCCCATCCGTCCCTTGTGTTCAGAATCGCTCTCGTCGTTACGGCTGTATTCGTTGTCAAAAGGCACGGTAACGATGTTGTCGGGTCTGTCGTCGAGTGTCTCTTCGTCCTCGTCGGTATAGGACCGCGACAGTGCACCTGGTCCGTTCACCTGGACTCCACCATTGGAGGCCTTGGCTGACGTGTCCAAGCTAAAGCCAGAGGAGTTTCCATTTTGAGCGAGGGGAGATCTGTATACACTGTTGGCTGCTTCGAGCTTGAGTGTGTTCTTCCTTGCGTAATGGTGGTGGTTCTGTGTGCAGTGCACTGGTTAACACGGAAGGCCCCTCACGCGAGACGCAATCTGGGCAGTAGTGCAGATCTCTCGGGACTCACCTCAGCCTTGGCGGTTGAAAAGTCCCAGGCAAAGCCGTTGGCATTATCATGGGAACTGCTAGGGGGAGTCAAGGTGGTTGCCGTCTGAACGGTGGACATGGCCGCCATCTTTTGTCGTCGGTCGGCGTGCACGTGAAGATCAGGCGGCCTCGCTCACAGTCGGCCTTCTCCCTTCTCGTGCCAGCTTGAGACAATCGAGACTGGAGCCCGTTCCCGCCAGACGGCTGGCAAACTGAGGAGAATGCAGACCGCAATTGAAACAGCGGCACGGCAAGGCTTGTCGGGTTCGGATTCGGAAGCGGAAGAAGTCGTGTTTAGATGGATGGAAGGTGGGCAGGGTGAAACTGGGCCGCAGATGCAGCGTGGAAGTCGATGTCAGATTCGGGAGGCGGAATGGTGAACAGAACAGAGGCTCAATGTGCTCGCTTCTGCTTGTGGTCGGTACTGCCGATATTATTGCAGGGCCTTTTAGTCCAATTAGTCCAATCATTTAGCTGCTGTTGGTGGTCCCCACACTGAAAAGTAACCCCAAGAGTGACCCCATGGGCGAGGTACCACAGCAGACGTCGAGCTGGCCTTTGTCGGGTCTCCCGCACTTGAGCTGCATCGAGAGGGGTCAAGAAGGTGTGGGAACAAGTGACAAAAGGCCCATATAGGTGCGACAGACTCGATTACTGTGATGTGGTTGTTGGAAGGGTGTTTTGTTAAGCACTGCTAGACACTGGCATAGCACCTTGAGCACGCCCGTGAAGTACTACTGTAGGTACCTAAAATTTGTACCTAGATTTTGTACCAAAGTATCCATGTACTCCGGTTCCTACAGCGGAGAACATGGGCGCTCGCTACATCGGCTCAGTAATTGATTGGGTGATTGGTTCATTGATTGCTTGATTGCTTGCTTGATCGATCGATTGAATGACTGATTGTTTCACTGCTTGTCGACAGGTCATCATGGCTCTGAGCACTAACACAAGGGCACAGTGGCACAATGACCGCATTCTGCCCCTTCTCCTCAAATTCCGGGCCAATATGCTTCTTCAGCAGCTTGAGACAAGATGTCTCTGCGGTTTGCTATGGGTGGCTGGCGATGAATAGACTTCCCAGCTAAAAACCCGCTGATCACTGCTGATCATCGCAGCAGTGGCACAGCAGCACTAGAGCAGCCGCGGCAGCAGTGGAGATGGGGGCAATATGGAGTATCTAGGTGACACTAGACGCTGCCCCGAGTTCCAGACCGACATACGACAAGGCGACAAGACGACAATGGAACAATTCATCATGGGGTGTCGCCTGACTGGCTACCTGGCTGCTGCCTGCCAAGCTACAGTAGCAACAATGCATTGTTTTGGCCTCAGGGGGCAGTCGATTTCATGATGGCTTCAGTATTGCCCATTATCTGCACACATATGACCGCATCTATCTCCTTTCAATTACTTTATTTACTTCTTCCTCTCGCTCGATTCCTTCAGCTGCTGCTTATAATTTCTCCAAGACTACAATTTGCCCATGGGCGCCAAATGTCTTGCCGACTCTCGCTTCTGAAGCCGAGGTTGCATTCGTGGCGCCTGGCTCTCGTGAGGTCCCCGGCTTCGAAGAAAAAATGGAAGGGGACGGAGAAAAAACAACTGGTAAGACAAATCTAAAGGGGGTGTGCCCCTGAGAGCGGTCCGTGCTCTTTTCGAAACATCGACAAGGCTCACAAATAGAACAACGCATGAAAGGCTGCAAGAACAGCCTCCCAATCAAGATAGCAGAGGCACCGTGTAAATGATCTGTTCCTCAAATGCAAATGCGATTCGCAGTTTCGTTGACTCGAGAAATAGATGCCTCCACAGCAGACCATCTCCTATTGACAGCAACACATCTAACCGCCCATGCAACAATATGGGCGCCCACCAGTGGTGGAGATCTAATGATGAAAACTGTTTAAATTCGTTGGACTCGGTATTATGGACACGAACGAGGTAGACTCGGCAGTCTCAATACCGGATCCGGAATTGTCCGTCCCCCCATCATATCCGTCGACGACACCGCGTGCAGCACCAATTCCCTTGTGGCCAGCTCCGAGTGTATGAAACCTTCGGGCCCCATCTGGTACCCCGGCAGCTTCACCTCGTCAAAGATATACGGCTCGTGCCGCGTGTATTGAAGCGCAGCCTGTCTCCATGCGCTCTTGACGTTGGGTGGGAGCTTGTGCTCCCACGTGCTCGTCCAGCTGATGACGCCCGTGTTCTCCACGACCAGGTATCGGAACACCCCCGCATCCCATTGTGTGGCGCTGTACAGCTCCATGGCCTGCAACGCTGGCATGTCCTTCGCCGCCAGGGCCGCACCCCGCAGCATGCTGTTAACCTCGTCGGGGAAGGCAACCTCTGTCATGAAGCGAGACGTGAGGGTGAGCCAACGGAGCTTCTCCCACTGCGGGTTGCGCAGCCCGGGCTTGATTTTTATGTATGGTTCGAAAAAGTTGCGCGCATCGGCTGAGAAGGACACGCTGAGCTCTTCAAGGTTGTAGCTAAGTCGCCGGAGACCATGTGCTAGGAAGGGGAACCGGACCCGCGTGTCCCAGGCATCATGTTGGTCAAATACTCCGAAGTGCTCGAATATACTGACACGTTTCAATGTGGTTGGCCAGAATGGCATCTGGGAGGCCAATTCTGCGCAGTGTCAGCACGTGCTATGTAGGTAGAGAGAGTAGCGGTAGCATGTGATTGAACCTCTTGATCGATGAACCTGTTCCAACATCTAAGACATTTCCAGGCAGGAAGTTCGAAGACAGGGAGACGAGAGCCAAAGGGGACAGAAGACTTACCACTGTCCACGTCTTCTTGCGCAGGCTGGTCGACCTGCTGCCATGGTTCAAGCCGCACCTCTTCCAGTCGAGGCAGTGATCTCAATATGGGTGTGAGCGACGTAGCTGATACGTTACGAAAGTTACGCCGTAGTATAGAGAACGACGTTACGATGTTGACCATCGGCAAGCCATGGATGCCCTGGGGTTCGTCGAGGGCCAGGAGCATGAAATCCAACAATGAATCGAAGTATCGCGAGTTTCCATCCTCATCCAGGCCTGCCTCCCCGAACAGGTTTCTCCTATCACTTGGCGAGAAGGCGCTCAGCTCAAGACTGAGACCGCGGCCATTCCTCGCTTCCCAGAAATGCGGTGTATCCCAGGTCTCCAGGACCTTGAAAAGGTCAAAAAGCGCCCTAGAGTATCTGCAATTGTTTTCCTCCTGCTCTGGCTCCTCTTCTGGGTTCATACGAGCCCGGCGAGAGTACTCTCCCAGCTCGACCTTGAGCCATATGTGTTTCAAACATGCCCTGCGGTGCCCAACAACGTACTGCTCGAGATCGTGGAGATCCATCTGCCTGACTGCTAGGGTCTTGAAGTTGACCTTCTCGACCTCAGCCTGCCATGATTTGCAGACAACGGCATATTCAGCCAAGAGATGTGACTCGATCTCATCCTCGGCGAGCTCTTGCAGAATCTTATGGGATAGCTCGTATGGTAGACGGTCCCAGGATACATTGGGGTTGATGTCCTCAGGATCCTCCTCTGTCCCTGGCCCGCCTGTGGTGGTTGAGACTGGCCGTGTAGAATAGACTTCAGTCAGAATTGCTCCAGCCACGTCTTCATCTGTCCCTTGTACTGTCATATCGACATCCTCCCAGTCATCATGGTCACCCATAATGATGCAATTCGTCTCTTCTTGGGAGGAAGCTGAGCCTAAAATTTTCAGGTGACAACTGCCGTGGTTCCTCAATCTACACTTTAGATACCGTGAATCCAATATGTATATGCAGCCTTGATATAAAAGTCAGTCATCATCAAGAAACACCCACTTAGGTTGATATGAACAAGACAGAATGTTATGAGAGTGGTCTGCGTATATGGTGTCGACAGGCGGCCGACGGTGGGCATCGAGAAACTGCCAAAGCGAGACTTGAAAAAGGCCCAAATGCAGCGTAATCCAGAAGTTCGTTGCCTTTGTACCGACTCTCAGGTGTAGCTGTTGCCTGTGATACGTCGTCCTCTTTCCAGATGTCGTTGTAGTGCCACAGATGCTGATGCTCCGTACAAGTTGAAGAAAATTTGATGCGCAGGGCTCCCCATATCTCACATGTAACAGAGGGCTTTTCCAGGAACTGGAGAAGCAGTGCTGCTATTGAGACCATTGATGAAGAAGGATTCATGAGAAAATTTGTACTTACCACCAAGAATTGCTGGTGTCCAAAGGTGTATGAATAAACATTTGAAGATGATCAAAGTCAATGAGATATGCTCAAGTTAGTGGTCAAGCTCTAAAACGGCACTACCGTTTCTACTGCTTGAATGAGTGGACCGTGCGTACTAGTGCTAGTGCACACTGTAACACAAGCCCATAGCAGTCACATCAACAGCACAGTAGACATAAACATCAGCCTTACGTAGACCACATCAACAGTGATATACCCTGAATCGAACCTACATATCCTCTTGATTACATCTTCTCTTTGGACTACCTAAGTAGGGGGGAAAGGACACCTCCGGCACCTCAGTTACGAAGCTTGAACCAAGCCCTGGCTTTTAATTTCTCTTGTCCAACACCAACTCGGCAAGTCAGCAATATCGCAACCGCCCAGATCCTGTATTAGCTTAGCTCAGCCTGTCCTCATGTCTCTTTTCTCAAAGGGACCTGTTGTCGGTTACTGCGAATGTCAACATACATTTGTCGTCAGAAAATAGAGAGTTTGCGCACTGTGTGGCAGAAAGATCACCAACCGCCAGGCAACGGGAAGCCTGCAGTGGCCGACAAGAGGCATGTCGTCAACGAGTCCTCCTCAGGATAAGCCACAAGGGCGGCGCCGGTACCGAAAGACCCGGTTTGTATGTATTTCGGACACACACAACCAGACCCTCAAACTTCCCAAGGGTGATGTTCTCATCCATGCTGGAGACCTTACAAATCAAGGCAGTTTCGCAGAGGCAAGTTGTGCTCTCAAGTTCCCCCCCTGCCCTCAAACAGATCTGATTATGCTGACTGGGAGGCGTATAGCTTTCCAAGACTGTGAATTGGCTCGAGAAGGCTGACTTTGAGGCCAAGATCGTCATCGCTGGGAATCACGATGTCACGCTGGATAAAGCATTCTACGCAGAATACGGGTCATACTTCCATAGCCAGACGCCTCAGTCACCAGAGGCTTGCATCAACCTGCTTACCTCTAGTCGTTCGATTACTTACTTGAACCATAGTTCGGCCACGATTGTCATGGATAAGCACCCGTCTCTGAGAATCCGCTTCACAGTATTCGGATCTCCCTACAGCCCAAAGATTGGCACGTGGGCATTTGGCTATGACAAGACGGGCTCTGATCACCCAACCGAGACTGAGCCGGATACAGTGTCTGGGCCTTCCAGGGCGGAGGCATTGTGGTCAGCGATACCCCTAAATACTGACATCGTCGTAACACACACTCCACCATACACACACTGCGACGAGTCCGTCTCAAAAAGGCGCGCCCTTGGCTGCGAGGACCTCCGTCGGGCACTCTGGCGGGTACGTCCTAAACTTGCCGTCTGCGGTCACATCCACGAGGGACGTGGAGCGGAGCGGGTCATATGGGATGTACTAGGGACCTCCGGCGCTTCATACACCGAGCTGGGAGTTGAGCGGTGGGAGGACCCGGGTGCCGGACAGGGTAACAATAAGATGTCGCTTGTGGACCTGACCTCCCGCGGCGGGAAGCGACCACTCGACAACAACGATGACCCAATACCAGTGACAAGCGCATCGGCTGTGGGCAGCCGTGGACAAGCCGGTGCTGGCGAAGATGTCGCGGATGGAACAACCAAAGCTACAGCCCTACCGGGCTTCGGCACGCGCGGTGTAGGGGGCAATCCGAACCTGTCGGTGAGGTGCGACAGGGCCGCTCTGTGCCATCGTATGGGCAGGAGAGAGACGTGTGTCGTGAACTGTGCAATTGCGGCTACGAATTGGCCGCATACCGGAGGCAAGAAGTTCAACAAGCCTATCGTTGTTGATCTGGACTTGCCGATACTTGAAGACGTTTGATGACTTGGTTGGGTTTCCTCCTGGGCAGCATTCTTGACTTGGAACTTCCTCGGGCCACTTTATATCTACGCGATAGGGCTCATATGCCTGATCAAAAACATGTACCTACTTTCTAATGAGGCTTGTTGCTCTCCATCGCCTACGGTAAGCCTTCGTGTACACATCGATCGATCCTGAGCCCATCGTTCCTCCGGTGCCGACATAGGAATACTATATTTGGTCCATGCTGTACGCAGTTTCCAACCTGAAGTACGTCCTAGGGTTGAAGTCTGTCAAAAGAAGTCGAAGGTCCGGCTATGGCGAAGCTCAACTACATCGGGTCCTCACTCAAGTTCCTAAAGGGGCAGGGGCTACATGTACTTAGGTACCCGACGCCTTCTATACTCCCTGATCAGGAGTTGTGACATACCGTCTACGGCTCCACAGTCGTTGAGAGCGGGAGAAGCGTAGTCAACACACTCAACTGGTCCTCTCTGGTGGAAATAGTGGGATCTCGCGTGCCCATAGTCCCGAAGTCCGCCAGTTGTATCTCATAGCCTTGTGGCACTGACCGCGACAGTCACCAACGAGCCTAGCTTCTGTGCGCAGGCGGGCCAATCAACTTACACGGTTTTCGATAGGCCTTTTCATCTTGTTATGATTTACGGTATTCTTCTGATATGTTTTGGGAGCTCTGTTGCCAACAAGGCGCCATTGTTGGTCCCATAGCAATGTTCAGTGAGAATCCCAAGTCAGGAGACGAGAGTGTGGCCCATATAGTCCCTTTGGCAACAACATGATGGCTCTTGTCACCTCGACCATCGTCAAGGAACATTACATCCTTCACATGACCTGCGAGCCGGCTGCCGGCATGCTCTGTGGCACGGGGGTCTCGTACGACAAAACCCGATAGGTGTCCACGGCACGTGGCCCGGAACGGCAACGGGCAGCGAGACACCACGAGCTTGCACACAGCATCTACTGCGTGTGACCACGAAGCCGCCATTGCGGGATGGAAGGAAGGGAGGGGCTGCCCGGCTTACAGCCCGACCCCCCCATACAAAGGGTTTCCCTGCGGGCACCGGGGCCAGCTTGCCTCCGGCAGCCTTACCCGTACACGTGCCGTACATGCCAACAGGGGTTATACTGATCTATCAACGGTCAATAGTGTCTCGGTAGATGGTCGCCCTGCCGTGGTGGTGTCGCCCCTCAAACGCCACCGTCAACTCCTCGGAACGCGAGGCTTCCTGATTTGGGTACTTCCGAACGATAGGAGCGAGCACGAGCACGATTCCAGTAATCAGATGTAGAATTGGCAATACAAGGCGGAAGTTCTGCGTAGCTACGGACCTATGTGAAGCATGTGAGGACGCCGGTTGACAACATACTTAGGTCCACCTTGGTGCTTCTCGTGTGTGAGGCGGAACCTCCGTCTACTATGCCTTACCCTCCTGCTTCCATGTAGCGAATGTCGAGAAGTGGAACCTAGAGTAGTCAACTGTACTCCCCTCTCTCGATAGCTGGCTGATAATCCTCTTTGCAAATTGAACACTCCTGCCACCTTGTAAGACTCAAAGTTGAAACTTGAAGCCTAGCCTTAAAGTTTGGAGATAGTTCCAAGGCTGGCACCAAACCTGGATTTTGGCTTAGTGGACCGCTTGGCACGTTGACCGCGATCGGTCTGTCTTCCTTCCAACACATCTGATTACACCATTTTCGCAGCCCTTATAGCGATACCAGGCACATAATGGTAGAGACATCATGTACGAGGTAAACAATACCCAGCTAGGGATCCGCGCTTCTCGCGATGCTGTGCCGAGTCACCCTGCCCCCTCCCCTCCCCTCCCCTCCCCCAGCTTTTCGTCCCAAGCCTGCAAAGGGACCAACAGATCACAGACAGACCGTGTCACCTAAGCCAGTCCACACATACAAGAGTACCTACCTAGGTAGGTAGGTAGGTATTCTGGTAGTGTACAGGTAGTCACTCGAAGCCGTTTGACGCCGTCATGCGGAATGTAGATCAGATGATCTGCATACTACCAAAGATGACAGTTGATGCTAGACAGGCACAGGCACCGAGCTAGGCGTCGTGCATCATGTACGGCTTGCGTGCTTTATCGCCGAGAGATCGATCCCGGCAGCCCGGCCGGGACCCCCTCGTCGTCCGAGGAAGGAATGGAAGCACATGCCTGTTTCGGGATAATGCCTGGACGACGATGATCTCCTCGATAGAGCGAGCCGCCACAAGGCTTGACGATCAGGTCCTTCCCCACGACGACGACGACTGTTTCAAGAAAGGCCGCAGGGCTACTGCTTGATGGGGAACCTTGGAAGGGCTGACCATTGATGGCTCAGGGTGCTGTTTACTGTGTCTTGTGAGCCAATCATGGAGAACGTGGGTGGACAGCCTACTATCGCCGGAGTGCCTCAACTGCGTAGCTGGCTTGGGCAGCGGCGGTCCACGATGGACTCGGTCCTATCATAGAGCCTTGGTGTCCGTCCCAGCTTGTACCTAGTGGAGGTGCTGTAGTGCGCTAGTACCAACCAAAACGCACGAAGATTTCCTGGTTTGCAGGAGTGGGCGTGAGGGGGATTTCACAGCCTTGGAAAGCACGATTATGCAGGTGATTGTTCTATCA
The DNA here is from genome assembly GCA_003795295.1 of Cytospora leucostoma. Taxonomy (NCBI): domain Eukaryota; kingdom Fungi; phylum Ascomycota; class Sordariomycetes; order Diaporthales; family Cytosporaceae; genus Cytospora; species Cytospora leucostoma. The sequence continues at coordinate 280,882 of LKEB01000007.1, read as the reverse complement.
TGAGATAGCTCAGCTTTCGGCATTTCGGTCTGCGCGATTTGCACGTCTCGTTTGTCCGTCGTAGGATGCCCGCGACGAGGCATTTGTGTCTCTCTCTTCTCGTTGTTTCAGCTGGGGATTTGGGGCTGTGGCAACTAACTGCAGTATCGTAGATGGATCCAGTCTACACTACCTACTAGTAGTATGCATCGTGAGTGGGAACGCACAAGGACCGAGTAGCTATGTACCGTATAGTTAATAGATAGGCCGTCGGATAGTCAGACTCCGCCTGCAACTTGACGGCTTCTCCGGTTCACATTTGACCGTAAGTAGGTCATCTGTACGTAGGCATTGTACTTACGGTCATCTCACCGCTCGATGAGGACCGAACTGAATGAGCCATCGCAGTCGAGTGTCGAAAAACGTTCACCGCCGTCGCGTTGCAAAAGTCTTGTACGTACATTCGGGCATGTGCTGCAGCATCGGTAAGACATATCATTGGCTCACATGGCGATTACTCACAACCTACCACTAGCCTACCTACCTATGTAGGCATGTAATCCGCAGACCCAAGACTTACTATACCGATCCGGAATGCATGTCACAGATGATCACGCTATGAAGGGTCTTCCTCAAAGCTTACGGTTCCCACGGAGGAATAAGGCGACAATGGCGGTGGCCAACAGTCATCTGACGAGATGATTTCTCCGTAACTGGACCGGCCAGCCAACGGTGTATGGAGATGACCCGTCCCAACAATAAGAATTCAGTGATACCGGTCTGGTTCCGTGTTTAGTGAACCGGCTCGCTGGCTGGACAACCGCGCTGGTATCACAGCCACGCAACTGGGCTTGCTGAAGGAGGGGTAATGAGGATAAGATCGATCTTCCCGGGCAGTTCAGATACCATACTGTAGTGTAGTAGATAGTATCCCAAACCTGGGCATGCTGGCGGGGTAGAGGTGGATCTCCTCGACTCGTAATGCCTGAACGCTGCCATCTTCTCCAGACTGTGCAGATTTCCCAAACCAAGAACCGGCCCAGCTTTGTTCCCTGCATCTTGTGCTCCGACGAGCGATACGCGATGAACCGCAGGAAAGTCGACGCACGATGAGCAGCAGAAGGGAGTTGCAAGGGCTCTCGCATGTGATGTCATGAACATGCAGACATCGCCCCGCTGGCAGTTCACCCCTCAAGGAACTCCTCGATGTCATGATCAGCAATCCAGCAAACCAGGGGCACGGACAGCAGCAGCTCGACTGTGCCTGTGTGCTCGAGCGGAATTAGAGCTCCCAGCCACGCAGCCACGGAAGCTGTCGTCCACCTGGCAGCTCGCTAACTCAGATCTGCCCGAGGGGGGCCCAGTCCCAAAAGGGCGAATGGGGATCCAGAACAAACCTTGGAAGACGAGCCTTGCACCTGGTTGGCCAGATATGTACGGGGCACAGGAAGTTTTCGATTCGTGGGAGGATGTCCCGAAAGAGGCGCGGAAAAAGCAATTGCTATATTGGTACCATTGTATGCGTCTCGTGCCTCTGTAGGATTCTTGGGTTGGGGGCTCCCCGGTTCGGGAGGCATTGGGTATGGTATCCCAGCTTCTCCAGGGTGGCTTAGTTGGTCTTTATCAACGACAACGCACCTAGCTATACGTTATACGTGTAGTTCCTCAGGTCGTTTGGCAATGTGCCATTTTCTTCGAGCTGGAGATCAAGATGGGTCATGGTCAGGGCACCGGTTGGTTACTGTGATGCCCAAAGCCGCCAATGTGGCCCCATCACGTCCACCCTCTTTCCCGTTCCCCGTTCCCCCGGGTGCCTTGGACACGCGGGTCCCTGTGACCATGGCCGTTGTGGTGGATGGTTGACTCTGAATCCCCACGGTCCGAACACACTTGTCATGAGGTGGTAATCCAGTACCTGCGTGGCTCCTTGGCCGTCACGAGGGGTCGCAGACGGCCTGGGGGGCGTTGTTGGGCAGCCAGGAGATGTGGGATGCCGGAATGTTTGCATCCCCTCATCACATCGACATGTCAGTCCTGTATGGAACGAAAATAACGTAGTACATACTGCGGGCTTACATTGGTAGGGATGGCAGTTTCCCTGGTGGTGTCATGCAGCCCAGGGGCGGGCAGGCGGGGTGGAAACCCCTTGGGGCTCCGCGAACTGACAACTCTGCATTTGTTCCCTGCAAGTGGTTGCTGATGGGCCAATCTGGTCACGATCGCGCAGCGGCCAAACTGTGAGGTAATGCAGGCAGAGCGATTGTGTGATGAGATTCCTCGTCTACCTTTGGCGCTCAAGGCGGCCCAGGGTTGTGGGGTGAGTAGCACTTGGGATGACGGCCTGCCTATCAGGCCTATCAGGCCTATCAATCATCAAGGGTTGAGATGAGAGGACTGCAGACCTTGATGGCCAGGCCGGCCTGCCGTGGATGCTACGTATGGTGTCCCTACTGGTGCTTCCTACTGGTGGTTCCCAACGTCCATCTCGATTTGGAAACGAGACCTCGTGCGCAGCATACTCCGGGGATGTCAGGTATGCAGAAGCCGGTAGGTATGGAGGTATGGACTCGAGGCGATCACGAGATAAGGTGGAAAGGTGTGCCACGCTGCAAGACATGCCACAGGCCGCGGCACATCCAAGCGAGAGGGGGGAGGGTAAATACCGGTAAATAGTCTACACTACTAGGATCTGTAAACCATACACGTGGGTATACATAGTAGTGTAGCAGCACTTTGCTACTACGGCAGAGAAGAGGGAGCTACTGTGACATCTTCCAGGGTCTGAAGGATTCAAAGGTTGTTGTTTGGGAGGTACCTGCCGACTATTCAACTGCCTGACTAGGTACCAGCTGGAAGGCAGAAACCCCGCCCTGTAGATCCTTGCATACCTGCTCAATACTTAGGTATCATGGTAAGAATTGTACCTACTCAAGCACCCCACCTAACTTTACTATGTATTACCCGGAGAGGAAAGACGTACCCAGGTAGAGCTCGCTTCCTCATCACCCCGTATCAAGCGACCTGCCCAGGTGTAGCTTGTAGGCAGGACACACACGCGTCCTCGTTGTATGGGAAGATGCTATTGCGATTGGATCTGGGAGGTTGGATCATCACAGAGAACCAAAGCAAGCTGCTCGTTCGGATTACGTGGGCTGCATCTGCTGGCCTTGGATGTGATCACATCAGTAGCCGGCCTATAATCGCGTCCACTGTTCTCCGTTGGCGATGGCTTGTGATTGCGGTTTCCTGATCTGAGAGCACTCAAGACGAAATCATCTGCTGGGCCAAGCTAATACCTACCTAGGTAGGTACTAAATAGTCATGGCTTGTCGGACGTTGTTGCATTCCTTCCTAATAGGTACTGACCTGATTATTACCTGGGTAGATTGAGTGCTGTATTATACTATGTACCTAGGTATGTAGTACTGGGACTCCCATATTAACCTACCTAGTAGCCCAGGTACTGAGGATATTTAGATCAGTACTACGTAGTCTACGGATGGTCCATACCACACCTGAGCAGCACCTACCGTATAAGTCATCGCCTGGGCAGGCAAATGTTGGAAGGCAGGCAAGCCTTTGGAGGGCAGGCAGTACAGTGCAGGCCACTTGCACACCGAGAGCGAAACGTGCGGAGGTGAACCAGACCGACAGACCAAAAGACAGACAGACAGACAGACAGATGATAGTCAGGACAGACAACATCACTAAGGGTCGACCGTCGTTCGTCTTGTCTCTTTTTGTCTTCCTACTGAGTACGGATACACACCGCTATTACATACTGCAGTCTGCATATTACCTCACCCGTGCAAACGAGGCGTGCCTGAGCCTCATCGAGCATTGCACCCTGCACGCTTTGACTTGCTGTGCCATCCGACTACCTACTCGTTACTCGTTAATATTTACCCACCTGGACCACTTGGTCTCTTCAACTCTTCCCCACGTTTTTCCTAATGACTTACCGTACTGAGTTCTGACTCTGCCCGTGCGTTAACGAGGACTAGCCACCCCCGCCAACCTGAACTTTCAACGTGCCAAACCATCGCCATCATCTGTTGTTAATTGCCTCGAGGCCTCTCGCCTGTTCACTTCTCTGCACTGCATCTGGTTGGAAGTGACTTAGGTAGTATTGCCACTACGGCCGCCATCAGCCACCATCTCTTTTATCCGCCAGCCAATCGAGAGACCATTCCGCGGACGAGTCGGATATCGCAACCTGGAGATACTTGCCAAGGAGAATTGAGGACCAGTAAAGAAAACAATAGTTTTGGTCACTTGGTTGCCTTTGATACGAGAGTCATCAGAGAGGAGAGTCCGTTCGAGCAAGGTCGCCGTCCTGGACCCTGACGTCGAGATACTAGCTTTGCCAACCTTTGCGTGCCCGTCAAGTCTCAAGCTGGACCTGCCATTGAGCTTTGATGAACGCCCGGATCATATTTCAGGATTACTATAATTCTATACCCTGAAGTGGCGCGTTCTTGTTGGCCACGCCTTGAACAATTGTCGTCATTCTTCCCTGGCCGCAGTAACATCCTAGACCATCCAGGAGGTGGACGAACTGCAGCCCGGACTGCCCAGCTTGCCATCAATACCGCCAGTCTGCTCGCACTGCTTGTTATCGAATAGGGATACTCGGTATCCTGCAGGCGCAACTGCCTTCCGTGGAAGCCGATAGAAGAAGACAGGGGCGACTAGTTGATGGTTGCCTTGCTCTTCTCTTGACCTACGGACGTTCAACGAGGACCACATACGATCCAAACCCCTTGATCCTTCCAGCAGGGCTCTCTGGAGACCGACAGAGGCGACGGCTCCGGTCCGAGGAGGCTGATTCCCCACAGCAGACACTCGAATAGGCCTGATTTGATCTCAGGACAGAGCTTCTACAGGTGGTTACCCTTGCTGTGCCTCGCCCTCGCACCCTCGTTACTGCTGAGTGCCCCTGGCTGCCACTAGAGCTGCGCGGACGCCCCTCTTTGGCTAGACACTGATTCGATCTCGTCTCCTCCCGCCCTCCCGCCAAAAAATCCGGGTTGATCATCCTCGACACGCCGTCGGGCTCCACTGTTTTCAGGGCCAAACCCATCGTCCCCAGGGAGTCGTCACAGTCAGCTGGAGACGTCAATTGTCAATCACATCAGCCCTCCGCTCCCCTGCTTCTACCCCGACTCTCGCGCCTCGTTTCCTAGCTTCTGCCCGCTTCTTGATTCTTTCCGACTTCCCGCGGCTGCCAGGCCTTCTTTGCGACCAGCCCTCCTCAACCTTGGAAGGGCGATCTCATCCCTCTTTTGGATATCATCTGTACCACGCAGCACCGCAGGCCAGACCATAACATAAGCCTTGCGGCCGGTCAGCTCTGGCCACTCTCGGCCTTCGTTCCCCCCCTCAACAGACATTCTATTGCGCATTCTTCTTTTGAACTGCAAGACTCACATCTCGCTTGAACCTCGCTGCTCATCATTTGCAACTCTTCCTTCTCATTGCATGCGCGCTTAAATCGGCTACTGGTTCATACTCAATCCGGCCAAACGTCACCGTCACACGATCCCTCCATTGGCCGCCCTACCCTCCAGCCATACCACGTGTCAGCCGTTTCCCTATCGACAACAACGTGGGACAGGACAAATATAAGTGGCGCAACTCCCCTCGGTTGAAATCACGGAATTGCCTTGGCTGGGCTCCTCATCATCAAGACATACTCGCCCCTTTGCTTGCCGTCTCGTGAAAACGGCTGCTTACCCTACTACGACCGAAGCTGGGGCAGTTTTGTCTCACGCAAGATGGATTTCCCCTTACCGCCGGATCCGTATAAGGCCCTTGGTGTTGACACGACCGCTGATGCTGCGGCTATCAAGACGGCGTACCGGAAGCTGGTGCTAAGATGCCATCCTGACAAGTTTCCTGATCCTACAATAAAGGCACAGAAGCAAGAAGAGTTCCATGGGGTTCAACAGGCATATGAGATCCTTGGCAATGAAGATAAGAAGCGGCAATATGACCTTGAAGTTCATGCCAAGAAGTTGAGAGAAGAACTACAAAAGAAAGGGGCAGAACCAAGTTCAACAAACGGGAACAGCCGATATTACAACGTCAATGTCCGCACCGCCGAGCCACCCCCTGGATGGTCCCCGTCATCAAGACCCCCGCCCCAGAAGTCGAATTCCCACAAGCCCTATTCTGGTCTCTTTTCGCAATCGTGGGAACACGGCATCCCATCTCGGTCCAAAGCGTACCACGACGAAGGACGCACGGCCCGGCGAGCCGCTTCTTACGAGAAGCCAAAACGTGAGGACTCCAGGGAGAGGAGACGACGGACTGAGGAGGAACGAGAAAAAGAGAGGCGAAGGGAGCAAGAAGAGGAGGAAGAACTGAAAAGAGAGCGGCGACAGAAGAACCTGGCGAAGGAGAGGGAGAGGGAGTTGAGGGACAGGGATTTGAAGGAGAAGGCGCGTAAGAGGGAGCGTGAAGAGCGGGAAGCACGGCTCAGAGAACAAGAGCGCGAACAGAGGGCAAGGGATGATGCCAAGCGGGAAAAGAGGCTGCGCGAAAGAGAACGAGCTGAACGTGAACGTGAACGTGAGGCAAAACGAAAGCAGGACGCGGATGAGAAGATTCGGGCCAAGGCAAAACCCTATGTCGAACATTCGGGCTTCAGTGACGAGGATGAAGACACACGCAAAGGTCCGTCAAAGAAGCCAGCCAAGAAGCACGGGGACAGCCCTACCCGAGACAAGCCATCCTTGAAGCAACGGGATCGATCGGGGCCGCGCGATGAGAGCCCGACCGACGACAAGGGTCAATCGGCTCATGAGAAATTTCAGTCTGCTTTGGCTTATGCGGCACAATATGTGCAGGAGACGAAGAACAAGGCCGGTAAGCCTGCACCCAAAGTTGCTCCGGATGTGCCCTCATATTCTGCCGCCTATCCGGATCCCAATGAAAAGTTCGCGCCTCCTGCTGCGAAACGCCGGGGTTCTGGTGACGCAAAGTATGCCAAGGGCGAACCCATCACTGTCGATGCGTCCGGTCCATCAAAAGAGCGCCCTGAGATGACCAACGTATCACCGACGCAACAAATACCGCCTCGGTTGCAAAAGTCATATACTTCGCCGCCTGGCCACATGCCTCAGGCACATACCGCTGCTCCTCCTCCACCACCACCACCACCACGAGCACCGTTTGGCCTCAACCGTTCATATACACTTCAGCCTGATCACTTCGACGCAGGTCGTCTGAGTGGTGAGAAGCACAGGCAGTCAAGGAGACGAGCCTCATTTGATGAGGAAGACTACTTCGAGCATTCCCCTCAACCCCGCGTTCGAAAGTATAGCGTGAATCGGGACAAGGGCGCGGCACCTCGAACCGTCGAATCAAGGTACAAGGAACCATATGGGCCGTCCTCTGGTGCCCCGTTCCCGAAGGTCAAGATGGCGCCGGCCTATGGACCAGAACACGTGGCCACAGCGAAGCGGTACGCGGACCCTGAGCTGTCGGAGTACCAGGCACCGTCTTACTCGGAGTATCATTCCACGCAAACTGCCTACTAGCCGTCATGCTCAGTAACAATGCTTCTTTCGGTATGCCTTGGTCATCGGTGCGGAGCATCGGGACTCGCGGAAGGTAGCCTGCTCGCCTAAGGATGAGTGTCTCGTCTGAGCTGCACGCTATGGCGAGCAATTGCAGTGAGGCCTTCCTTTAATGTCATATGGGACATGAACCGAAATTCTGGCGTTTATATCTGTTTACATTAGGGGGATCTCATATATCTATCCACCATATCTGGACTTGCTTTTCGGCGTTTGAGCATCTTTGTCTTCTTGGTATTTTACTCACTGAACCTGAACGCGTTATTTCATGGTAAAGACAGCAGTAATGGACCCACCTGTGTTAACGACAATTTTCTTCTCTACATTTCTTATTTCGGGGCGTGTCAGGGCTTGACTGGCTCGGCATCTACTGAGGCAACGATGGAGGGCAAGTGACGTGTCTGCATGGAGACGGACAAGGCGTTATGACCGGCTCGAGGCCCTACCATATTTATGGTTCGACACGATTGAGCTGCGGGCCACTGTGGCCCCGTCAGCCGTGGCCCCCGTCAGCTCGGCGTCTTCCTAGCCAGATCGGGCCAAATCATGAGTCCGGGGGAACCTAGGAAAATGAAGGCAGCCTCTAGTGCACTCGAGTATTCCAAGGGCCTGCCTCGCAGGCTTGTTCGTGGCGCGAGACTGACCCCGCCCGGCAGTTCCACGCCCAGCATACGAAGTAAATGTCCAAGTCAAGCCTTGCCCACACCGGCTCACATCGGGAGGGAGGATTGGATACCCGCACATATCACATACACCATCGAGGGTTGCATATTTCGGAGGGAGCAGGAGGGACCAGGGACGACGGGATGGTTGATGAGATGATGTGCACATACGAAGCATACAGTCATTCACTTGCTTGGGACAGGCGCTACATTGGGGATGACTATTCGGGAGGATCACAGGACATAGCTATTATCATGGGCAGAGATGGCGACAGCAACAGCATTTCTATATCTATTTGTCTATCTCTCTTTTCTCTAGATGATGATAATGAATATCAGAGAACACATCACACGAACAATGCGAACTATCTTTCTCAAATATACTCTATCGTGTTTTCGATCTGGTCGAGGGTAGGCCCACCATCACTTGACCTGTCCCAGCATGCTACGGCAGCACCACACTTCCTGCAGATTGACACGGAAGCTGACTGGAAGGATCAGTAAATAACGCTTGCGCGTATGTCTTGTCTAACCCCGATGGGAGAAAATATAGACGCTATGTATTCAGAGAAGGGAAAAGTGATAGAAAGCACCCGTTGCCCATCCGCCCATTGTGCGTCCCATATATGTGCTACTGTGGTGATCAAGCAGAAATAGGTAATAGAAAATAGAGAATAGTACACGGCGGGCTTCCTCAAGTCCGCCTACATGCAAGTATGAGGGTATCGCTCTAGGTGGATCTTTATGTCCACATATCTAATATAAATAAGACAACTTCCGGGAATCAAATGCTGCCAGTTCAACCCTTTCTCTGGGTCTCAACTGGGCTCTGCCCTGCCCTGCCCTGCCCTGCCCTGCCGGTCACGAGTCTAGACGAGGACGTAGAGGGAGCAGATCTGTGATGCATAGATGTCAGTGGGGGGGAGAAGTTACAAAAAGTTGGTGGGGTGGGGGGGGTGTCAGTATGTTATCACTTACCAGACTCAAGCCCATGATCATGGAAGCCCAGAAGGACACGTTATTGAGCGTCTTCTTGCCCCTCACCCACCTGGTGCGCTGGATGACGACGATGGGGAGCTGCATCATCTGGCAGATGAAGCCGTAGCCCCTGAGCTTCTTGGTGATGCAGGCCATGACGATCTCGTGGCCGACGGCGGAGATGAGGAAGGTGATGACGGTGGCGTAGGCGCGGCCGATGTGCGGCCTCGAGGCGCTGTAGACGTGCCGCCGGAGGAAGGAGTAGACGGGTATGTTCCACTCGCGCGAGAACTCCATCCAGTCGGTGCTGTTCCACCAGTCGCTGTAGAAGTGGCGGTCGGCGAAGCGCGTCATCTCGGCGAAGGCGCCGAGGACGTACTCGAAGATGACGAGGAAGACGAGCAGGAAGGTCAGCATGAAGGGGAAGAGGAGCCACGAGATGGTCTCGGCCATGATCAGGAGGGACTCGAGCGGGGCCGGGGGCGGGTCGGACCCGTGGAGCCGCGCCGAGGATTCCTGGAGGGTGGGGAGGATGGTGTCCTCGGAGATGATGGTCAGCAGGAAGATGCAGCCGAAGACGGCGGCGATCTTGGAGAAGAGGTTCTTGAAGTCAATGCGCTCGAAGCGCGGGTACTCGATCTCGTAGCACAGCGTCGGGCAGAAGAGGAAGTCGACGTAGTTGGACCACGTCAGGTTGGCCGGGTAGGTGACGTTGCCCATGGGGCTCGTGAGCTCCCTGGCCAGGTCCTCGCGCAGCTGGGCCACCTCCTCTGCGTCCTCCTCGCTCTCTGTGCGCTCCAGGCCCTTCGGCCGCGTGGGGCTGGAGACGGTACCGCCCGGGTTCTCAGCGGTCGGGTAGAGGTATGCCGGCTCGCGGGACGCCGTCTTCGGGTTGTCGAGCTCCCTGAGGCGCTTCTCCGTCTCGCTGAGGTGGCCGTTGTAGAAGCCGTACGAGTGCGACTTCATCAGGATGACCATGGTGTGAAGCAGCAGGAACACCTGCGCCGTCCACGTCCAGTCGAGGAGGAAGGGGACCGCGACCCAGAATGCCATCCACAAGACTTCGTATACGCTCTGTATGGCCATGCCGCCCTTGGCCCATGTCATGGCGCTCCCAGGCTCTTGCTTCCTGACGTATTGCTGCAGAGGAAGACCCAGCGATGCGCTCGCGACCATGGCAAAGTCGGCCAGGCCTAGGTGCCACCACTTGATGGTGAAGAGGGTCCAGATCTGCACGCGGAAGGGCCAGCCCGTTTCCTTGATATTGCGAAGCATACTGGTGATACCCATGATCGCCAGGCCGATCCAGAAGAGGTTGAAGAAGCCATGGAAATCGCGGTAGTCGGAATTGGGATCGAAATGTGAGACTCGACTGGCAAACTCAATGGTCGGGAAGATGCGACGTCGCTGCTCGGCGCGGGCCTGTTTGCGGGCGCTGGATAGCGACTTGACTGAGGGCAGCGCATCGGGAGGTATGGGAGTTGAGCGGCCACTATACATAAGAGGGGCGCAAAGTCAGTTTCGCGACGCCAGGTCCGACTTCGAGGAAAGGGGATCGATAAGCCAGATGCGCGCACTTACCTCGTCTGCCCTGTAGAGGTGCCGTTCTCGTTATCGAAGTAGCCATTTGAGCCCCCAGAGGCGCTCTTCAAGTCGGCTAGTTGGGAGTGGACTGGCTTCTGCGGTCTCGGCCGCAAGATGTTATCACCACTAGTATCGTGGAACTCGGCTGAGGTAGCCATCATGGGCCTTGGCGGGTTTCCTTGACGCCCGCCAGCGTGTCAACAACTAGCAGCTTGGAGGAGGAGAGAAGTGGTGCTCGTAGTATCGTTTTGTTTGTGAGAGCTGGTCTGAGTAGATTATTGAACCCCCGTACAGATAATTACTTAGTAGGTACGTATGTGTGTACAAATAGGTCCGGAGGGAAGAATGATGTTGATGGTGTTGCCCTTCGGATGGTAATGCGCAGCCAAGAAAGCCAAATCGTTGAGGCTTCGTGGCGGGAATAAACGAGAGATCTAAACAGGTTGTTTAACTAGTGTGATAGAGACTAAGAACGAAACCATCTTGACCCTCTCTCATGTAGACAGACAATAAAAAGAAACTCCTTTTGTGTTGCTGTGGTACTCCGTATGTTGATGGACAATGCTAGAAATAGCCCCGTCATCTCGCATCCCCCGTCATGCAGCTCGCGCGGATGCGACCTACCAAGTAACCAGCTTCCCTGGCACTGCCTCGGTACTGTACCTGCCCTGCTGCCCTGCTGCCCTGCTGCCGTGGTACACCTGGGGGCAGAGCTGTATCCTTGCGTCATCACCCAGATTCGGGGCCCCCCAGGGTTTACCACGCTATGTACCGTACCTGTGCACTAGGCTTCTAGGCTTACCCGTGGACACTTGTAGGCCTCTTTAGGCCTGGTACGCAGCCGGAAAGGGGTTTAGAGCGGGGCGCGGGGAGCTTCACTAAGGGTCCGTTACAAACCATAGCAGGTCACTAGTAGGTAGCAGGGTTGGTGCCCAGTACTGTAATTAACCAGTGGCAACTGGTATAAGACGTATGCTGCCACTTTGATGTCTCGATATAATTGACCCATCTCAACGGGCCAGACTGTGACACTGCAACGCATTTCGCGACCCACAGGCAAGGAGGACTATTCCACTGAAAATACCTATGTAATTAGAACTTGTATGAAAGTTTTGCACCGACTGCTAGAGGGTCTGGGCACCTCAGTCTTGTTCCCGGGTTAGGGCTGTAATGGTACCACAAGACTGCCCAGTATCTATGAATAGGTCTGAAGTGGCATCAGCACGACTATGGTCCTGACATATTGCAATCAACGGTAATGATTATGCTTACGGGGAAGCCCCAGGCTACTATGCTCAGGTGGTTGCTTCGCAAAACATCCCATGGGCTGCGGAGCCTTGAAATGTCGGGACAAGATACAGAATGCCATGGATACTTTGATGTCATATTTTAGGGCAGTCTTGCTGCAGGTGTGAGTTGGCCGACAAAGCTATTCTCCGGTCTTAGTTTTCGTAGTCATTCTCCTGCTCAGCACCCTCACCTTTGTGTGGCGCAAATGAGACAAGGCAACTGGAACTCGACATACCGCTGCGTTTTAATCGTGGGAATCAGAGAGCCAGAGATGTCTTCGCAGAGGTGGGCACAGACATGAAGCTAATTTGATAATTGACAACTGGACACATCCGGACGACTCTTCATACGACCTCGGGAGGCATTGCACACGTCGGCAACATCCACAAGCATTGTTCCACCAAAACCAACAGTTGTTGACATAATGCGGCTCCGGTCTGGAAGGAAATATGAGCCCGGGGTCAGTCATGGCCCTGAAGTGGAGGACATCGCTTTCGAGTATGAATTGAAACCAAAGTCTATGAGTATCACGCACACACCGACATCAAGCAAGAAGGGATCAGCGTTGAACAAGCGGCCAGCATCGAACAAGAGCCCAGCATTGAACAAGCGGCCAGCGTGTAATAAGAGGCCAGCGTCGATCAAGTCACCATCGTTGAACAAAAGGCCGCCGACGTATACAGGGCTTCCTCTCTCGGCACTCAGGTGGCTCATCGATGTAGTATACCACAGAACCTACGTGTACATGGTGCTACTCGGGCTCATCTTCATGCTCATCGCAATCCTCTCGCTTCCCAAGCTCATACAGCTGTACACCCAGAAGACACCTGCCAACCATTACCACGTCCTCGGCGTGAGTCCTCTCGCAAACAAGACTACCATCAGGACAGCGTACCGGAAGCTCTCGTTCGAGAACCACCCGGACAAGGCGGGCAGTGCTTCCCAGCTAGATTTCGCATCCATCCGGGAGGCATATAAGATCCTGTCGGCCGAGGATCACATTCGATGCAACTACGACCTCAGGCACAACATCCATGGCTTGTGGTCTTTTGCGGACTGTCTTGAGGTCACGGCACGATTCGAAAAAGAAAATCGACGGCGATTAGCATTCGAGGTAGAAGAGGTGCGGCGTCAAAGGTTCGAACGCCAGAAGAGGCGGAAGGAGCGGGAGGAGATGGCGAGGAAGCTGGAAGAGGAACGGAAGAAGGCGCAGCTCCCAAGCCGCCCTGTAGCTTTTTTCAGGGGCCTTGCTGCAGGCTTTTCGAATACTCTGCAGCGGTCCAAGGACTGAATCACGGTTTGACTTGGGTCCCTCTGCGATGGAAGTCGCATTGAGGATATACACGTTGTCGGCTGCTTCAAGCGGACATCGGGACGAAGACACAGACTGGTTTTGACATGCGCAGTCCTTCAAGCGTGAGGGTGCCTGATTTGTGCTTCTGCTGTATGACACCAGGATACAAGGAAGTTTCGAAGTCCGAAAGGATGCTTGAGTTTGGACGATATGGCCTCAGATGTTGTGCACGACAGCTCACATGAACGTTTTTGCAATCGTGTTACGAGCTTCGGATATTGTAGTTGTAAGAAGCAGGAGGCTAATGCAACGCCGACTGACCCTTAATGTTGGAAAGAGCCAAGAATAACCTCAAAGTTGAGCATCTCACTCTCCACAAGACAGACGCGGGCTAGTTGTTGGAAACGAGAAAGTGTCGGTGATGCTGAGCAGCGCTCCTTATGATAAAAACGTCCAAACGCCGGTATGATATATGTGGTATCCCGCTATAGACCCTTGTGACCCCAAACCCAAGACGTATACCCCGGGTATGCAATTGCACGCAACGCCGATGTGAAAAGGACAAAACATGAGCATCAGAGCAAAACGCCCAGCTCGAACAACCCAAGACGCATCAATACAACCTCTTCACGATCTTCTTCGTAGGCCCGTGGTCCCTCAGGTCCCTGATGAGCTGCAGGTGCCTCAGCTTGGACTTCTCGGGGAAGCAGCGGTGCCAGATCAGGTCCTTGAGCCAGTGGTCCCTGCCGAACGACTTCTCCAGCTCGTCGGCCACGGTGTTGGAGCTCTCGCTCAGCAGCTCCCGCAGGCCCGCCACGCCCTCCTTCTGCACGACCTCGTACATGAGCTTGAAGGTGTGGAAGAGCGGGTGGTTGTTGTGGTTCCGGGCGCTGGCGTAGGCGGCCAGGAACTTCCACACCGCCAGCGCGATGCGCGAGTCCTCCTGCCAGCAGCGGCTCTGCCGGTGGAAGAAGAAGTAGAAGGACGAGGGCGCGTCCATGGACCCGAAGTAGGGGTTCATGGCCCAGAAGGCCTGGTTCAGCGCCGCCACCCCCTGCGCCCCGTCGCCCCTGCGGATCAGCCGCGCCGACTCGATCAGGTTCGAGAGGTGCGGGAAGTCCGACACGCGCCAGGTGAAGACGGACGGCTGGAACCCGAACGCGTTCTCCTGGTCCTCCTGCCGCCACACCAGGAAGGCCCGCTTGAAGCTCATGACCAGCGTGTCCTGGAACCGCAGCCGGTCCGGGAGCCGCAGGTCCTCGGGGATGTCGAGCGGGGGCGTGCGGCACCGCACGTGCGCGAGCGCCGCGTCGGGGATCTTGGAGAAGTCCACCAGGTCGTACTCGGTCATGCCCTTGCGCTGCAGGTAGTTCTGCAGGTTGACGTCCTTGCCGTTGCGGGTGAACTGCGAGAGCTTGCCGGCCGCGTCGCGCTCGAACTTGGCCCGGAGGATCTGCGAGACCACCTTCTCGGTGTTGTTCTTGACGAAGCCCCATTGCTTGAAGCGGGCCTTGTACATCCTTTGCCTGTCAGGGGGTTAGGAGCCGTTCCGATATATATATATATATATATGTATGACAGAGAACGCGCGGTCGAGAAGAAGATATGGAACTCACGTAGCTGGGAAGTCGTGCTCCTCCTCCATGATCCGGATGAGTTCTCTCAGTGGCTTGCCTTCATCGATATACAGCTTCTTGATCGTGTCCTTGTGTCCCTCCCAGACGTCTGTTGCATAGTGACCTCGCTTGGAATTTGCAGATTGGGTCTTGAAGACGGTATGTGATCCCCGCCGTGCCTTTGCGGCGGCTTCCCGCCGAACAGCTGCAGGTCGCGCCGGCCCCACGGGCTGGGCGGTGAGTTGTGCGATCGGGGGCTGTGTGATAGGTGCTGCCTCCGCGACGACAGGGGGGAAGTATTGATCGAAGTCGACAGTCGGCGTGGGAGCCCTCCTGCGTTTCTCAGGACGGGCTGGCGCCGGCTGGACTGGGGCATCGGCCACAGGTGTGGCGTAGTCAGGGTAATCTAACGTAGGAGTTGGTGCTCTTCGCCGTCGTAGAGCCGGGGCCTGGATAGGGATAGGAGCCTGGATCGGCAGAGCAATATCGATGGGCATAGTCTCGGGGGCGCTTGCTAAAGACGACACCACCTCTTCAACGACGGGCGGGATCTCTTCCACCCATCCTCCATTCCACGTATTATTGCCGCTAAGTGCTCCTTCGTATCTCACTGGAGAAGGCTGGAAAGTGCTGTCGCTTCGTACCGGGGATGGAGTATGCATGGGCATGGCATAGCTGCTGCTCTCTGGGCTGACCATGTCGCTATGGCCATGCAGGTCCCATGCGGGGATCGCACTCGTCTGCCAGTCCGGGACGACTGGCGCCGGAGCATGCATCACGCTGTTCGTTGGCCATGACTGTAGTACCTCCATCCACATCATGTTGTTCGGCTCGCACTGCCAATCTGCGGGCTGGAATGACGAGTGGGACGGTGGCATCTGCTGTATGTTGTAGTCCACAGCATTGGGATAGTAAGGGTTGATCTGTTGCATATCCCCATCGTAGACGGCCTCTTGCTCCCTCTCATTTGGCTGATAGGTAGTCGGGGCCATCATGGCTTGATGGGATGAGTGGTGGTGGTGATGGTGGTGTTGATATCGTGACTCCGTCGCCATTTCCTGTATACTTTCTTCCCCTCACTTGTGCATCCTATCCTCGTTTACATGTGCCTGAGGACCGACGTCAGCCCCTGTACCTGGAAGATGTGCCTCCTTTCCTCCCTTTTGTTTTTCTGCTCTCGCTCTCCTCCCAGCTCGTGGCGGCCCGGCTGCGCGTATTCCGTACAGGACGTCCGTACCTGATTCTCCGCGCTACCTATTCGGGAACTATTACTCGGTAGTCGCTAGCTGTACGTATATGTCGAGTCTAACGGTCGAAAGTTGATGTGACGTCCCCGTTCCTGTTGTGTGAGGTGGATTCCCCGGGACTCTGTTCAGACAGGGAGACGGGAAAGGTGGGAGAGTTTGGTTTTATCGCAATGCACCATGCGCCATGCGCCATGCGCGGTATGGTAATTGGTTTATTAGAAATACTTGAAGAATGGAGTGTTCGCCATCTACCGTCTTCCAAGGATCTTCCAGGGTTGTTCTCGGACCCGGAACTCAAAAGCGGAACGGAAGCGGGAGTTCAGTACGCTAAACTGTTAATCGAACGCTGACGGTACGCGACGGTATCGATTGTAAACCCTGCTGATCATCAGGATCATCAGTTGGTGTGCCCGACAAAGGCCCGTTCCACCTACGTGGGATCCCGATACCCAGATGGGACACAATGATTGGTTCATTCTTTGCCATTTAGACGATCGAGACCGGCCTTGCCCCTGTAAAGGACCCTTGTCGCAGGATTGAGAAGATCCACCATCTCATCAGCTGAGGATGTCTGATACGTCGGCAGGTAGACCTGGGCAAGGTACGGTGATATCATGAATCATGATGTTAGGTACTACGGGCAGCTGCACGGTACTAACATAAGGAAATCGGTATTGCATCTGGTCCCCGTCCCCGTTTTTCCCTTTGTCTTGAAAGATTGTGGATAATGGTTGCCTTATGTAAATAACGATTGCCGAAGAATTGAGGGGCCTCATGCAGGGTCTCTCATGACAGGAGTTCGACAAATGAGCCCTTTGTGGGCTCTTAAGATATACTTCTTGTGCCGTGGTGGGTCCAAATGTTCCCGGTGCTGTACGGTCCTCGCCCCGGACTATGGATACGGCCTCGGACTCGGACTCGGACTCGGCTCGACTAACTTTCCGTTCCGTCCGGACGGTTCTGTCTCCACCGTATAGCGGCATCCAGTATTGCCCGCATGTCTGGATGGTTGAAAATATGCTGTAGTCTCATGGGTTTTATGATTGTTACAGTACTGCTGCTTAGTAGTAGCCGTACTCGTTCCTCGTCTTACAAGTCATGCACGTATGGTGTGGAACAAAGTCGCTCGACAATACTCCAGTTTGAAATATGCCCAAGTGGGCAATATAGAACACACACTGTCTGGAGATTCAGGCTGGCGATGGATAGGTCACGCCGTGACACTCAGTTGGTTCCCGCCAACCTTAGCAATTCGATAGTCGTGGTGCCTACTGGCGATCCTAAGGCGTGCCCTTGTATGTACCAGTCGCGACAAGACCATACCAACTGCCGGCTTTCGCGCAGGGGTTTATTCGGCAGACGATTGCTCGAAGAAGCAGTATAAAGATTATTGGCGTATATGGTATAAGATTGAAATGCAAGGGCAAGTCAGGTGAAGGCAATCCATGATATCAGTTAGCCAAGTGCAGTTGCAACTCTCCCGTGTAGTCAGGCCACCCAGATTTGGTCACCTTGTCTCCATCCTCGGCCAACACCTCAGTCCAGACCTGGATGTCCTTTTCAAGTTGCGCAGTCACCTTCGTATCACTCAGGTCAAACGGCTCGTAGCCCTTCCCGATCGCCTTGATCTGCGACGCCGATCCAAGCAACGACAGTCTGAAGTCGTCCTCAAACGGGGGCGACGGCCTGATAGCTCCCGTCACCCGTTCAGCCAGTATGTCACCGGCAAGGGAAGGCTCCTGACTAGCTGGTCTGCCGATTCCAACGCCATCAACGACATCCAGGGCCGCGACCATCGCAGAAGCCGTCCTCAGCCCCCCGACGATAAAGACCTTAGTTCTGCGCTGGTCTGCAGGCCCCAGGGCAGGCACGATCTTGTCCGCAAATTCCAGGAAGAAGGCCTCCCGCTGCTTCGTACTTTCCCTGCGGTTCATACCCAAGACCTCGGCTGTGCCGCCGCTCAGCTCCAGGTAGTCCACGCCGGCATCCTGCAACACTTTGACCAGCTCAGCAGCATCCGCGGTCGTTAGGCCCTCATCCTGGAACTCGACGGAGTTTAGCTTGGCGGAGAGTATGAACCCTGGGCTGGTCCGCTCGCGGATGGCGGCAAAGATCTCGGTAATGATGCGCGCCCGATTCACGACGCTGCCGCCGTATGCATCGGTGCGCTTGTTGGTCGTCGGGCTAAGGAACTGAGCCAGGAGGTAGCCGTGGGCGGCGTGTAGCTGGATGCCATCGAAGCCTGCGGCATCGAGGTAGGCCGCCGCGTGCGCGAAGGCCTGGACGATTTGGCTGATCTCGGACTGGGTGGCAGCGCGGGTCGGGGGGTACGTCTTCCCAAAACGGGGCGGCAGCTGAACAGCAGATGCAGAGATGGACTCCTTGACAATCTTGGATGGGATCTGCCGTCCCGGATGAGACACCTGGCCGATTATCAAGCTCCCTTCGGCCTTGCCCGCGGCAGCCAGAGCCTTGAATGCCTCGAAGCGCTCGCCCTCGAAAGGAGCGCCAGGTGGTATGATGGCACTCCCAGCAGTGACTGTGTGCTGGAGATCGATCATGATGTTGCCTGTCTCGACGATCCCCCACCCGCCTTCGCCCCAGCTGTTTCCAAGATTAGTTTCGTTTCGTTGTTCTTGTCTCTGGCTTCTGAAGAGACCAGCAGGAAGACCCAGATACACACCGCCTGTACACTTCGATCAGCTCCTTGGTAGGGATTCCGCGTGCCTCGAGTATCTTAGGATCCCATGTGGACAAGTCTTCCCCCATTGCTGCGTTCAAGAAACGGTTCGGGGCGGTCTTCCTGGATAGCTCAAACTTCAGGGGCTCTGCGAGCCGCGATATGTCGGCATTGCCCTTGGCTTCGTATCGAGAGACCATTTTCTCGAGGATTGTAATGTCTTGTAATGTAATGTGAAGGACACAATACTAGTAGTATCGGCTGGGTTGCTGTCGCTACTCGAACGGGCTATTTTATAACCATAGCCAGCATCTCAGACGCTCTTCCTCCATCGTCCACGAAACTCGTGATTGGTAATCCAAGGACCATGCGATGATCAAGTATAAGGTAGAATATTAGAAATCGGTTCTCAAGTGGAGTCAACTGCATTGGCTATCGAACTCCCTTGGGGAGCAAGCATCACCTGTCATAGGTTGGTCTCGAATGCATGAGGGAGGATCAAGAGCCGAAATTTGGTGATTCCGCGGCGCAGTGCATGCCGCCATGCCCGGCGTGGGCTGCAACAATGTGTTGCTCCAGCTTGGCCCAATCTTGCCCTTTCGATAGATCAATGCCAGGCCATGCCTCTTGCTCATCTCGCTGAGGCCATAATGAAGTTGATGAGCTGGAAAAATATCAGCGGAGGAGGCAGCGGTGACTTTTGTTGCAATCACGCAAGCCACGCCTTGCCTGGCATAATCATAGGTGAGAGTAAGCAGAGGCCCGCACTGGCAGGCACTCGATCCTTCAAGATCCAGTAAGTCCTTCAGCGCCAACCACGCGGCCAGTATGGACGCGTTGTAAGCGTCCTCTTATGAGGACCTGAAAGACGCGATGCCGCACACAAGATCAGGGAGGCCAGACAGAGCCCCGAATTTCTGCGTGCAGTGTCGAGTCTGTCCTATACCCCGACGGCAGCTCCGCCAGCCCCTCAAGGGCCTTGAGCGTTCTACCACGTTTGTCGGAAGAGATGAATAGCCTCATAGCCTTGTTGTTGCCGCTTTCCGGTCTCTTTGGGTAAGGTGGTTGCATAGGCGCGGTAAGTAGTTCTATCTTAGGAAGAAAAGATCGAACGGCTGGTTTGCCTACTACCCTCGATGGTCCTGACTATGTGATTGCTGGGGCTAGCAGGGCGCAGGCGTAGCGCCACTCACTTCAGCTTGCTGTAATCCGCAATATACCCCTGGAGCCTCCAAAGCCTCTGGTGCAGCTTCAAGCTTCGTTGGCCTCTCAACAAGAATAGCGACCCATCGCGCAGGATGGACGATTCAGACCTGAGTCGCTGAATGTTGTCCGGCCCGAGGAGTCTTGGCAAGTTGTAAATAGGCCGCGTGGTGTCCGGTACGTCGTCGATGTCTAGGGTAGCGTACTGTCCAGGACCCTCCTCGACCTTCCCGGGACCTGAAGCAGACTCGTGGGCCTCCGCCTCAGCAGTATAGTTTGTACCTTCACCTAGCCATAGGAAACACCAACGGCGGACATAACGTTGCGTCTCTGCTGCGTCGTTGACCCTAAACATATACTTCCTCTTCTGCTCTCCCTCGCAAAACCTGGAAAAGTATAGGATGTCGTGCATGATCTGACGACGGCTCAAGTCAACTATGGCACTGTCCATATCCTCGCGCCAAATGGCCGACTTGGCCAGTCCTGAGACAATGGGATTGCTGGCAAGCCTGAAGTGGCCGCCCCTGTATTTGCTGCCGTTCGTCAAGAAGCCCTGCAGCAGGTCTTGCCTTGCGAGCACGTGTGACGGATACTGGATGATCTTCTTCGGCTCCGTGGTTTTGACCTTCTTGGTCTCGGCAGCAGCTGGGGCAGCATCGACTGGGGCAGCATCACTGCTTGGTGCAGTCTCAACGCCGGTCGGTGCCGACTGAGAACCTTCTGCCTCCGTAGGCTCCCCCGGTGCAGGGCTCTCGCTCTCGTGCTGCGTGATGTATTCAGGTATCCACCAGACATCAGACGTCTCCGGATGCTTGACGAGACCGAAGCTCTGCAGAAACGCGCCAGGAACTCTCGTGCGAGTTACATAGCATGACCGCACGGGTGTGGCCAGCAGTTGCGCTACGACCCATCATCAGCATCAGGCACACGCCATGTATATGTATGTATATGGCTCACCGTAGGGATTTTGGTACAACAGGCGTTGAAAGCGATTAAGCTTTGACTTATCTGGCCGATCTTTCGGAGTGACCCGGTTCCTTGCCTCCCGCCATGTTGGATCCAGGAGAGGCGAGATGGGCAGAGACCCCGCCGCCGTCTCTATGGTCTTGTTATCGACGTTGACCTCAAACTGGCCGTCAAAAATAAAGTCATTCGGTCCTGGCTTGTCCGCATCGGCTGTCTCGGAATTGGCATGGGTTTGAGGCTTGGTCGCCAATGTCCTGACCTGCAGGCATGTTTTCGCCCCAGGGACGGCACGCCTGCTTTGCAACCTCGCAAAGCGCTTCATTTCTCAAGACCGAGTAATAGCCCAAGTTCAGTATGACTTGTCCTTATGATAAGCGAAAGGGTTGGACAGGTGATATTGGGGTTTTGAGATCCGATCGTCGTCTATTCCGGGACAGCATTTAATGAGGCGCGTCGGCGCGTCAAGGGTCGACCGTGAAAACCATCGGCGCCGGACAGTGGAGCTACGCTGCGAGTCTTCGGGCCGGCCCCGAAGTCCGACATACCTGCCACGACTGTCCTTCTCAACTCTCGATATTTACTTGCAATTTGCGACCTTCCCTCCCACGACATCCAACCGGAGTTCCCAGCCATCATCATGAACAGCCAAAGAGCAGCATGGCGCCTGCTCAGGGGCATTGCGACCACGCGCAGGCGCAACTTCTCCCAGTTTCCGAACCGCGGGGGCGCATTACCTCCATCCGCCTCGATCCCCATGCCATACATCACAGAGGTCACAGTACGCCCCAGCTGACACCAGAGCGCAAACCATGACATCCGCTGATGAATATAGTCCGGTGGCTGGAGGACATGTGCGTCAATCAGTATATCGTCGAATCTTCGCAGTAGCAAGCTTGCTGATACATGAGAGTGCAGCCGACATCTTCTCCAAGCTGTTACAGGTGCGCGACCGCCCCGGATGCGAGCGAGGCACAAGATCACGTTGCGCTGACTTTCTCTGTCCTCTATAGGAACGAATAATCTGCCTGAACGGCGCCATCGACGACACAGTCTCCGCCGCCATTGTCGCCCAACTCCTCTGGCTCGAGTCTGACGCCCCCGAGAAGCCCATCACCATGTACATCAACTCGCCCGGCGGGGAGATCAGTTCCGGACTGGCAATCTACGACACCATGGCCTACATCCAATCCCCGGTATCTACGGTATGCGTCGGAGCGGCAGCCTCCATGGCCGCGATCCTGCTCCTTGGCGGCCAGGCGGGGAAGCGCTACGCGCTGCCGCACAGCTCGATCATGGTACACCAGCCGTTGGGTGGGACGAAGGGGCAGGCCTCGGACATATTGATCTACGCCACGCAGATACAGCGGATACGAGGACAGGTCAACGAGATCGTCCGGAGGCATCTGAACCAGTCCTTCGGGTTCGAGAAGTACGACATCCAGACGATTAACGATATGATGGAGAGAGACAAGTACCTGATGGCGGATGAGGCGAAGGAGGCGGGTATCATTGATGAGATACTGCTGAAGAGGCCGGCGCAGGGCGACAAGAACAAGAACGAATAGGACCTCGAACGATTGGAAGAAGGGTTTCGAAGTCCCGAGCCTTCAGAAGCTGGCGCTGAAGAAAGGGCCTCCGGCTGACCCCGTGAAACACCACTACCAGCAGCGGCAACAGACGTTTGAGGTTGTGGAGGAAATGTGCGACGGGCTGCCACGATGAACAGGCACCGGAAGGCTCAAGTTTTGGTGTGCTTCTGTGCCATCCTCACAATGGATGCCTTCCTAGGCAGAGGAGGAACCCGCGATTGGCTCACACAGCACCTTGGGGAGATATTTCAAGACTTTGTCCTTATTGCAACCAATTTTCCTCCTTATATACCGGTCAGAACCATTCACTATAGCCACAGAAGCAGGGTCTTCTCAATTGACTTTGTATCAGTCCTCCAAGATCTATCTCCCCGGGCAACGTTGTGTGGTTAAACCGTCCTTGGCCGCGATGGCACATCAGTTGAGGAAACGGCGTATCGCTATACGGTGTCATTATCTCCCCATACTGGTTGACCGTTGTGGTCCACACCTGCTCTAACAAACCAACAGACCCGCAAGGACAGAGCTACCTACTCAGTAGCCAGGCAGGCACCACTCTCTGTAAGGATTGGCGAGGTGTAGCAACAGCTTTCCCAACTCCTTCGTCCACGTCCATCCGTATCTGCGCCCCTATTTGCAGCTCAGCAACCGCATCCCAGTCTCCTAATACTGACGCTTTCGAACTACTAAACACGGCATCGCATACATGCATATCTCCACACTGCTCCTAGGCGTTGCGACAGCGCTATCTCTGGTCTTCTTGAAACCACACCCACCAGCCCCAGCTTATATCGCCGTCCCCAGGCACCAAGCTCACTATGGCGATAAGACCAGCCACATGCATAGTGAGACTGTCAGCACCTAGCAGAGCAAAACCGACAGCACCTCACTCGCCGACAGGTCCACAAACATTGAGACCATGAAGCCTGGTGGCATCAAGCTCGAGCCCAGGATCGCTGAGGTCAAAGCAAGAGAGACTGCGCACCCGCAAGCGGAGCTCGAGCGCCAAGACAACACTAAGACAGTCAATGTGGCCCAGAGCGATCCCGAACAGGTGGAGACTAGAAGCATGGGCATGTTGAGACATGTGTTTGGTGAAATCGTGAGTACATGAAGAGGCTGCTTGTTGCACCTGGCATCTCCATATGTACTCATTGATTTATCATATCACTGGGGCTTACATATCGCCGGACAATCAGGAAGAAAATGGCCTCTGTGACCCAATGGCAGACACATCGGCGGCGGCGGCGCAGGAAGATATCGACGTTCACAGTCGGGCCACCAAGCGTGCTCTGTGTAAGCACTCGAGAGGCAGATGGGATCACCGATACCGCGGGATGACAGATGCTCAGAGGTCCGATTCAAGGCCGCCTGTCAAATGCAAAGGGGTTTTCGTATCAGGGCCTTGTCCAAAAGATGCTGACAAGACTGCTTGGTACGCTCTCGGGCTGGCACTGGTCTTCATCGCGTGGGGTGGAGTGCTTTATTGGCTTCAGAGCTACGGGAGGTGAAAGACTGGATCTCTCCCGGACACCACCTAGATTGTGGGTTTTAGTTCTTAGATTCAACAGCGGTTTGTCTGCATTGTTCCTCAATGCACAGTATATGGCCAGTCATTCAACATGACCATGTGGTATGTCGACCCTGGGACGGCAGTATCAGTGTATGATTTGCATCACTGATCTGTCTGTCGGTCTGTCTGTCTACCATATACTGTACCAGCTCTCTATTGTGCTTCATCGGAGATCGAGATTCAACTGGTACCTCGGAAGTCGATATAACTAGGGTCTCTCAAGTCCATCTTTCGGGTATGTGACACAGCAGTACGGACCTCGGGAGTTAGGGACTAAATCTAGATACCGTTCCAAGATTGGCCAATGGGAAGGCTGTTGTATCTTGTTACAACTCGTGTGGAGCTCCGGCGGGTCGATCGGCTCCATCTGACAACATCCGACCCATGCAAGTGGGAAATTTCGGTGCCGACTTCGCACTCGGAGCCATCCAAAGGAAGAATATTGTCATGACCTTGATGCTTTGCCAATTGGTGTGTCCCTGTGATTGTCCCTGTGATCTCGAGGGCAGAATTCGACTCCGACACGACTAAGCTGCTGTCTCTGGTGTCTCATTCTCGACCTCGACCAACCTTCGACTCTCCCTTCCCTTCCATAGTAATGTCGACGTGAAAGGTTTCGATCCTTAATCAACAACCATACATATAATCGAACCGTTCTATTCCTTCGTCCATTCCCCTCCATCGGTGTCCAATCTGTGACTGAGTCAGCAACGAGATGCTCCCCTCTATGCTCAGGGCCAGAGCTCCCCGAGCTCTGGCAGCTGGCCGGTCTCTGGCCGCCAGCGGCCATGCGTATGTTTTATGATTATCAGTTGTTTGGATATTGGGATTGAAGCCATATTGACGATGTTTCTCTATGCAGCCGCCTCCTCTCCACAACCCCTGCCCGGACCGCCGACGACAAGCTGAACAAGGTCTCCGCCACCATCACCCAGCCCAAGTCCCAGGGAGCTTCCCAAGCTATGCTCTACGCCACTGGTCTTAGCGAGGCGGACATGAACAAGGCCCAGGTCGGTATCTCCTCCGTCTGGTACGAGGGAAACCCTTGCAACATGCACCTGATGGACCTGTCGACCCTCGTAAAAGAGTCCGTGGCCAAGGCTGGTCTGGTGCCCTACCGATTCAACACCATCGGTGTCTCGGACGGTATCAGCATGGGTACAACCGGTATGCGCTACTCCCTGCAGAGCCGAGAGATCATCGCCGACAGCATCGAGACCGTCATGAACGGACAGTGGTACGACGCCAACGTCTCCCTGCCTGGTTGCGACAAGAACATGCCTGGTGTCCTGATGGCCATGGGCCGAGTGAACAGGCCTAGCATCATGGTCTACGGTGGTACCATCAAGCCCGGTTGCTCCAGGGGAGGCAAGGACTTGGACATCGTCTCCGCCTTCCAGGCTTACGGACAGTACATCACTGGCGAGATCACCGAGGAGGAGCGCTTCGACATCATCCGACACGCCTGCCCTGGCGCCGGAGCCTGCGGTGGTATGTACACCGCCAACACCATGGCCAGCGCCGCCGAGACCCTGGGCATGACCCTGCCCGGAAGCAGCAGTTTCCCCGCCGAGAGCCCGGCCAAGAGGGCCGAGTGCGAGGCCGTCGGCCCTGCTATCAGGAACCTGCTCAAGGAGGACATCCGGCCCCGCGACATCCTGACGAGACAGGCGTTCGAGAACGCCATCGTTCTCATCAGCATCCTGGGAGGCAGCACCAACGCCGTCCTCCACCTGATCCCCATCGCCGAGGCTGTGGGTGTCAAGTTGACCCTCGAGGACTTCCAGTCCGTCTCCGACAGGACGCCCCTGCTCGCCGACCTGAAGCCCTCCGGCAAGTACGTGTTCGAGGACCTCTACAAGCTCGGCGGTATCCCCTCGCTCCTCAAGTTCCTCCTCAAGGAGGGCCTCATCGACGGCTCCGGCGTCACCGTGACCGGAAAGACGATGAAGGAGAACCTCGAGTCCTTCAAGGACTTCGACGCCGACCAGCCCATCATCCGGCCCCTCAGCAACCCCATCAAGCCCAACGGCCACATCCAGATCCTCCGCGGCTCGCTCGCGCCGGGCGGCTCCGTCGCCAAGATCACCGGAAAGGAGGGCCTGCGGTTCGTGGGCAAGGCCCGCGTGTACGACAAGGAGGACGACTTCATCCACTCCCTGGAGAAGGGCGAGATCAAGAAGGGCGAGAAGACGGTCGTCATCATCCGGTACGAGGGCCCCAAGGGCGGGCCCGGCATGCCCGAGATGCTCAAGCCCAGCTCCGCCATCATGGGCGCCGGCCTGGGCCAGGACGTGGCCCTCCTCACGGACGGCCGCTTCTCCGGCGGCAGCCACGGCTTCATCATCGGCCACGTCGTTCCCGAGGCCATGGAGGGCGGGCCCATCGCGCTGGTCAAGGACGGCGACAACATCGTCATCGACGCCGAGGAGCGCGTCATCAACCTCGAGGTCTCGGACGACGAGCTGCAGGCGAGGAAGCTGGCCTGGAGGAGGCCCCAGAACAAGGTGCTCAGGGGCACACTGGCCAAGTACGCCTCGCTGGTGAGCGACGCCAGCCAGGGCTGCATCACGGACGACAAGCTCCTCAAGATGTCATGAGCTGGTGGGGGG
>LKEB01000007.1:144713-254019 GCA_003795295.1 Cytospora leucostoma | reverse complement strand
GGAGGCTAGGAGAGATCGGGCGAGACGGGAAGAAAAGAAAACAGGAGCAGCAGCAACGAAGTCCACTGGGGATCATGTCTGTGTATGATATACCACGTTAATTTTTGGCGGGCGCAAGAAAGGGCAATACAAAAGTTTTTTCATATTCCAACTTGAGTGATGGGTTTTTCCATATTTCCATGCTCGGTAGATCGTGAATTCATTCAAGTTTTGGGACACTTCGTCGCATTGCAGAACGGATTTGGTCGTCCTGAGTACAGAAATATTGACTTGTTGGAACATAGATCCCGAGTTCCCTAGCAGCGTAACATCACCGCAACCGTAACTTTTCATCCCTGTGAAGAGACAATACACACCGAGCATATACGCAGCGAGTAGAGAGATATCTAAGAACAACCCTACAAGTCCTCACATAGTAGACACCAGACACCACGGCCATGCAGTGCAACAAATTTTGTCCTCCCACAATACTGTCAAGCCTCGTCACCAGCTCTTCGCGGATAAGGTAGCACACTTCTTCAGCCCCTACCACCCATAATAGTGTAGGGACTCCCGAGTTCCCGTTCATCGCTTCTTCCAGGCCTCGACGAACTTGGCCTTGTCCTCGACGTCCAGACCGACCCTCTTGTTCCGGCCCAGCCGCGCCAGGTTCTCGGCCACCTTGTCCAGCACGCGCCGCTCCTCGAACGAGACACCGGGCTCGTTCGTGCCGTACCCGCCGCTGAGGGCCCTGCTCCGGCCGCCATCCCGACTGGCGAGCCCGGAGGCGGCCCCGACGCCGTCCACCGGGCCGGCGGTGTTGTAGACGGCCTCGGCGATGCGTATCCTCATGACGTGGGTCGGCCGGCTCAGCAGCTTCCACAGGAAGAGCAGCCAGGCGCCGGGCACGGGGGTCGTGATGTCCGGGGAGGTGTAGCGGATGCTGACGGGGAAGATCTTGATGCCGTCCGGGACGGTCAGCAGGCTCGGGCTGAAGGGCAGGATGCCCTGGCCGTTGGTGGTGGCGCACTCGGGGAAGACGGCGACGACGCGGCGCGGGTTGCGGGCGATGACCTCGCCCAGGGTGGTCAGCCTGGCGCCCTCGGGGGGCGCCCTGCGGAGCTGCGCGGGGCTCAGGGCGTGGCGGAGGGCGCCCCACAGGCCGACGCGGAGGACGCGGCGGGTGCGCGGGTAGCTGATGGTGAAGATGGGGTCGAAGACGGCGGCCAGGTAGACGGCGTCCACGGGGGAGGTGTGGCTGGCGGCTATGACGGACGGGGGAGGGGAGCCGGGCATGCGCTCCGGGGGCTGCTGCGACAGGCTGCCGCGCTTGACGCCGTCGAGCTGGAGGTCACCCCACCATATCTGCGGTATGGCCAGGAGGCCCCACACCAGGAGCTTGTTCACGGCCTGGGGGAGGAAGGGGGTGACGTGCTGCAGGATGAGGAAGTACAGCGCGACGTAGAAGAGGAGGATGGGCAGGCGGAAGGCGAAGAGGACGGCGTGGAGGAGCTTGGCCGGGGTGCTGGACGGGGGCGTGTGTGGGATGAAGGGGGAGATGCCGGAGCCTGTAGGTGGTGGTCACACGTGTGTCAGCACGGTGCGCTTCTCTTCCAACGTCGGGTTTTGTGTTCTGTACGTACCTCTGTCGCGGAACTTTGAGAACTTCTCCATGATGGGTTGTGTGGGTGGGTGGATATAGGTGTCCAGTGTCCAGTGTCCGGTGTCTGACGAAAAGGTGGTATCAAAGTTTCTCAGACCGAGGCGAGGCAGCGAGTCTCGAGTATATACGGATTATGAGGTGGAAACTGAAACTACGGTGGCTTAGGTTCTCTTCCTCTTGAAAATAGCGTAGCGCATTACGGGCGCAGCTGAACAAGGACAAATGAATATGAAGGATGCAGGTCAAGGTCAAGGTCAAGGTCAAGAACGACAGGATAGTGGTGTCTGCTCACTCATCAGCATCAGCATGGGGCAGCCGTCATGAGGGATGAGGGTCAGCTCATGATTACCGTAATAAGTATTGCGACAATTGTCGAGCTGTCAAGAGCTTAGGAAAACAACTCGATTCGGTTTTGGCATGTGAAAAAAACCGGGGCACGTGCAAGGGTACCAGGGTACACAAGGGTCAGGTTAAGGGTAAGGGTAAGGGTAAGGGTAAGGGTAAGGGTAAGGGTAAGGGTAAGGGTAAGGGTACTTGAGTATTTTATATACGTACTTAGTAGGTACGTACAGGGATTCACAACGACGTCCTATTACAGTTCGACTTCCAACGACTGGCTGCAAGGAACAAGAGATAAACACAGCAGCATACTTAAGTACTTATGTAAACTTCACATAATCATGCCAATGTCCTTCCAGCAAATAGGTCGCACCATTCCACTGACTCAGACGGCGTCCCTGCATCTAGAACCTGTACATTGTGTAGTACCACAACGCGATCGTGATTCAATACGGCCTAGAATCTGTGCTTGACCGCGATCACACTGACATTCCGAGTCGGGCCCATACTGCGTTAGGTTCTCCAACCCTGGGGCATTTCCAGCCACGGAGTATGACTGCAGTAGGCGAAGGTGGTAGAAGGGCCGATAACTACTTGACGTCCTTTGAGAACAAGGATTTACCACATCCAATGGGGCCAATAACAGCGACTCTCGACCCTCGTTCGCGTTAACGTTGATACGTGACAGAATAGTGCTTTCTGCCTTCCAGCCGAGCGAGACATCCTTCGGTGACAGCGCTTCCTGTGCAGTAGACTCTCGTAGCTAATCCTCTAGTGTGGAATCGTTGAGACGCGGTGGCGTGAACAGAGACGGCAAGAAGAAACAAGATGAATGAAAGATGAAGAAGGGACAGAAACAAAGTAGAGACGAACAAGGTAGGCAAAAAGACAGAGCATCATCACATAGACAAGACCTCCATCGTATGTAAGGGTGGCAAAAACCACCCCGGGGCTCCCTCAGAGGAACCCACGGTCACGAAAAGCAACACGAGGCTTTTTGATGGCAATTACAAAGAAAGCAACACGAGGCTTTATTGAACCCCCGGCCTTGTGGCTGGGAGACGATACAACGGAACCGTGGAGGGTAGGTGTAGTATGACCACTACACCATCCCCCAGGTTGAAGTGATATAGGCTTAGTGATATTTATAAGTGGGGTGAGAGGAAGGGGGGCGCGAGGTAACTGTGTACTATGTATCCTAGGGATTGTGAAAATCACTATGGCTATCGAAGCTCTCGAGTGCTGCGGGCATATTGTTCTGCTTTCCTTCCTCTCGGATAGCTCAAGGAAATCCTGGACCCACTGCAAACGGCCATACGCAGCAACAAGGCTTAGAACAACCTGGAACAGATGTACCAAGGGAATTGTGACCAAAGAGGTGATGGTCAACGAGGTTAAGATCCCCGAGACGGTGAAACTGGGGTTTAAGTCTGCTGTAGCAATGTACACTGCCATCACCAATGGTGGTGACAGGGATGCAGTTCACTGTTTGAGTACCATCAAATCTCATTTCTTGCATTGTAGCGGGAAATGAAAGACCGTCCGACTCAATGGCCCAGCAAGCGACTCCGACATCTGGAAGCCACCTTGTCTTGTATGAAGAGGAGCCCTCGTTTGCTCATGGCCTCAAGATATAATTACACCAATGAGTCGCATCCTCAAACTGGCAGAGAAGGCCGACGCCAACGCCACGTCTCCCAGAAGCAATTACGTGCGTGTTCGTACTGCCTCGAGGATAATAGTCAGGCCGAGATAGAGGACGACGAGAGAAGATGGCTGGTATATCCTCAGGTGCTCATAATGAGACCGCGGGAGGATTAAGATGGTTGCAATTGTGGATAATTAGTACAGCACTTGGCACCGAAGCCGATGTCTTGTTTCTGTTGTGTATTTCAGGCCGAGCAAGACAGGCTGTGTGGTTGCTGTAGCGCAAGCTGCGAGCTACAGCTTGCCAGAAGATATCAGGCGCACTGGGAGCGTCTCGACTGGGACTGGAACTGGAACTGGAACTGGCTATCTTCGCCCAGAGCAGGCGATCACCCGCTTGCTCTTGGCGCTGAATATAAGACGAGCAATAGACGAAGTAACAGATAGGCATGAAGGAATGATGGCGAGCACCGAGTCTTCTTCAAAGAGCAGAGTCAAATCCAAATGCGGCGGCATGGGGATACTGCAGGACCAACATCTGTATCGGACGAAACGCCGCAGGCGTATGGCATAATGATATAAGCTTTGTTTCCACATATGTCTTTTTTATCCACGGCTGCTTCGTTGGAGCAGTCACTTTCACCCACTCTGGGAAACCATCAGAAACGTTGGAGATTAGAACACCGTGCCATGGCATGGCACCATGGATTAGAATCAGGCCGTTTACGCAAGGGTAACGTACGAGACCTTGGAATAGGCAGGAGGTACCATGCCTCGCAAGATTACACTTACCTAGATCAAAGACTCAGGGAAAGTACGAGGCATCTAGTCTTTCTTCAAACTCATCTTTGGTACCCTTGGAGAGAGAGACCTGTATCCCTAGGGCATTTGTTAGCTATAGCTGCACGCGGTGACCGGCAGGTAATCCTCGGAACTCCTCAAGTGCTGATGTCGCCGGATGACTCATAATATGACCTTCCAGATCTGGGTGTGGCAATTACCAGGAATGATCCTCGAGTATAGTGAATGGTACAGATATAAATGTGCAAGATTTCCCATGCGGGATTCAATGCTGGACAAACCCAACTGTTGCAGGACAAACGATATCACCTTGCAATCTTCACAATGAATCCATCTCAGCTTGAGACCATCCTCGCCTCCTACCCGCACACGGCAAATATGAGGTCGATTATCACACCTCAAGTTCTTCATCGAAAGAATCTTTGCAATTCATGGGGTATTGCAGAGGGTGCACATTTATTGGATATCGGATGTGGCCAGGGCGATGCAACTCTAGTCCTTGCAACGGCGGTCGGTCCTGCGGGGCATATCACCGGGGTGGACACAGGGCCTCCCGACTACGGCTCGCCGTACACCCTGGCCCAGGCCCAGGCTTATATCCTCGCCTCCTCTCTGGGCCCTCGGATCACTTTCCTGAGGGAAGATCCGTCTAAGACACTTGAGCAGACTATAGACACCTTCGACGGTGCCGTCTTCTGTCACAGTTTATGGTACTTCGCCAACAGCTCCAGTGTGGAAAACCTCTTTCTTTCTCTGGCGAAGGCGGGTGTCCCTCGTGTTTACATAGCCGAATGGGATGGCGAGGCGAAGACTGCCGCCCAAGAACCGCACAGCTTGGCCGCGCAAGCCCAAATGTTGCTACACTCCCTGAGGCCCGCTGAGAGAGAACACGGGCTCCACGAGCCAAACATCCGCGGTGCACTGCTGCCTCAAGATATCTTAAAGCTTGCATCTACTACGGGATGGGGTGTTGCGCAGCAGGGTTCGATACAGACACCGCCGGGCATGATGGACGGTCACTGGGAGGTCAAGTTTGTGCTATCAGATTCTTTCCAGAAGTCATTGATGAGCGAGGAGCTTCCAGTAGACGCCAGAGATATCTTGGTCGGATACTGCGACAGAGTGAAGAAATCGGCGACTGCCATTGAGGAGTCGCATGGCCACGTCAGTTGTATGGATGTGATGTGGGCGGTGCTAGAGAGAGAGAGTTAGCAGATTGGGTCTTCCTTGTCGTCCTTCCCTGTCTTTCCTTCCTCTTTAATATGTCCTCACGGCTACGGAAGCACCTGGGCGTTCATGCTGCATATATTTTCTCAATCAACTACTTTAGGGCGGAAATCCTAAAGGGATTATCTGAATTCTGCCCCTTTATTGATGCCATTGTTTTATCATGCAATGTTGCCCTGTTATAAAAGTGCAAGCTATGAAGCTCTGAACTAATGTAATCAACATATTGTAGGAGACTATACGGGTACAAGTGTTATCCCAGGATGATATATAGCTTGATCGAGCCAAGCTATAAAGGGTGCGAAAGCGGCTATTTGAGCTACCTAGGTAGGTACTGTAGACAGACTTGAACGAACCTTACGTGACCCCCAACAATACCCTAGGGTAGCTACTAAATACTATGGAGATTCTAATAATTCCTAGCCATATTCTGACAGGTTACTGTGATTTATTACCTTCTTATGTTGTGTTTGATACCTGCCCTTGTACATAAGGATCTCTCAAGTGCTCTCTTGCAGCTGCATTAGTGGGTTATCCTATAGAAAAGATTATGGCATTAGTTCGGCGAGATTAGCCCAAGCTTTGGGCTAATACTCTCATATCAATGATAGATCTTTATTGTGCAATCGGCATCTGGAATCTGGATGAACTTTCTATCTTTTCGTGCTCCAGATCATTGAATTGTGCGACTAGCATAACAGTTCCCTGTCATGGTCATCCGCTGTGGACCGAACAAATTACGAGAATCGCATGAAATTACAAAACCGGGATGCATAGAAACGATATAGTACGTGAAAGGACCTTCACAGGGTTTCCCGTGTCGATGTCTGCTCTTGTTTCTCTATTCCTGCCCTCTCTTGCAAAAGAAAAAGAAAAGAAGAAAAAACCATAAGGAAAAAGGTTACAAAGCTGAAGTCTTCCTCCAAGGGCAAAAGCAGCACTGTGCAAGAAGGGACTTAGCCGTCCATCACAGATCCGCCGGGAGCCTGAGAGTACCTCACTGCTCTACGAGACCGAGTCGGGAATTGCCAACGGCCCCATACTGGTATAGCTGAATATATGTCCTGTTGTCTCATTCCTTGGCTTATACGGAAGCGCCAGCAAACTCGGAAAATGAATCGCCTGAGCTCCGGGAACCAGCCCACTGTAGCCTCATGAACCCTGCAGAGTCAAAGACTACCTAGCCTACCTATGTACCTATGTAGTCTGTGGCATATCAATGCCCATAATACCATTAATCCTGTTCCCATATCTTCCACTCTCAATTCTATCCATGATATTTTTCAAAAGAAGAGAAGAAAAGCAAAAAAAAGAAGAAGAAAAAACAACCCACCACGATCTATATAACCTAGACCTTCCGGTGGGGCAACTTGGCAAAGAAACAGTAATTCTATCAATAGTTCAACACGGTGATCGTTTCTGCTAATAAATTTCCCAGTCGATCTCTGATGCTACAGGACCATCGTAAACTGGTCGATTATAACTGCAGAGGGGATAGCAGAGGTTCCTCAGATGGAGGCAGGTTACGCGAAAGAGGTGTGAACTACCACGGCTTGGGTTCTCATGAAAGAAGTGTGGCGCATCACGGGCGCATCTGGCCAATCCAGTGGAAGATGATTTCGAAGGTCAAGATCAAGAAAGACAGAAGAAACATGATGACTGCTCGCTCATCAACAGAAAGCAACTGTCATGATGTGGTCAGCTCATAGCTGTTGCGGTTGAGCCTAGAAAGCGTCTCGATCCGGTTTTGGCATGTGAGAAAAGCCGGGGCACGTGCAAGGGTTCAAGCTTGAGAAAGCATGGCCTTGGGTCGGAGGGACGTTCAACGTCCAACGACTGAGTGCTGCAAGGTACAAGCGACAACGCTGCATGAAGTTGATCCTGCCCGCCTGCCCCTCCTGCCTCCTTGTGCACTGTCTAGGTATGTACATAGATCTATAACAACGGCCCCCCCCAAGCCTTTTCCGGATTTCACTATGCTGGATACATGACAGAGTAGACTATATCCCCAGTTCGGCTGCCCAGGGTCTTATCAATCCGCTTCTCAGCAGCTGCAGGGTTCCATAGTTGTTTTGTTATGCATGATATTTTCATTTCCCAAACGGCACCTAGGTCTTCCAAGGTTGTTCAATACCTTGTATAGATGCCCAGGTGGCCACCACCTATCTACTCATACTCAGCAGGTAGGCAGATGCCTACGATAGGTACCTACGTGGTAGGTCAGTAATCATAATGGACGGCACCGGTTGACCAACGCCCTTAGTGCACTGGCACTGACTGGGGTGCCCCACTTACTGCCGCATGCAGCGAGGCGACAGACAAGGGCCTACCAAGATCTGGCCAATCTAGCCCCGGTCACTCTTCCGTTGCTCCCGGCAACAACCCAAAACCCACCGTAAATAATACAACCTCCAGTTTTGCCAATGACGAACCCACATGTTGCGCGACGGCCTGCAGATACACTGCATGACTTTACCTGAGAACCCCCGAACCCCCATACAATACAGAGCTACATAGAGCTGGGCCTGTCCGCCGACAACTTTGCTCATCCTGCCTTTCTCAATCCCATCGCTTTCTGGAGCGACGCTCCTCGCTTCGTTCTTCCTGTTCCATCTTGTCCTGCCGCGACAGCGTATTCTTAACCACTATACCATGGACGATCGGCCGGAGAACGCGGTATGCGCATTGTCTCGCCATTCATATGCTCAACCTCAACATCAAACCTACAGCTGACTGACTTGTTCCTCCTTCTCCAGCCCTTTCGCGCCTCGCAACTGCGCCCCCCGCCAGGAAGTCGATTGCCAGCACCCAACTTGAGGCCAGGCACCCTCAACGAGATTACCGATGCCCAGAACAACGTCAGAAGCCAGCCCTCAATGCTGCCGCAAGCAGGTCTTAAGCGGACTCATACCGGGAGCGGTATGTTTTCCCCATGGCATGGTCAAGCCAATAACCGCGCCTTGCAACCATGACTGACGACAGCCCTTGGAACAGTGGTGTCTCAACCCGACCCGAAACAACGAAAGACCCTCTGGGAAAGGGCCGCCGAATACCCAGAGAAACACTCAGTTTCTGCAACGCCGGCTCCAAGGGTCATTAAGAAAGGAATCTCACTAGCCTCACAGTCAGGGGTAAGTTCTGCCCACTTGGGTACATGATTACCTCCCGTCTTTGACGCACCTCGTTTGATCACCGCCCATGCCATGGCTGGAACCTTCGATAATGATCAGGAAGCTCCTCCCGCTCTGGAACTCAAATCGGGGCTTATACCTTGAAGCGCACCACATCGATCTAGCCCACGCTTCGGTCTGGCCACACTTCTCCAGGCCGATTCTCAGCTGATCATCGTACACCGTCAACATGAGGCTTTGTCAATGGTCTAGCCGGGCGGCTCGCGCTGCGGTTCCTGCCCTTTGCCATGGCCGCTTGGACATTGAACATCCTCCTCCGGTCAACGAGCAACATCACGTGGAGCTTGACGATTATTGTATGGTCGAAGACTACGACCAGGAAAGCTTCAGTGAAGATCTCGAATCGTGCTATGAGGACGAAGTCCGTCACCAGACGCTTCACAAATACGATCGAGTACTGCAGACAGTCACGTTCGAAAGTCGCTGACCATGCTCTTAACAGATCAAGCCACCATCCACCACCGCGCCTTTGTCCCGCCACAACTCCACCAAGTCCATGTCTTCCCGCATCCCCAACAGCTTCGCGCAGAGCGTTGGGCCCGGCGTGGGGCGTCCTGCCTCAATGACCGGCCGCTCTCAGACATCTATGTCCTTTCACCAATCGACGGACTCAAGATCGCGATCCAACACCGGCCGCGCTCGACCACAGACATCCATGAGCCGCCACGAAGCAGACGATGGACCGATAAATGGAAAACAGAACTGTACGATGCCTCCCCCTTCTCTTCGGTCGTCAGCTCAGTCAACCTCCGATTTCCTACCGGGCCGAAAGCTCAGAAAGGCTGCCTCGGTTCAATCCATGGGAGCACAAGCCTCAACGTCAAGGAGACAGATCTCGATCAGTACTATGATGGGGAATCTAAGTCTAGACGACGAACTTGCGTACGACAACCATTCGAAGCGAAATCAAGCGATTTCAGCCAAGGAGAACTGTCCTCCCAATTCACTCCCTTTGCGCCCATCCAACCACTCCTTGGAAAGCGTGACTTCCAGACAAGTTCCAGTCCCCGGAGGAAAAGCCGCAGTACAGCCAGATTCCCGGCTAGAGGACTCTAGGGCCAGCACAATGGCGCCGCCCAAGACTCCTCCCTCCACGCAACAGGTCCAACAAATGATAGAAAAGTTCGGGGATACCCTGCTGGCTTCTACAAGGAAGTGCGCGGGTAGTCCTTTTAAATCTCCTTCAAAAGTTCGGCCGTTTCTTACTAAGGATTCTAACTTACGTGCTTTTACAGCTTGGGACGTTGACGAGCGCCTCGTTGATATGGAGTCCGAATTCAAGGCCCTAAAAGAGGTCATGAATGGCTCATTGACCGACAAGAAAGCCATGGAGGAAGTTATCGAGATGGCAAAGACGAGAGGTAGGGACATGAGTAGCACTACTCATCTACTATGGTTCACTGGCTGACGCTTCTTAGCGAATGACCTCGAGCGCGAACGCAACCGACTAGACGAGAAGAATCAGGCACAGCAGAGCGAGATAGACAGCATGAGACAACAACTTGCAGCACTGACACTAGACTTGGAGCAAGAGCGAAGGTCATACAAATATGACCTCGAAGACAAGACACGAGCACACCGGAATGAGCTGGATGAGCTCCGGAGGAGCCTGGAGGATCAAACGGACCGAGCCAGTAGGCAACACCAGCAAGAGTTGGAAGAATTGAAGAGGCAAAATCGCGCTGAGCTTGAAGAGGAGAAGCAGCAGACCGCCCGGGAGATCGCAGAACTGCAAACGAAAGTGGGTTCTGCGCACCAGGACATGAATTTGGCCCTCCAGAACAAGGATCATGAAATACAGACCATCCGTGCCGAGGTTGATGTCCTCAACTGCGATCTCGACCGCGAGCGAACCCAAAAGACCCATCTGCAGAAGCAACTTGATGATCTCGTCAGCACGAACACCTCGCTCGAAGGCACGATCCGATCGCTACAAGCACAGGTGCATTTTCTGGAATCAGACAGCAAGCAGCAATCAGACTCGTTTGCCGCGATGGAAACGAGGATGCAAGACGCCTTGACTGCAGCGGACGAGGCACGGCAGAAGTTGATCAAAGAGGAGACGGAACGAAGAGCCCTATTCAACAAGTACCAGGAGTTGAAAGGCAATATCCGAGTGATGTGCAGGGTCCGGCCTATTCTCGAAAGCTCCGAAGGGTCAGTGGCAGAATTGGAATATCCTGATGAGAAAACGTCTGCCCAGATTCAGGTCAAGGGACCAGAGGAGAAGAACAGTCTTGGAAAAGTCAGCACCAAGGCTTACCCATTCGAGTTCGACAGAGTCTTTACTCCGCAGGTGCACAACGAGGAGATATTCGACGAGATCTCGCAATTGGTGCAGAGCGCCCTGGATGGCTACAACGTGTGTATCTTCTGTTACGGCCAAACGGGTTCCGGCAAGACCTACACCATGTCTTCACCCGATGGCATGATCCCACGTGCCACGAAGATGATTTACGAGACGGTGAACAGGTTGAAGGAGAAGTCGTGGTCGTACACCATGGAAGGCAGCTTCGTAGAGGTGTATAACGAGGAGCTGCACGACTTGTTGACTTCTGCGAAGGAAAGCGATGCCAAGAGGAAACTCGAGGTCCGTCACGACGAGGCCCGGAGAACTACCACGGTTCTCAACTGCAAGAGCGTAGTTCTCGAGTCCGAGGACACAGTGGAGGTGATGCTCAAGCAAGCACAGAGCAACCGGTCGGTGGCAGCAACCAAGGCCAATGAGCGATCGTCCCGGTCACACTCTGTCTTCATTCTCAAGCTGATAGGCGAAAACGCGGCAACAGGCGAGCGCTGCGAGGGAACACTGAACCTCGTGGATCTGGCTGGTTCCGAGAGGCTGAAGCACTCTGGTGCTGAGGGCGACCGTATGAAGGAAACCCAGAGTATCAACAAGAGTCTGACGTGTCTGGGCAATGTCATCGACGCCTTGGGCAAGGGTAGTGGCCATGTTCCTTACCGGGATTCGCAGCTCACATGGTTATTGAGAAACTCGTTGGGCGGCAACTCAAAGACGCTCATGTTTGTGATGGTGTCGCCGCTGGAGGCGCATCTGAAGGAGACCCTGACAAGTTTGAGGTTCGCTACGAAGGTGAGTCGAGTTCATTGGGATGCATGTGGGATTTTCATCTGCTGACGTATCATAGGTGCACAACACCCACATTGGCACGGCCAAGGCCACCAAGAAGATCAAGGAGCGTATGGGCGATTCATGACGTACCTAGCAGCACGTCTGCTCAAGTTGGATTCGTGAATTAGGCTGTACCAGGAGGAGCGGGCGTTGATGATACCAAGGAGGGATTATGTCTTTTTTTGTTGCTGCGTTCTGTCTTCCAGTCGTTCTTTGCATGGTCATGCCTGACGACGACGATTTGAGCCGCCTATCGTTAAATGGGGCTCATTCATGATGGAGTTCGGAAGGGATGTTGGTATTGTAGGATACAGTACGTTGTCCTCGGGATCGCCTGTTGAGGGTTGCATATGAGTTTGTGGATATTCTTCTCAGTAGTCGTTTTATTGGTGGGCGGTGGACAAGTAGTGTATGGTGGTCCAGGTCCATTTTCCTGGCTCAGGTGGCCCTCTGTTCGTGTTCGATATCTCGTCGTGTTGAAGTACAATGGCTGCGCTAAGAGGTCGTCACTGTCCACGATGGGCAGCGTCTAAGCCGGAGTGTTTCGTTAAGAAAGCGACTTATTATACAACCATGAAAAAGAATCTGATCGAGATGAACACACCATCAACGTCATTACCATTATGATTTGATTTTGCGCTGGACTATGCTGTAGCCGACAGCGTATGTCAAGATTCAAGGACGGTGTTGTGTACTGATGTAATTATAGCCCAAGGTGATCCTTGGGATGACTGAAACTCAACTACGCTCAAGAGCCCTAACCCTGACCCTTGATCGTAGCTCTAGATCGGTGTCTCGTTACCGCAGACAATCGCGTTGTTTGAGTTTCCCTACATAGTACTATTCTGCATCGAATCAGATCCCTCGGGAGAGAGCCAACACCATTACCGAGGTTTCAGGGACCCCAGGACATTCACATTACCTGCCTCTTACTTATTCCATATTCTTCATACTCCCTACTGGTATTCCTCATAATCATGCTTTCGGTGATCGACTAATCTGCACTTCACCGGATTGGATCGGGGTCCTAGAAGCTGTCATGTCTGGTGAAAAAGGTCTAGCAAACTCTCGATGGGCTCCCATCAACACCGGCCGTCCGCCATATTACTGGTCTTCCAGCAAGTTTAAGCAACAGGCCACTGCCGTAACCTCAACTCCCGTATACACGACCAATACCCAGGCCCACATCTGCCCTCATCCACCCTCGACGACCCACCAGACCTCCATCACAACGACGTCCAGTACAACAACGAAGTACTCCCATTCCGGCAATGAAGCCCCACCCAATGCGACTCCATATCAAGTCAATGTTTCTGCCCTCAGGCGCATTCCCACGCCATGGGCCGAGCTCACAAGATTCATGAAGATCGCCAGGCGCATGAGGTGGAAGCTGCCTTTCCTAGCCCACGGCTACCGCGCAGCCACAGACCGCGCCAACGAGGACCGGGAAGAAGCGGAGCTGATGTTCAAGCTCGACTTCTTCGAGTACTACATGCTCCTCGAGCGGGCCCTGGTCCACCTGATGGGCGTCTTCGGCGTCAAGGTCACGGGGGCTCTGGGGGGCGGACACAGGAGGGCCGGTGACAACAATAACAACAACACCGTCGCCTGGACCGCGGAGCAACAGAGCAGCCACCGCTTCCACGCCAACGTCCTCGAGGCCCTAGACGACCCCCGCAACCCCCTCCACGCAGTCCTGGGCAGGGACGACGCGCGCTACGCCCTTGCGCGGGCAAAGGAACTGCGCAACCGCTGGAAGAACGCCGACGACCCTGACGCGACGACCGCAAGGCTGCAGGCGTCGTCCAGCAGGCCGCTCGAGGACTATGATCTGGAGACGATCCTGGAGACGATCTTCAGCGGCTTCGAGGGGGCGTACGCGGTCGCGGACCGCTACGTCGCCGAGGTGCGGGCGCTGGGCGCCGCCAGCGGGGTGGCCAGCGAGGTGGACACGCGCGTTGGTGACCCGACTGACGAGGCGCAGTGGGAGTTTATGGTTGATGCTATGGACTGGGAGGCTGTATGAGGAGAGGAGACGGGCTATGGACCGGGAGGGGGGATGTATATCCTTGCGCGGGCAAATCAAGCAATGGACTGGATGGGTACATGGTGTTTTGTTTTGCATGCATAAGATGGGATGGGAGTTCAGCATGACGGGCGTTAGACGGCGTCTGCATAACATCTTGTCGAGATTGGGCATGGACTAGGAGCAAGCGTGGTGTTGGGGGTGATTTTGCACTTTACTTTGCGTTTGGGTTTACTTCCTACCGGCCGGCGACGACCTCCTCATTCGCAGCACGGGAGATGGACGGATTACCTAGATACCCTAGAATAACGGATGACTTGAAGGGTGCATACCTAAATGATCAAAAGCATTCCTCCATCTTGTACTATGCTCGTCCTCACCACAACACATGAGCTTGAAACAGTGAGAAAATAAATAGTTTCTTTCATACGGGATCATCAACAACAGAATTTCTAGTCCGGTAAAGCAATAATGCTGTTATGAGTCTCGACGGGAAAAGGTGTCTACCTTGTAGATCCGCAACGGCTGACTTCTAGAAGTGTTCGGGATCCTCGTACAGTACTCGTATGTAGTAGGTACATTACTACAGAATGGCCGATCATATCCCCATCTGTCTCACCAAAAATAGAGTTATGATGCAGAGTGCGCAATGAGCTGCGACGGGGATCCGGGGTCGCCCCACCATTTCCCATTTACACAGCAAGCAAGATACACACCACACTCACATTACACACCCGAAGCCTTGGACTTGACGTCCACCCGAGACTTGACGTCAGCCCTGGGGATATCCTGTTTTCCACGCCTCATGATGGAATAAATCGATCCAGGCTCACCACCAGGTAGATACATGTTGTTTCCTTTCATTCTCGCTCGATTAAACCATCAAGAACACATCACAAGTGCTATATACCCAATAAAATCTCAAGCGCAGCGGCATCTCATTGCAAAAGCCCGACGTTGACGTTAGCAATACTACCACTTACACGGCTTTTATATTACTACTACATCCACACCCAACAAGGTTACCAAGCAGACACCCCCCTCTGAACAACGTCCATCCCACCTACTTGCCAACGACTTCACTTGAAAGATCCAAAATCAAAAGGCATAAAATAAACATGTCGCAAGTCCTAGGCCTCACAAACCAAGCCGGAGGCGGCCAGATGCAGCAGCAGCAGCAGCCGGGCAAGGTGGGCGGCGGGTTCCACGGCGAGGCGTCGGACGTGAAGCACTACACGGGGGCCAAGAAGCCCAAGGAGCGCAACACCATCGCCAAGCGCAACCTGGCCGACGCCATCGACTGCGAGGTCCTCCTGTGGCGGGCCTACTGCGACGAGCCGGACTCGGTGCTCGAGTACATGGCCAAGGACGCCGTGGTCATCGACCCCGTGACCCTGGGCGACGCCACCCCCGTCACCCGGGAGGACCTCGAGGACAGGCTGCGCGACGTCCAGCCCTGGACCGCCTACAAGATCCACAAGGACACCCGCGTCGTCAGCCAGATCGGCCTCATGAGCATGGCCACCATGTGCAGGCTCACCCTGTACAAGATGG
Source organism: Cytospora leucostoma (assembly GCA_003795295.1). Taxonomy (NCBI): domain Eukaryota; kingdom Fungi; phylum Ascomycota; class Sordariomycetes; order Diaporthales; family Cytosporaceae; genus Cytospora; species Cytospora leucostoma. The sequence goes on along the minus strand of LKEB01000007.1, from coordinate 238,459 downwards.
GCCAGGACTCCAAGGACAACGAGCAGATCGAGGCCGTCACCTCGTCCGTCTGGAGGCAGACCGCCGGCGCCGAGTGGGAGTGCTGCAGCCTGCTGGTCGGGTATGCGGAGTGATCTGTCTATCTATCTAGCGACGGACGGATATTTACCGAGAGTTGAATTTGCGATTGATCATGTCTTGCTTCAATTCGAGTGTTTGGGATCAGCTTAATGGGCGTTTCGCGACTGGTGTGGGCCGGGGGAGGGGGCTTGTGTAACGTACGCGTCCAGTGCTGAGTAGCGGTGACGGCGCATAATGAATTCATGACAGGATTGAATGAAGTTATACTACTATATCGCTCTAGAACTGTCTTCTTGCAGTTTATTGCAGTGCATAGATAGTCAGTCTACTCTACTGACCAGAATGAAGGTGTTCGAGGTTGTCACCACCGTAATGTCAAGGAGAGCTACCTAGGTATCATGAGACCCCTTTCGATAGCGTTCTCATATACTTTGAAGTAACCTCAAGTGATAACACACTCGGCTTTGGTTCTACGCGTCGGGCATTCCGCGTGTCTCTTTTCTTCCAGCCGACTGTGAACCTCCAAACTCACGCCTGGTTCGATCTTTCTTTGAAGTACCCTGTGGTACAGTCAGTAGGCACTAGCCTGTATGTATTATATTGACTAGGCCGAAGAGGTAGGATTTTCGAAAGAATGGTTTAGAACCACGTGAACCACCTTTGCTTAATAGCATCTCCAATTTTCTGCAGAGTTTGGTTTATCGGAATGTCAATCATCAGCTGAGCAGAATCCAAGGCTCTCAAGCGATCTCGAATGTCTCTGCCAACCCCTCGACCTTCATCTTGCCCAGCTGATGCACGATCTGACCTTCCCTCTTGCCATCAACATATGCCGCGCCAACAGTCTCCATGTACCCTCCTCCTCCAACACTGCTCGGTCGCAAGATGACCGGAACACTGAGTCCGAATAACATGACGATGGTGTCACCCACACGTGTTTTCCTTGGTGCAAGACCAAGTAACATCTCCTGGAACTCATTGTCCCTGGACAGGAATAACCGCCGGTTCCAGGTCACGTCACGAACTTTCTCGAGGAAGTCCCTGGTATTCAAATTGTGTTCGTCTTCGAGGAGTTCTACGGTGTAAAGGCTGCGCAGCTGGAGTATACGTGCTTGAGCGCGATATTGAACCTCCCGGTGGCTGGCTTTCCGCTGATATCCCGGCCCGCCACCAGCGTCCGCCAGAGACGTCGCAAAGTGGCACCAGGGATGCCCTGCGGCGCCTCACAGCCTTCCGTGAATGTCAGGCCTGCCATCTCGAGTGCGTCCTGGGAAACGAGACCACCTGCCATCCTTGTAGACACATCGGTGATGATGCCGAGTCTCAAGCCATCCACGTGCAAAACTGTGTTTTTCGAGGAGCTGACCTGGTTGTCAGGCTGTGCTATAGCATAGGATTTGCCATCGATCATCCGGCGTATCTTGCTGACGAGAGGGCCATAATGCGCGGTTGGTATCATGTTGTATGAGGCATTGTATGGATGGACGCTGACCGCAAGCTCCTCGCCGTCAAGTCGAGGAAACCCCGGGTTTTCTCCCCTCATGCGACCATCCGTACGGGAGATCCTCAAGACAAGCTATCCAGGAAGGGACATGCTCGTCTTGTCCTGACTGTTGGCCCGGAATTTTCTTGCCGCGCTTTATCGGGGCCCATGGAACTAGGATCAGATCAAGAAAATTCTCCTGGGTGACAGCACGGTCGACGAAGTCCTTGAATACTTCAAGAGCGCTTTTACTGTAGTCCGGGATGATATATACTGCTCCCATCGCTTGCGAGGCTGAGCAAAGCGTAGACTTTGTCGCGGGGATCAGTGGCTTGGGAGCCTCGGAAACGGAGGACAAGGTCGACAATCTTCGTCTCGTGCATCTCCAGGAACGGAGAGTCTCCAGAGGCATTCCACCAAGTTCCTACAAGGGTATCAGCTCCAGATTCTCTTAACTCTCTGCTTGTTAGCCAGCTTGGAGCCTGGCCCTTCAGACCCTATCCATCTGACAATCAAGTCACGCCATTCCTGTATTAACCATGAGGCTGTTTTAAAGTCCTCAAGGTCAACCTGTCTTCAACCACATACAACCGTCGCCCGCACCGCCAAAGCCATCTACCCGAGTCCGGTACCAGTAAGGTCGGGAGAAAAACCGTGCAAAGGCGACCCACAATTCCGCGAAGGTAAATACTTGGCCGTGGTCGGTAAATTCGTCATGTTCGAACAGCTCACCAAAGAGAACATGACGCCACTTTGAAAGTACGATATCACTGTGGTGGTCAGGCACGCCGAGCCATATAACAACCCTATCCGCTTTACCGAATATCGTTTTCATCAAGCCGACCTGGACGCCTTTCTCCTCATTGTTGCTCTGGTCAATTCAAATGCCATCAACCCAGAGTTTCAAGAGGCCTGTCGTGAAGCCGTAAGGTATGAAGTGCATCGTATAGGTTGGTGCCCACTTTGAAGGGCCTCTTCGCCGTGAGACCAGCAGATTTAGCCTCGTCAGACAGGAATATCCGACGCGTCGAAGTGCAATCTCCCCAGGTGTACGAGAGGGCTTCGTATGCACTTGGCGCTGAGATATTGTCGACGACTAGTGAGCAGCTAATGTCGTCGTCCGGCTGACCAGGGTGCAAACACAGGAATCTGATCTCTCCGGGTTGGAGCCGCGAGTATGTGTATCCAGTATCGATGCTCGAGATGTGCACATCATCGCTTTGTGCTTCTAGAGCAGCAAATAGGTTCCCAGGTCTATTTGGCGGTGGTATCGCTTGTGAGGGTTTCGTGGGCAGGTCCGGAACGGGGCTTTCAGGGGAGTCGACCTCCGTGAGCTCCTCGTTACATAAATCTCGCTGCATGCTAGATTTTGAGCGACATACTACCAGCCTGTAGCTCCTGGGTACCAAGTACCATATTAGTGCAGCATCGGCAGGTGAGAAGGAGAGTTTCGCAGAGATGCACTGCCAGTATAATCAGAGAGGGCAAGAGAAGGACGAGTGATGAAGTCGGAGAGGCTATAACACACCTTTACTACTGTGTGGAACTATGGGAAACAGCCCACACCCTCGGGATCGACGCACTGCCTCACTTACAGTACGCCAATCGTAGGGGCCCACCTTGCTCACTGCACCGGGCCACGACGGACAGATTCACATACCATCGATGGCCTGTCCAGGGACTGGCTGGCTGGCTGGCCGGCAGGACATTTGAAGTCCTTGACGATGATGAGCCAAGTGGAACCTTCCCCCAGAGTTGGTGTGCTACCGCCGTATAGGTAGGTATGTTCACCCGAAACCTTACCATTTCGCGATCGGGCTGCCCGCATTGGAAGTAAACCACACACCATCGTTGAGTCCGGTCGCGCACCCTCTTATGGATCGAAGAATCCAATTGAAAGGGTATATGCACGCGCCTTGAAGTGCAGGGGGTAATAGATACTGATGTTCTCTTCATATGTAATCGTCACTCGCCGGAAGGCCTGTAGCAAGTACTATGTAGTAGTTACACATCCTACACCCGGGCGCTGAGCCAGTTGCGCACTCGGGCACCACCACGCGGGACATGTGATGAATCTCATGAGGGCCTCAGATGCAAGCGAAGGGCGACTAGTCGTGGTGGCAGCCAGATCAGCCTTGGAGTGTGTATTAGGGTGAAGTCCAGTGTGTGTGTTGTGTAGGAAGCTAACTAAGGCTCTAGTGTTCGGGGCAATAGGCAGTAAATCAGGGCCACAGAGGCCCTGATGGCTTCTTACGTAACAGGAAAAGATGTCTTTCTCTGACGAGTGAGTACCACAGCCTCTAGGATTAGCTCCTTCCGAGAAAGGGAGCTGACATACAAACTACTCTCCGTCAACGACGGACGTGGGCATGAGGACGAAGGGGGCGTATGCGGTAGCCGAAGGTAAGCTGCATGAACCATCAAAGAAATCGGGGTCGGAAGTAGGTTGAATATATATAGCAACATGTGTATTCGTCAAAGATACAAGAATAGAGTCAAGGATCTCTATTGCCCGGCTAACGTATTGCATGTGCCACTACAGCGAGCTATTCTCACAGCCGCAGTGGTCTGCCCGCTGGCATGCTCATCCACACCAAGATCGTAATCAGCTAGCATGATGCTGCTTTTTCCACGGTACCACGTTCCCAAGCATCCGATACCACATCAAATTCTATGCGCGAACGACCTCAACTCCTCGATGGTAAAGCGCCGGGCCTTGCGATCAGGCGTCGCCAGGCGGTGACCTATTTTCCTTGTTTCTCCCCAGTTGATATACACAACAATCATTCCATCATTTCCAAAAAGAGTTAGACCCGTATAGGGCAAGATGAGTGAGAAGAAGTGAAGAAGTGATCAGGAACCAGTCGCTAATGCTGGATAAAATCAAGATAAAAACAAACGCCAAGTCGTGGTAGTAGCCGTACCATCGCGCTCCAGGCACAAGCACACCCAAATGTGCTATACCACGCTGCTCGCTGCGATGGCTCTAGTATTATATTGGGCTGTTGAAGTCCATTTCCGTTTGCAGGCCATTCATCCTTAAGGAACTCATCGTGGTTATGTCTGAATTTGCTCTTTGCAGGGCCTGGAATTCCCCTATAGTTCGAAGTTGAGGATTCGGGGTGATTGCGAAGCTGTTTGCGCGTGAAGGCTCTTGTCGAGCCATGTTGTTCGTACTGACGTTCTGGGACATCGCGTTCATATACGCGATTCCATTATTGAAGGGCTGTCCGAAATTGTGAGGTTGATGTTCCATGTTGACATTCGGTGTGTGGTCCATGGATGTGATCGAGCTGCTATGCATGTGTCCCCTGATGTTTTGTATTGCTGGTATTGATGGATGGTGTTGATGTTGTGATCGTGGTGTTTGTGGCTGGTTCGCAGATGGTGCTTGGCCATTGTGTGACGCTGAACCGCCCATTTGATTCATCATGAGCCCTGAGATGGGATTATAAGAGTTCTCAGGTAAACCGTGTGCATAGTCACCGCCTGGTGACATGACTGGAGGCGAGCCAATAAAGGGAGAATTCATGTCGTTGTTGGATGCCGAAGACCCTCCATGGGAGCTCCCGGAATCAGCAGGCAGATCTTCCATGTGTGGAACATACTTTTTCTCGTATTCGTCCATCATCACTGGTGGCTGAGCCATACCAGCGTTTCCGAAGCCGTCAAAGATATCGATGTTGCAAGCATTGTTAGCAACGCTGTCGGGGACGTTTTGCAGCATAGGATTGGCGAGCTTTGGCAGCACTTCGTTGACCTTGCTGAAGAGAAGAGGCACGAAGCGGTAATCTCCGTTTCGAAGCACAGATAGTATATTCAACAGCGGGTTTAGATGCTCCCGGGGTCCAGGAGAAAAGGGATCGCGCGAGGCGGGGTGCAGGGCAAGGGCATCCGTCAGCGAGCAGGCGACATCAAATAATTTGGTCAACTGCCTTTTCGTCAGCAAAAGCACTTCTCCTGATTTCAGATACACATACCAAAGACACGTTCAAGAGTTCGGAGTTCTGCTGGGGCATGGATGACATGCCTGACAGCAAGTTGTTTGCCATGTTAGCGGAATACTGTTGAAACATGGAGTCCTCGCCATTCCTGTTGCCGCTGTTCACGCTTAGTTGCCACATCATGGTCTTGAGCCACTGCTGATTCGTTCTGAGGTCATGGAGCTGTGAGTCGCCATAGCTCAGGAACGAGGGTAGAATATCTGCTAGCTGTTTGTGCAGACCGTTGATATGGGCGGCCGGCCAGTTATTGCGGCTCTTGTTCCACGAGGCCACATATGCATCGTCAAAGGGCCGGAAAAGGTTGATGAGAAGGATGAAACTGTTCAGATGGTGAGCTAGAGGGTCCGTGGGGTCATCCGCTAGTGTGGGCGGATTGATTGAGGCTTGAAGCGTGAGTGGTCTGCCGCGCTGTAGGGCGTATGCTCTAGAAAATTCATACAAGTCAGCTTTTTGAGGCTAAGAGAATCAGAAAGGCAGCTGATGTACCTCTCGGTGACGAAGAAGAGCCAGTATAGACGCCTTCTCAGACAAGACTCCACGGCATCGAATTGCATATAGGCTTCCTCCTTGTTCATTCCGATGATGTGAATCATTGTCGTCGCTTCTCGCAAGTGAAACCAGGCCTTCTCATGCATGTCCAAGCCGTAGAAGCATGCGAAGAGGAAATAGCTAGTGCAAAGTGTATTCAACGTCGGGTTTTCGTTGTAGTCGAATCCTTTCCTCACTCGGATCGTCTCCTCCATCAGAACCGTGCTGGAAATGATATTTGCGCCTGGCATAGTGTCGAGCCCGTATGGGTCGCCTCCGGGAATGCCCATGCCTGGTTGAATCATCATGAAGGCACACACGGCAGTCAACAGACAATAGGTGTCTAGATCCTGCTCCACAAACATTGCTTGTTGTTCGAGGCGTGGGCGACTGAGAATGGGAATATCCGTGTACATGTTGGCAAAGAAGAATTCCAAGCACTCCTTGAACATTTCAGGGGTCAAAAGACCAGGTGTAGGAGCCAAAGTCGGTGCGGGCGGTGCGTTGATGCCATTGATCCGATTTTGAACCTGAGCGGATAGACTCGTCTGGCGCTGTGTCTCACGCAGTTCGCTAATCACCTTCGCTCTCGAGCCCTTGGGGCCCTTCTTCTGAGGGATTGCATTATAGGTGCAGCCAAGTTGAGCGGTTGAGCAATTGCGGCAGGGACTGACACCGTCGCACTTGACTTTGCGACGATGACAGGCGTCGCAAGCCCTTTTCACTGCGGTCGTCATGTTGCGTGTGGCGGTGGTCGTCTCGCGTCTTATTCGTGCGTGTTGGTTGCGTTTGGCAACCGGCGAGCCGAATTACTGGGGCTCTGGGGGATCTGGAGTACTTCCGCGGCTAGATACCTTTCATGAGTCTCCACGGCCCCAATGGCTGGTGTGAGCGACAGTTGAATGCCGAAAAACCGATATGCTCAATTTGGGAAATGATACAACTATGTAGAGGAATGTAGTCGCGCGCCGCTGGGGTGCATGCAGGCCGGGGAACGTAATCGGGCCGTCGATGTCTATTTGTGTGTGTCCGTTGTTTTTGTGTGTGTGGGTGTGGTGTTTCTGGAGATTCGAAATCGCGGGGGGCCCTGGAATCCGGGGGAGCGGTTCAGACGGGCCTAGTAACGGTGGGCTGACAGGTCGCGTGCAAGGCTGCGAGGTGGTGCAGAGCCGTCAGAGAGGGCAGGTTGAAGCTGTACTGTACGGGATCTGAAGACTAGAAAGTAAGGATCGAGATAAAACGTCTGGAGGCGAGGAAATGAAGAACACGCAAGTCTGTCAGTGAGAAGAATGGTCCCAGGATAAATTACAGGGAAAGGACTGGAGTGGGCAACACGGCAGGATGAGGAGAACGTAAAAGGGCGGAAGGTGAGAGGTGGAAGGGGTTACACAGTAAGTCCGATTGTGGGAGAGGCGCGCTAAGACCCAGCTGAGTTTAGGCGGTACTTAGGCGGTGCCAGGGCTGCTCCTCCCCCAGGCCGGAGTGCAGGATGGCAGGATGGCATTGGATGGAGACAGTGGGAGAGAGAGAAAGTCAAATGGCCAGGAAAATGGGAAGGTGGGTCAAAGACTAACCTGGGCAAAGCAAACCTAGTAAGCCAAGAACAAATTGACCCAGTCCGGGCCAAGCGTTTCGAGCCTTGGAACACCCACTTAATTGCAAGTGTGCAGATGTCTCTCCTCGACTATTACCACATAGTGTAGCGTGTGTAGGTACCTATGTAGTATGCTATATATGCCATGCTGACAGTTGGTCATCGCCGACCAGGGATTGGCGTTCGAGATCCGATGTTATATCGCTGTGGATGCCGGCTACATAAGCTACTTGAATTTCCGAGTACAGATTGGCTTACCATGTTACCCTCGGATCACGATCACAGTGGTTTGACAAGGTGGCTTTGCCTTGAGTTGGTCCCGTCGTTACAGCTGCTCACCGTGCCTTTGCCTTGCCCTCCCGGGTTTAGCTCGTTATGGGACTGGGGTCCATGGGTGCTCTAAATACACGGTACGTCGGTGATCCCATCCAATGGCGGCTGAAGACTACCGAGTTTAGTTTAGGACGGGCCGTCATTTTCTCTGGTGAGGAAAAAAAAAAACCTCTGGGGTAACCTGCCTCAGTCTCCTCCTCTATGTCGTTGTCGTCGTCGTGGTCGTCCTTGGGTATTACTGCTTCAAGAATCGGCTCAGGAGACCATCTCTCGAGAAAGGGATGATGCTTCGGCTCCCTCGGATGGGCGAGTCAGGAGCCCTCACTTGAGGATCTGGAGGTCCTGCATCCAGAAGCAATCTCTCTGCCTGTCATCTTGCATCCACCGTGGTAACGTTGTATCCAGCGACTGCACCAAAGGTTGTATTCTGTACGTTTGGGCTTTACCGAGGCGTCAGTTCCGCCTCGTCGGAAACCGGAGGGGACACTAACGCGGATAGCGTTTCTTTGAAGCCGTTTATCGCTGAGGGAATACCGAAACCTTGCTAAGCCGGCTGAAGGTCGGTATAAGTGAGAAGGGCCCGGGTGGGCTGAGTCTCTGCCACGTCTCAGCCCAAATCTTATTACTACTATGTAGTACTTATGACCTTGCAAGCGAGGAGCCGACTGACATATGTCTTCACCTCGTGATGGCCAAATATGATCTGATATACTTATCACCTTCTTCCTGCAGTAGGGTTCACCTTGATGACAGCAAACAGCCGCTGTTTCCCGGATCCCACTTGTCCTACATACATATGAGTTGAGGGGTAGGAGGAGAGGAGGAGGGGGTGAGGCACCTGACATGCGATGGACACGTCGGTTCGCCATGCCGAGGCAACGGCGGATTCGTCCTTGGGTCACCGCTTACAGTTCCTTACGTACACTACATAAGTATCTAGCTCGCATCCCACCGACCGTCTCCGTCGCACATACAACCTAAGTAGGTAACTATGTATATACTGATCGAGAAGCGTTACAGCTGAGCGGCGCGTTATGACGACTGTGCTTCCGTCCCTAAGCCTGCTAGGGCTGAGAGGGCTTGAACAAGGGGAACGTCGAGCGGCGACATGCGAACGCCAGATGCCAGATGCTAGCCGGAGGCCAAGCCGACGGCGACGAGGCCGACGTCGGGTGACGACAAACAAACCTGCCGACCCCTGGACTAGACATGGACGATCGACGAGGTCGCCCAAAAGGGCAAAAGGTCCGGAGCTAAGCCGGTTCGCAATGTCCTCCCAGCGCCGCCAGCGCCTTGTGACCGTGCAATTTATAGCATCTGTCTTGAAATGCTACCCCATCTCATCAATCAGATATCAGGTAGGCGGCTAGGCAATCATCACAACAGTCACAACGCTTCACATATGACGGAGCGTCAGTCGCACGCAATTGTCTTCCCGGTGCGACCGTACGGGCAGATCGGGTCCGTACCGTGCCATCATAACAAAAACTTGATGAAGATCCCGGGAAGACATACACCGGGTCCCGGGTGTCGCTCTCAATCCCCGCAACGGTAAAGCTTTAGTGCGACTGCCGTCACGTTACCCGAATGCGAAAGTCTGTTTGATCTTCAAGCACCTGGCGTGCCCGGCTGGGGTTGTTCGATTCGAACCATGCTCGATGTTGGCGGGGCTGGGGGATATGCTGAGAAGTAATTACCGGTAGCATAATTTGTGAAATGCCAAGGGGCCAGAGGGGTGAGGAAACAAACTTTCACGAGTGCTTTGTGGGCGCATCATTGATGAAACTGAGACGTGCCCCATCTCCGCACAGCTCGGGCAGCATTGACCATGCAATCTGGGGTAATTGGGCCTCTCGCTTAGTCAGTGAACCTTAACCCTCGCCAAATCAAACTAATGAAGACAGCCCACCTCGCCCCCCTTGGCACTGCAGTGGCTACTCTTGCCAGTCAAGAGACGGGTCGATGCCAATCAAACCTTCGCCGCGGTGAGATTATCCATGGAACCCACTGGAAGTGAGCACCGCTCGTGCATAGTGAAGTATATCAACCCGAATAAGGGGAAAGGGGGGCGATTGCTGTTCAGGTCAACTGTTCTGTCTAAGAGGCCATCAGGGACCCTCCTTCAAAGAACAGCGGAGGGATTTTAAGTGATCGACCCAATCATGTCCGTTGCAACCCCACACGTCAGTCCCGGGCTTCAATGAGGGGAAAAACCTGCTGCGCTACAGGTATGACGAGCAGCCTGGGTTGCCTGGGTTGCCTACCTGGCATGGCGAACGATGGGGGTCATGAGATCGGTCCACGTCTGCCGAAGCCTTACCGAGGCCATCACCACTGCTTTTGCTACTACTACTAATACAGATCTGGATAACATGTGCTGCTGTGGTATTCAGGACCCTGGTGGTATTGCATCGTAGGTTTTTTTCCCACACCCCGGTGCAGGCTAACCTTGCAGGGCCACGAGCTCCCGATGCAGTGTGGACAAAGATTGCGTGGAATGAGATACATCATCGAAATCACGATCCGGGGCAATGGAGCCGAGTGGGCGGCTTCCGGTTGCGAGAAGTTGAGACCCCGTCTATGTGGGGCCCGAACTCCGTGATGCGACATCGTTCTGGAGGGGGCCCATACCGGTGTCCGGGGAAAATAATCCACTTCCGATGGCGTACTATGGTTGCCGACGTTTGAGATGAGGGGAGGGGCCAAATTCTTTGTCGTCAAGAGTTAGATGCCAACATCGAAGGTCTCTCCATTTCCAATGTCTCCTGGCCCGGGAAGTTGCAGGTCGTCACTGAGGCAACGACCACACGTATAATTCTAGAGAAAACCCTCTCACAAGGCGACCAGCAAGGACGGGTTGCAATAGTTAAGCTCAAGCACGACGAAGGGCAAGATAGAGAAGAATCAACAAAGTGGAGAACAACCTGCACGAATTTCAGTCGCTGTTCCATTGTTACTCGTCTTCAGTGATGACCTCGGGCCGGAAGATTGATCGCTGTATCGAGGAGAGATTTGCTAGAATGGGCGGGGTGAGGCTCTTGATAACAACGACGCAGTTGCATTAGCCCTTCGACATTTCATTTTTACACGTTTGCCTCGCGCTGTTGCCTAAAAGCCGCACAGTTCGAATCGTGTTCTATCTCAAATTCAATTACCCGGCTGGTGACCTCATCCGGTGGCATCCCGTCGCTTTGCCCTTGAAATCCAGAATCAAACTCCCGCTCTTTGCGATCATATTACCCCCGAAAAGCAAATCGCTTCAAATCGCTTCCCTATGAGCCAGCCGTAACAGGAATCCGAAATCTCCATCTGATCACTCCCAAGCGCCAGATACATTGTCGCGAGAAATCCATAATACAGTCGCACCCATTCCCCTCACCTCTTGTGTGTCTTTGGCAGATACTTCACCCACGGAGAGCAATTGCTCGCGTCTCCATGCAATCCGTAATCCTGCGCCGGTACGAACTGCCCCGTCTGAAGACTGCCTTGTATGAAGTACACATACCAGGCCTCATGCAGCTCATCCCTCTTCCTGCCGCCACACCGCAGGACGACCTTCCCACCGCTGAACTGCTCTAGTATGTCCCGCACGTCCTCAAGTGGGTAGTGCCTTCGCTGGTTTGGCACGATGCCCGCCAGCGAGAGGGCCGTATAGGTGTCGAGAATCTTGAAAAGCCCCGTCGCGCGGTTGAAGTAATCCACCACCTCCTGTCCTGGCTCATATGCTTCACCGTAGCATTTTGGGGACAGCGTGTTGATACATGTCGCGTGCTTGGTGTATTCGTGCGCCCACAGGTGGGCGTTGGTGCCTCGGTCGGCAACCCAATATCTGATTGATATATATGTTATTAACGATATCCTCCATAGGCAGGGAGAGCATTGGCCAGTACCTGTCCATGAACTCGAGGAGCTCCGACTGTCCGTAGTGCGAGAGGATTTCGGTTATGTTACTGAATCGGGGGGTCATATTGCAGTATGAATCGTAGGTACCGTCGCAGAGATCTGGCCTTCAAGAGGGTTTCGCCTCGTCAGTGGATCTGAGAAATAGGTATACGATAGCGAGAGAAGAGCTTACCATAGTCCGTGGAGTGTCCAGTCTTCCTCAGAGCCTCCAACGTGCACATCGCTGTCCCAAAACTGCGTCAGCAGTAACCGACCCCCAGGACCAACGAAACAGCACGATGCATCGCCAGCGATCGGCGTCTTGTTGTGGCAGCTCAGTGGCCCGTCTATGGGGCAGGAAGGCGCTCCGCTCAGTGGTACATAAGGCGTGATCGCGCCATCATATCCATGATTTGGGCTAGCAAACACCTCGCTGGCGCCCTCGAGTGCTGGATCGATGAGGCTCGAGAAGGGGCCGGGATGTTGCGCCAGCAGGTTGCCGGCGTATGCCAGCGCCGAGCGCAAAGTCGAGGCTGGTGCCATCGCTGTTGATTGCTTTGGTTGATTAGGATCTTGGTTGTGGTATTACATGTGAAAAATGGTCGTAAAGTCTCCTGAAGCCGATGGTCGATGGTGAGGACCTGATGTAGTCGTTCGGACAGATGCCCAGGTGATGTTGGCGGTCGTGACGCGTTTAGGGGATCCAGGGTCTAGATTGCGGGAGCTATACTACTGTAGGTACTCAGCCCGTGCACATGTGATAGCAGAGGACCTGCGGGGATCCCAATTGCCGTTTTCATTGGTTGGTTTGATCCGGCAGTGAAGATCCCCTGGCGAACCCCGGATTCGTGGCCCGTGTCCAGCACCGATAACGTTTGAATGGCCTTCAGACTTCATTGCATATGCAAGATCGAGTATGGCAGTTCAACATCTTATCTCGGAACTATGAGAAACGGCCGTATGAAAACTGACCGAACGAAAAACCTCCCACTTTCTTGATTGATAATCCTAAGGCATGTCAAATTGAGGCCCTGTTACAGCTGGACCCTCTCGCTGTCTACTATGTGGTCTTCTAGGGAGCATCTCCGCATGGGATGGTGAAGGTGCGAGAGCAACGTATATGCTGAAGAAGTACAGTGTTCAAAGGACAATACAGGGACTCGAAAGGCTGAGCAATCAACGTGCTTTACCAGTTGCTCGGTAGCAGCAATACCAGCAGACAAACACGGCGACAAACTGTGTTCCTCTTCCTAGTACTCATGGTTATATGACGGGGTCCTGATCCCATCAGCCGAGTTTGGGATGTCCTGAGGTCTTCCAAATATCTAAAATCTAGCATTGCCAACCCTATCCTCAAAGCAATTGAGATTCCGAGGTGCTCGCTCCCAACTGAATGGGCTATCATATTACGATGCCCGTTGGAACCTCTTATCCCAAGCCTCTGGTTGTCGAGCCAGCGTCGGGTGTCCACAAGCACACTATAATTCTTCTCCACGGCCGTGGTAGCAGTGCCGACGTTTTTGGACCAGCTTTGCTGAATCTTCCCATCCTCACTACCTCTCCATTCTCACAATTTCCAGCCATAACGCAGACAACAGAGGCAGCGAACAGCCAAATTGTCACCAATCCAGGCTGCATGTCCGCCTTGGCCGAACCGGCCACGTTCGTACCTCTTTCCGACGGCGTCATCTCCGAAAACACCTTATCAGCTAAGGCGCCATGGGGTCCCTCGGCCTCAAGAGCACCTCCCAGTGCCAATTGCCACCACCACCCTCCGGCCAAGCCACATGACCTCCCCACAACGCTCGCCGAGGTCCTCCCACATACCAGGTTCGTCTTCCCCAACGCTCCTAGGCAGCGTGCCACTGTATACAAGCGCAGCGTTATGCGGCAGTGGTTCGACGACTGGCACCTGCGGCCTGAACTGTCCGGGGACGTCGTGGACTGCCGGTATGATGAAGGCCTGCAGACGAGCGGGCTAGGGGACACTGTCCGGTATCTCCACGAGCTGATCGCCAAGGAGGCAGCCCTCGTCGGGGGAGTGCGGAATGTCGTCCTGGGTGGGATGAGCCAGGGCTGTGCGGCCAGTCTGATCGCGGCGTTGCTGTGGGAGGGTGACGACCGATTAGGTGCGGTGGTCGGGATGTGTGGGTGGCTGCCTTACCTGACCCAGATGCAGGAGGCGATGCACGTGCGAGAGGATAGCGCAGGAGAGACTAGTGGGAAAGCAGAGGACCTTGAGTTCTTCGAGAGGTCAGCATCCCCGCTGGCTTCCCCGACCCCTGCCGTTACGGGTAAGGTTGACGTAGCTGTCAGCTGGTTGCGTGATGAGCTCGAGATGCCCAAATATCAAGGAGGGGAATTCTCCAATGCGAGGTGTAAGGGGATTCCGATCATGCTTTGCCATGGTCGGGATGACAAGAAAGTGGACTGCTATCAAAGCCGGGCTGCCGCTGATTTTCTCCTCTCCGTTGGCATGGAGGTTCGGCATTGGAGACTGTACAATGGAGTTGATCATGAGTTCTCTGGAGAGATGTTGGCGGATATCTTGGCCTTCCTCCTGACTTTGCCCTGTTAGTGCTTCAAGATGCTCGTAGCTGACATGGTCACCACTTGCCTCCTGGCTGAGTATACAGAGTCAGTAGAAGATGTGGTCGGCAAACCAAAGTCGAATTTAACATGCGCCATAATTCATGCATCAGAACGTTATATACATTTCCTCGTGTTCAAATTCCAAACGCCGTATCATGCACCAATCCCGTTTCTCATAAGCCTCATCATCCGCATTTAGGGCAGACCGCACTCAGTGACGGCAAGCTGAGTAGCAGTAGCGTCGATCCGGCCAAGAGCCACAGCCTGGTTGTTGGTCAAGGCGTTCAGGGCATCCTCGCCGATGTTGAAGCCAGAGGCGGCATGGTCAATGGCAAGGACCTTGATGGAGTTGGACCCGTAGGTGAGTTGCCAGCAGGTTCCGCACTAAGTCCCTCGTCAGTATCTACCGGGTAGTCATGATCTGGTAGCATGGAACATTGACTTACGCTGGCCGAGTTCCACCCAGCAATCGCGTCGGCACCTCCAATGTAGGGGAAGTCAGGGATGTCTCCCTGGGTTTGGTATCCGTACTTGGTGATGAGGCCGTTGGCGCCGTCAGAGCAAGAGACGACTGTCAAGGACCGAGAGGACAAGTCGTAGCCGGTGTCGTAGGAGACTGCACATTGAGTTAGTACGTGTGGTGACTGGCGGATGAAGCGGTATGAAGCTTACCCGTGACGGCGCTGGCAGCAGCGGCCAAGAAGAGGGTGCTGAAGATCTGGGAGAACATTTTGATACTGTTGATACTGGGAGTGTTGTTGTATGTGCTTGAAGGCTGCTCAAGAATTGCGATGAAGATGAATCTGAAGAGGATGGTGTTATATTCCAACCTCGTCTTCAGAGCGGCGAGGAGCCTTTATAATGCCCTGTTCTCCATTTGAAAAACCGAGGCCAAGGCTCATCACAGTTGTCGTCGGACTCAACCTCGTGAGCGCAACGTATGATGCCTCACTCCGGTCCTGCGGACCACCGGTTCTCTTGGCGACCGTCATCGTAGGAATCCTCGATGATCCACTATTACGGCGAACACAGCCCAACACGATCATAAGACCTGGCAAAGGCTGCCAACGTAACGAGCTTGCAACTCTGAAGTAAGCATCACTATAGAGGTGGGTTGATGATGTTCGTATAAGAGGGGGGGTGGGAACACGATCGACGCTCGGCTCGTATTCATCCTCCGGGTAACGATGACAGGCGGGTTGCACACCAAATTTAGCACCCACAGGCGGGTCTTCGGATGTGCCCGGCAGATCTGATGCCTGTAATCTGGGGCAGAATGCTCGGCAACACACCTTAAAGCCAGTAAACTTTTGTCCGAGCGCCGTGAAGATGGAGAGGTTCCGTGGCCACCTTTGGCGGTGAAGGGATTCTAGAAGCAGCGTCCTCCGCATTTTGGAAGTTGGTTGTTCTCTCGGCGTCTGTTCTTCTTTGGGAAATCCTCTCGGTTTGCTGCCGTCTTTCAATTCCTTGATCATCCGATTATTATTCAGTAAAAGTTCATCAGCCGTCCCACAGAGGGGAGGCAGCATGCATGAGCTGCAACGTTGGGGAAACAAAGCCGACTCTGTTGGCTGGGACCCGTTTTGATGGATGACACTTCACTATTGCATTGTATCTCAGGCTTGGCCGACTTCCGGTATTGCCGTTCAAACATCGCAATGATTGAGTCCACTATGAGCCCTTTTACCATCCGGACGGGCCTTCGTTCAGCGTCTGTCTTGTTGACAGCATTGATTGTCCCATGATTGAGCAGGTCGTCTGCCGAGGTCCCGTATCGAGTTGCGCCAACAGTCATCAAAACGAGCCCACTTGCCACTACCTTCAAATCATCCTCATCAAAATCTCAGCATCCCTCGCTGAATTGCACGATGCCATGGTCAAACCGTAGCATAAGTTCAGATATCTTATGTCGAGTCAGACGAAGTGCTTTCATAGGCACCAAGTGCTGGACTTTGTTTCGAACCACCTGGCGGATGCTCCGGGGCAGCATCTGCGGTTGTGAGATTTTAGGACCTGAATTCCCAACCATCAAGCGAGCAAGGAATCCATTCCTGGGCTGGGTATCGAGCATTCCGCACAAGCAGCAATGTGTTGAGATACTCACATCGTCGTACAAGGACATAGTTGGCGCTGTCTGTTTCTGTTTATAACACGGTTCTAAAGTGCAAAAAGGAGTGACCCCTTTCTTGCCCGTCCTGCCTGACAGGTGGTGCCAGCTGGGCGCCACTTGTGCAGGCCGACCTCGGCCCGTTGCTTGACCTCCGATAGCAATGATGCGCCTTCCGCTGGCGCATCCAGTAACTAATGTTGTTGCAGTGAGCGATTATGTCTGGTTGATGTTGATTACACGCTTTAGTACCACTGACATTATTTCCCCATTGTGTAAATTCTGCTTCACGTCGACCCGCGCATCTCTGGAAAGTTGGGCGCTTGGGCCTGACTCGATCTGATAGATAACTGTCTTTTCGAGTCTTCCGAAGATCATCCATCGTCTTTCTTCAACATCAGTCCTACACAGTAAGCCACGATCAAAAGTAGCCACAATGATAGACACCGAAAACCCTTGCGTTATCTACGAAGCCGAGGATGGTCCAGACTCTCGACACTGCTCAGACATACCGATCGTAATGACACACGATGGCGGCGGAACTTGCTTTGTAAGTCTATAATCTGACACTATGAATGGGTGATAATCACGTATCAAGCATTTTGGCTGACATAATCTCAGGCCTACTACTGCCTGAATCCCATCGGACGTGCTATGTACGAGATTCACAACCCTCATTTCTACTCAGGAAAGCCATGGCCAGGCGGAATCCCAGAAATGGCGCAGCACTATGTGACTTTGATACGCAAGACCGTACCGCGTGGCCGCATCCTGCTGGGTGGATGGTCACTTGGTGGACTACTGTCACTGGAGATGGCGCGGGTTCTAGCGGATGACCCTGATTACACTGTGATCGGAATCGTAATGGTGGACAGCATCAGCTCCATCATCTTCCAGCAGGGGTCGGAAGTTACCAATGTGCGCGCTGTGCCTTACAAGCAGCAGTTTGGGCCCAACACGAAGCCGGAGACGATCGAGGGCGTAGAGAGATGCTTTGCGGAGGCGAGAACGCAAGTCGAGACTTACCAGCTTCCGAGTTGGGACGACGCGGGCGGGGTGGGCGACGCGAACGGTACGAACGGGACCGAGAACGGGGAAACGGGTTCGCATGTGCACGCCTCACCGTCAAAATCCAAGTGCCCACCGGCAGTATTGCTTCGTGCGACAGACGCGGTACCTACCGAGCCCGGGGAAGTGTGTTTCGTCGACTTGACGCGACAGGATAGGACACTCGGCTGGGATCAGTATCGGAAAGACTTCTTCACGGACATCGTCGACATACCCGGCCATCACTTCAACATCTTCGCTTGGGAACATATCGACACTGTCTCGGAGAAATTGATGGCAGCATGCACAACCCTGGAGAATTTGGTCACGAAAACTCCTTGATCTCGATGATGTGTTGCGGAGGGCTGAACTCAATCTCGGCAAAATGACAGCATGCATACGCAAAAGGGCCAACATAGAATAGAGGCTGCGTCAGATACAGCAAGCTGCGGGTTGATTATGATCATCAAGGTACATATGAGGTTGGCCATGAGTGCGAAGTGCACGAGCACCCAAGTCACTATTGCCATTGCATTCTTGATATTGATATAGACTTATTTGCATTGCAAGTACAAGCGAGCAAGGAATTGACATTCAAGATACCCTAGCAGTCTTACTATCGCAGATGCGCAGCTATAATCTCCAGTGATATCTTCTCGAAGCCTAACCAGGTGCCCACGGGTTCGGCTCCCATAAGGAACCGACACTGTCTCACAAACCGCGGGAATCGCCAGTACAAGGATAGACACCATACGAAAGTGCTGAGGCATGTCGTCCGCTACGAGTGTACTGCTAACAGGAGGTATCTGACTTGCAGCAGCTAAGGGCTTGTGATTTTCTATTTGACGCAAGCCACTGAGTCTTTATTTCGACACGTTGACAGCGTCTGGCTTATACTTGTCGACGCCTCGAATGCACACGAAGGGACTGAGACGTGTCCAACACAACACAGCTTTAGTCACCTAGATCGGCCGTTGAGGAGATCCCGTTCATTTAGTGCAGTTATCCATTACACCTCATTGGCCGCGTTCATCATGGGGTTTCATCACAGGCAGGGCCTACGGTCTTTTCTGAATATTAGCTGATATCACAAACCACATGTGCAATAGGGGCAATCCTGTAGAAGATACGATGTTTCTGAGCAGCCAATCCTTACTGTGCGATGGTAAGGCCGTCCGCGTTACGACGGGATAGATGAATCCGAGCTCAGCCATTAGACCTCATCGTCGCCCAAAATGTTATGTTGTGGCGTATGGGTGTACAAGTTAGTCCTCTACTTGCCCAGGAGTATGCAGTGTTAGGCGGCTGGTCAGTCCCGTGGTAAGAATATCGACAACACCCAACCCGTCACCCTAATGCCACTGGTCAAGCGCGAAGAACTGCTTGAGCCAAACCTGCTCACATTAGGTCCTTTCACGAGTGCGTCCAGATAAGGAGCACGTACAACATTTGCAAGGGCTGTAATGATGATCACTCGCTCGTTGGGTAGGTAGAAGGCGCTTCCTTCATTGGGCAGCGGCAGGTGTCAGTCCTGATTGCCGTGATTAAGGAACTATGCTTGCCAGTGTGCTAATGCTCGCTAATGCTCGACTATTTGTAAACGTGTGGTCCGCCGTGCCCTTGCGACAGACAGAAGCCTCAGACCGGATCGTCTTCCAGTTGGCATTTGGGAACCTTATCCCAGTCCGAATGGGTTCACCACTGGTAGTGTTGTCGACCCGCAGAGGAATTCCTGGTCGGCTTTCTTAGGCTAGCTGGGCGACTTTGGCGTCTATTAAATCACTTCACTTTCGTGGCATTGCCATTATCTTCGACAGCATCCGGTCTATCCCAGGTCTCCTTCTCCAGTCTCTCAACGCTACGGACCAGTTCCCATATCCTAGTCCTTGCCCTAGCCTTCTCCAATTCCTGTAGCCGGAAAGTGTCTTCCAGTACATCCTGCATAAAGGACGGCACCTCTGTCTTCTTGGCGGACCTGTAGTCATAGACGACGATGTCCTCCTCAGTCCGTGCTGCCACCCGCTGGTGCCTGTGTGAGAATATGACAGCGTCCAGGATTAAAGAACTCGGTGATGGCTGCGCTGATGGTGGAAACCTCAGTTTGTGGTAGACAGAGACGTAATCCGGATATGTCACCGGAAACTTGTAATCCGTCTTGATGCTCTTCAAGATCAAGCCAACGGACTTGGGCGTCATGAGCTCCGCCCACTCCTTTCTATGCGCCGGATCGACGTGCACGGCGAAGTTGGTCACCCAGTTCACCCTCGACGACTCGGCCCAGCGGTTGTAGTTGATGTTGTTGACGTGCTGGAAGCTGTCCTGCTCGCCCCAGACGACCTGCTGACCTTCAAGCCCGCGCCTCCCGCCCGTTAGGAAGCCCTCACTACCAGCCAGGAGCCCCCTCCATTCCCTTGCTAGTGCTCGAAGGACCGGCGCTGCTCCAGCTACCTGCGCTGGCGAACACCCGAACATGAAGCACCTCCCGAGGCGGGATCGGAGGTCGGATAGCCACCCTTTCGGCGGAGGTTCTGGTATGGCATTGTCCGAAACAGTGGGTGCCTCCCTGGAGGATGCTGATAGGGGGCGGGCAAGCTTCGTAACTGTTGTTATCGACGGGGCTGCTGACCAGCCTCGGCTGAGTGACGATATCCGGAGTTGTGGTCGGGGTGCCATTTTGAATCCCCAGAGCAAGATCAACGGCGCGATAAGAGAGAAGGCAAAACGCAGCACCGTGAGACCCAGACAATCCGCCAACAAATAAATGAAGGTTAACGAGATAATCTCCCAACTGGGAAGTCAACGACCGTAAGAGTACACCCCGTTCAGTGATAAGATAAGGATGGCGTCATAGCCGAGGTCGGTCCCGTTCCCGCTCAAAGTAATGAATGGCAACATGCATCATCATTAGTTTTCGGACTGCTTGCTCTATTCTACAGCAACGGTAAGAGGTCACGACGAACAATGCTCGTCATCCGAACTCCACGATACAAAACATGTCGAGTCCCGTCAATCCAGAGCTGAGGAGACAAGTCATTGCCATTTACAAAGGTGCGATCCTCCTCAAGCCCTGCTCATGCCTCGAGCCCCGCGCGGATCCGTCGTCGACAGGGGGTTCTACCAATGTGCCCCTCCCCCACTGCAGCTCTGTACTGGGCTGTGTTCTGACATATAGCGACCCAGAACTCCTGTATCTCGGAAGGGAATACCCTCAAGGCTACGACTTCTTCCGTCCGCGACTACACAAGGCCTTCATGGGCAACGCCGGCCTGCGTGACGAGCAGAAGATCAAGGAAGGCATTGCAAGGGCGGAGTTTGTGCGAAAAGGTAACAAGAGTCAAGGGTATAGCCCGAGAGATTGTAGTGGGCAGCAGAGCTGACGGACTCCTCACAGAAATCGAGGCCCTGTGAGTTTGTTTGTTTCTTTGAACCCGAGACCCGAGCTCGATACTGCCCTTCCCGATGTCCTGGCGTTGGTGTACATCACGAAAGCCGAATGCGATCCGAAAGAGATGCCATGTGGGTGTTACTTCCTCCAAAACCTGTAAACATCGACGCCACCGCTGCTCCGTGGTCATTGGTGTCGTGCACGCCGTTGTCCCGATGCAACACAAATCTGCACTATGCCATGTTCCATCACGCATGCGAGATCCCGTCTTCACATTCTCGGTGCGAACATACGTTACATACATACATACATGCGACACTAAACCGACCTCTGGCTGCGCATGAAGGCGGAGCTCCGTACCATTCAACAAAATCCATCCTAAGATCCCCATTTTTTGAACCGACGAAACATAACCCAAAAACGTGCCTCTATACAAGGAAGTAGAATGGTTGGCCAGCCAAGTGACAATGGCCATGCCAGACAGCCAAGTATACAACAATGGACCCAACCTCCTCATGTCCGCTCCCACCCACGGTCTGGTATCTCCACTCGAGTATATCAACGTACAATAGATATCTTCATGACGAAAACAACATGGCTTCGCAGCGATGGCTGACGTATGTGGTGGTGGGCATATAGGTACTACCTGAAGCGGTATCGCACACTGAGGAAGAGGTACGATGGGGCATGATCGCTCCAACTTGGTAGAAAGTCGGCGATTTCCTTCTGGCAACAGGATATCGTTAGATTTGGCGCCATGATGCAGTGGCTTTGAGCAGGAATAGTCGAATAATCCATTGGTAGAATTATCCCTTGAACCAGAGCCTGCTCAAGAAGGATTTTGCACCTTGCGTGCCCACCAGGCTCCGACCTCGAGACACTCCCCGCAGTTCGTTCCGTCCCTCTCGATCAGCTCCTTCATCAACTTGTCCATCCACACATCCCACTCATCCTGCTTCTTGCCGCTCACCTTCCTAAGGGCCGGCTCCATGCCCTCGATGAACTGTACGACCGTCTGCAGCGCCGTCTGCCGGAGCGCCAGCTGTCCCGGACTGAGTGATTTCGCCTTCTTGTCCGGATCGGCACTCTCGCTGGGGCGCTTGGCGGTCGGCGCCTTGCCGATCGCCTTGCTCGTGTCGATGTAGCTCTTCCCGTCCTTGGTCACCACGCCGCCGACGCCCTCGCGCTCCCAGCGCACCTCGGACAGCGGGATGGCCAGCCGTTTCGACCCGTTGTTGGTGAGGAGCGGCTCCTGGATGAGGATCGCGCCCAGGTTGGCGCACGGGAACGCGAGGAGCTGGTATGCCTCGAGGTACTTGTTCATCCAGCCATTGTACTCGATGAGGAAGTTATTCTGGGGCCCCGAGAGGGGCGTGTTGCTGCTGATGACGTAGGCACCCAGCTCGGCTATCTCCTTCTCGTAGTCGCTCTTCTTGGCGGCAGCGAGGCTGCTGCTGCTGATGTTCCCACCGGCGCTAGAACTGAGGTTGCTGTCGCTGACTGCTTTCTCGAGGCGGCCGCCCGACGAGCCGCCGCTCTCGTGCATCAACGAGGACGAAGACCCTGATGCCGTTGCCGGCGGCGTATCTGGCACGTGTGGCCTGAGCATGCGGATGGGGTGATCGCACTCCCACAGTTCCAGTGTTCCTCCCGGCTTCAGGATGCGTATGTACTCGTCCATAAGTGCCTGGTACTGGGGCGTGGAGACAGCCAGCGAAAGGTCTTTGCCCATGATGAGGTCGAATTCCTCATCGGGAAAGGGGAGAGGCAGCACGCGCAAGTCGTGTTGCACGAAGTCCCACCGCATGTTCTTGTCTGGCGGCTGCTCTGCCCAGTTGCCATAAACTGGCGCAGCCGAGGCTTTGTCCTTGGTGGCCGCCGAGCATCCCTGATTTATAGGTATACCGGCGATTCCTCCTAGCGGTGCGATGTCAAGCCCTGTGAAGTGGATGTTCGTGTGGCCCTTGCGTGAGTAATACGAGTGGCACATCAAGCTCCAAAATCCGTAGCCGCAGCCGAGATCCAGCACGCGCGTCGGCGGCTTGTTAGCAAATGAAGGGGAGCATACTGGCCCGCCGAAGAGCTGGAAGAGGAGCAGGGACCGGAGGGACTGGCGATGGAGTTCGTGGAGATCGACGGGCAAAGGGTACGGGAGGGTAGGGTCGGCGAGATAGGTGCGGCCATTGCTCTTGGTGGTGAAGGGACTTTTGGCACGTGATAAGGTAGACGAGCTGCTGTCGCCGTCCTTGGAAAGGTGATCGCTGGTCATTATCGTGCGGCTGACGCTGCTATGCGATGCAGTTGCGCCCTCGGTGCGGGAGAAGGGCGTGCTGTCAGAACCGACCATGATCGCATGGTGGTGCCTCCAATCACGCCCGCGGTCAGGGGTATCACCCGAGGTGGCTGCTATGGAGGCCCAAGGTATGTAGTCTCGATCTTCTGCGGGTGTGTCTGTAGTTCTGCAGCAATGCCAGGCTCGTGCCTGCGTGAGATAGGAGCTGGGCTTGGTGTTGTGCAGGAGAGTAAGTTTGAGGGAGAGAAAGGGGGACCGTGGTTTTCTTGGAAGCGGCGCACACCGTAGTGGAGCTTGACCTCGGGAGGTTGAAGCACTGAGAGGGAGGGGAGGGGTCTGGGATTGCGCCGACTGCAGGCCTGACGGGAGCGGAGCCGCTTCCGTGGGCCAACGCTTTGATCGCGATGAGACCCTCGGTCTGGGCCGGGCTGACAGACGCTGTGGTAAGCAGGCTAGTGTAGAAGTGCCGCTGATCGTTGGGTTGATTGTGACTGTCGTCAGGCCTGAACCACCGCCCGTAACTCTCCTACCTGCTATTACTGGGCTCCATCAAGGGTGTTTCGTATTGTTAATCGTTGAGACGGAGAGGGCAACCTCAAACTTCTGAAACAGCACGGCCTGTCCCAATGTCAGTGCCAGTGCCTGTGCCTGTCCCCTATTAAGCTCGGTGTTGTTACTATAAATCGTATTCGGCCGATGCTGCCTCCCGTATCAATGCAGCAGGTGGTAATGAAGAGCGCGGGATGGCGGAGGGCGGCTGGCGGATGACGACGAGCCAGCGATTCAGTCGGCCCCGCTTGTTCATGAGCACTACTGCTTGAGCAGCTGCTTGCTATTCCTGAACGGCCAGGAAGTCCGCAGTGTTTGGAGCTTGCCGCACTCGCCGTAGTTTTGGACCTCGACGCTGCAAACTCATCCGGAAATGGCGTCTTGCTTGCCGCGATTTGCCAAGCATATTCGATATATGTACTGTATACGTAGGACCCCTTCTCTCCTCGAGCGTGAGATGCCGAACCGAGATACCGACTCTCCACTGTCAAGAGACGTGCTGGTTTTTTTTCGTCTCCGTCGGCGCTGTAAACCCTATTGGCAATTGGTTTCATTGTCCCGCGGGTGTTCCGGGGGTTTAAGGGGGGCAGTGGGGCCGTGGTCGGGACGATGGACATCGTTTCCACGTGCTTATGGTTGCATCGGCCATCCCACAGAACTCACTGACTGCCTAGGGCACTGTCTCTCTTCCTCTATGCTGATACCTACCTACCACTGTCGCCTGCTCCCCTACTCTCAGAGTGTGTCGCGGGCCCGGACATGGTAGATTAATGCAGCCCTTGCTGGACTCAAGCGGCGCTTTGATGAGTCTTTGAGAATATCGCGTCTCAGCTCCCTGTCCCCGTTATTGCTGGGGACTCTCGGGACAGCGTGACAAGTTCCGCGGATGGAGTCTTAGTGGAGTGTTATTTCGTTCCTTGCAGGTTCTTCGATCTCGGTGATCATTTCCGTTATCGTGATATCAATCTTGATTCCCTTCTTTGCCCGAACGTCATTCTAGGATCGGTTTAGTCACTATTGCGCTCTTGCTGAAACAGGTAGGATGAAACATATAGGAGTCTTCTTCGATGATGGACTTTGTATGGCTTATCGATCTCGGTTGCTTCGTCGTCAGACTCGTCCACCGTTAGCGGCCATCCAAATCGAGTTGCCTCTCTAACAAGAAGCCGTGGGTATACTTAAGTACGTTACCCGAACGTTGACCATCCATGGCCTTAGAGACTGAGTGGTTGATGTCGGACAATTGACGGCACAGCGACGGCTAATTGTCGGACACAACTCGTTGGAGACACGGGTTGTGTCCTCTGTACCTGCCGCAAAGCAACTTGACAACCTTGGAACTTACCACCAAATGGCCATACGATTTCCCACACAAGTGGTAGACTAGCCCTGCCGGCCCGTTTGATAACGTCCGTATTGGCACCTGTGAGACCGTTCGAAACCCATCTTGTAGCTTGAGCTTTCAATATCTTCCGTCTTCGCAAGTGGTTGAAAGCTTGGTTGATGCCGGGCAAGATAACCTTCAGCACATTGCTCTGCTTCTTGTAGTCCTAATAGTGTTGTGGAGCATCTTGTGAGCTTGTTGGGCTAGCTTTTATGAATTGCTTTGATATTTTATTTTTCTGCTTCCTCTAGTGATGTGATACCGAGGTACATAGATAATTTGAGAGGTTGCTGTTCTAGATCTGGATACCTGCAGATGCACAATCTGGGCCTGCATACTATGTAGTAGGCAATCCAAGCTGCAGACCCAATGCCCCCTGCAGGCCCTCCGGCAGTCCCATACAGCTCAGCATCAAACTTAAGACATCCCACTCTCACAATACAGAGACCTGGGTCGATCATATAATTGAACGGGGTGCATGCCATGATAGCCTGATTAGTGCACCGCATTTCGCCGCTGCAGACCTCAGGACTGGGGAACAACCTTGGAAAGTTTGAGGAAGCTCTATATACAACCTGAATGTGGCGATGCTCCGAGGTGCAGCCTTCCAACAGAACAGAGACCTCGAAATAGGTTGGTAAGAGGACAGCAGAGCAAAGCGGACAACGCCGGATTCACTGCGATCAATTCGTCGCTCCTATCGAAGTCACTATCTGCGAGGTAGAGTCACACCTTGAGAAAGGTGGTGTTGGTCACAACCCTGGGAGAAAGTACCTCTATGATCAGTCATTGGGCCCAGTAGGCAGCTTTCATGGTCGTAACTAAGTACCACCTATCGAGTATTTAACGGTGGTCAAAGCTAGTTCCTGTCGTCTATAGCTAGGCCACTAGCTAAGAGAGTGGATATCCCTGCAGTTGTGCTAGATGATCAGGTAGTTGAGAGCTGCAGAGAACAGCTGTGAAGCCATATTTCCTGGAGAAAGTTGGCACCAAGTAGCGTTTAACTACCCGGCCAATCCCACATCCTCTCTCTTTCTGCTGCTATTTTTCCTGAGCAGATAGACTTCTACGCATGGCAGTTTGCTATCAAAAAGCTGGTCGTTGTGGAGAAGTAGTAGAGGCAATGTCCATATGAAAAGAACTGATTATGTCAGCTTGGCAATGTACCATTCGATGTCGATGTCACGTGTCATCAAGTGCACAGACCACCTCCCTGACTCTCCTACTCAGCTTTGGACGGGGTGATGTTGAGACACCTCAAGCACAGCAGGAAGCTCATATCTTTGGCACCCAAGTATCCATTGGCCATCTCATACGGTATATTCTGTAACTGCAGACTTTCATTCATATGGGTGAGCTGTGACTCCTTGTCAATGTTCAATTCACTGATAGCACTTCACACTACCTGCCAGCCTGCCTGCCCCAGCTCTAGACTACCCCCTCCATCGAATCCATCACCCCAGACAGCCCACCACCACCCCTCGCATATCTTGCAACCTTCGACTCCTTGCAAGCTCCATCTCGACGTGACAGCTTAAGCTGACAGAACTCTCCTTTGCAGGCCTGTCTCCGACCACGAAGCAATCCAGAAAATAAAACAACAAAAGACACCTCTATCGTCACCAGCCCACTCGCGCCGTTTGCGTCTGCCAACAGCTTCCCGTGCTGCGATCTTCGACGAGTCAGCTGTAGACAACACCTCGGCCACCTCGATCGGTCTCGATACAGCTCAACAAACATTCGATACCGTGCCGTTGGACGAGGCCTTGACCTCGAGAGGAGACCAACTTGCTCTGCTTCTCGCCTTCGATATTTCATGCTGAACCGTCGACACGCCGAGTTCCATGTGCCGACGACGACCTCAACGTTGCTCCACCGATACTTTACATGAGCCGCAGACCTGTCAGAATCGCCTGCCATCTTAATAACCCCTATCTGGCCCCTCCTTTGGCTGTCACCCATGGTAGCTAAATGGCAGATGGTTATCAGTATCTCCAGCAGCACCTTGGTAATCTCATCTACATACAGCCCTCACCGAAAAACCCGCTCGCGGACCAGACCTTCCTGAACACTCTTCTCAGTCACGTTTCTCCAAGTCCGCGTCCGCCGTCCAAGTCTCCCAACCACGATCCTCAAGGGCGTTCCTCCCAAGGCATGTACAATTCGGGCCACCAGCCGGGGCCGACCTCCCGTCTCAATGGCGGGCCTTCCGCTGCGCCGCGTGGGATTCCCATGCTCTACAACCACCCATCCAATGCGACGCATCAGTACTCCCATGCTCCACACCACCAGGGCATCCAGCCTGACCATTCCGGTCACGCTGGGTCTATGGGCCATGCTTCCGGCTACTCTAGTGGCGTAATACCGAACTCGAGCCCATATTCGACAAATAATATTCCCAACGGTCATTCCGGGGCGACAAGAGGTGGCCAGGCTCAGCAGATCAACGAGGAATGGGGACTGCAACTCCGCTTGCACAAAGATGCTGAGAGAGCAAACTCGACAATGGTAGAGCAGCACCAGGGACATTACTTCGCTCGGTTGAAGGCAGCAGAGAACAGGGGGATTGGTCCACCGGTTGCAGCGACATCAACCGGGAATGCTGGCGATGGCGATGATGAGCAAGGAGTCAGACGTCCACACGTGGTTGAAAAGACGGATGAACGGCAGGATTGGTTCAACCTTGACCTGAGTGGCCAGGGAATGCGAAATCTTGCACCGCCTCTGTTCCACTACACTTTCCTCAAAGAGCTCTACCTGGCGGCAAACAAGCTTTCACAGATTCCAGCAGAATTCGGCCAGCTAAGGAGTTTGACGCTGCTGGACTTGTCGCATAACCAGATTACGGATATTCCTCCGGAGATGGGCATGTGTACGTCTCTCAAGCAACTATTCCTATTCGACAACCAGATCCGGACGCTCCCCTATGAGTTAGGTTCACTATTCAATCTCGAGGCACTTGGCATCGAAGGCAATCCTTTAGACCAGGACATGAAGCAGGAGCTCATGGACAAGGGCACAAAGAGCTTGATCGGCCTCCTACGCGAACAAGCACCTGGTAAGTGACCTTATCGGTACTTGATCAATATGTATATATGCTGACGACGAACTAGTGCCGCTTCCCCCGAACCCGCGATCCGTGGTCGTTGTCAATGCGGATAGCCCGCCTTCCCTAGAGCGTGTCAAGATAATGACTTGGAACATACTCTGCGAAAAGTATTCCACGACTTCAATGTACGGCTACACACCAACTGGAGCACTGTCCTGGGAGTACCGAAAGGATGCCATCCTGCAAGAAATCCGAGAACGCGATGCCGATATAGTGTGTTTGCAGGAGGTTTCTGTCGACGCGATGCAAGACGTCTTTCATCCACAGCTGGCTGCCAACGGATATAAGGGGTTGCAGTTCTCGCGTTCCAAGGCCAAGATCATGGGCGTCAAGGAGGCCAATGCTGTTGACGGCTGCGCAGTCTTCTACAAGGCTAGGAAGTACATACTGCTGGACAAGCAGATCGTTGATTTCGCAACAATCGCCATTAACAGGCCCGACATGAAGAGCCATCATGACATCTTTAATCGTGTTATGCCAAAGGACAACATTGGCATGATATGCTTCTTCGAGAGCCGGGAGACGGGAGCACGGATGATAGTGGCGAACGCTCACCTTGCGTGGGAACCAGAGTTGGCAGACGTCAAGCTGATCCAGACAGCCATCTTGATGGAAAATGTCACAAAGCAAGCTGAGAAGTACGCGCGATGGCCGCCGTGTCGAGACAAGAAGTTCATTCAGCTTGCTCCGGAAGATGACGAAGAACAGGAGCCAGTGCCTGAAGCTGCGCCGTCTCAAGAATACCGAAACAACACGGACATCCCGCTCTTTGTCTGCGGCGACTACAACTCTACCAACAGCAGCTCCGTCTACGAGCTGCTCTCCAAGGGGCGGGTCTCGCACGACCACCCAGACTTCGGCGGGCGGCAATACGGCAGCTTCACTCGTGACGGCATTGAACATCCTTTCAACCTCCGATCATCCTATTCACCCCTGAACAATACGCCAGACGAGATGCCCTTCACCAACTACGTTCCGACTTTCGACGGCGTAATCGACTACATCTGGTACTCGAGCAACTCGCTTGAGGTGGTTTCACTGCTGGGCCCACCTGATAGAGAATACCTAAAGCGGGTTCCTGGTTTCCCCACGTACCACTTCCCGTCTGACCACATACACCTCATGGCCGAGGTGGCCATCAAGGCGCGGAAAGACAAGAAGGTGTTGGCAGATTCCGAGTTCTCCAGTCGATAAATTCAGTCCTTTTGCAGTCGGTCGGCGTGGGCGTGTGTTTGTGTGGGCATCTTGCGTTTGTTTGGTTGTCGAAAAGGAAAGTCAACTCGGTGTTCTGGATTTGGTCTCACGAAATGCGGTATGATCGTTCGGCAAAACGGATCAAGGTATGCGTGTGCGTGGTTTGGTGATCTACTGACTTGGCGGAAACGGAGGCAACACTCGCACATTCTACAAAGAATCCACATCAGATGTTTGTCTAATTCATCGTTCGGAACCCAGACGGAGAACACGGTAGGGCTCGGCGGTTCTACATGTAGGAATATATTCCCATTTATGGTCTTCCTGCATGACCGGCCGCGTTTGCCCAATCCGAGTGTCGGTAGAACGTGTCGATGGCGGATGTGAGAGAAAAGGGGATAGGCTAGTGGGTGACGATGCATGTGCCATGTTTACATCGGTACTGTCCGAGTACAATGTCACCAAACGGACTATAGAAGGACTCGGCTCTGGGTTGGATCAAGGGCGATGAAATCATGCAAGCCAGCGGATGGAGATACATGTCGAGCGGGTCCATTTTTGAGGACCAGAGTGTGCCTTTTTCCCCTCTCTAGAAGTTTGTTTAACTCTGCTTCGTTTGGTCGTTGTAGTATCATTACAAACAACTCAGCATCAATGTTGAAATCCTTTCTCCACTTCAATTCTTGTCTATTTTTCCCTTGGGGTAGTCAGTTTCAACTTGTCTACTCTTTTATGGCATTCTCTTCCATCTCCCCATCCCGTATTTCCTTTATGATCAGGGAATCACGCCTGCTGTGCAGTACTTACACTCTACCTTTTCGTTAACGGTTGGTGTTGATTGCCGGTGATATGAAAGACACAGGCAGGTTAGGCGGACGGCACGGACTCATGGAGAGATGATGGAGTATAGGTGTACAGTATGCTCTGTTCGTGGCGGCCACCTGCTGTCGAACCTCCATCTTGGGCGCCATAGCCTACGGTTGTATATCTGGCCCTAGATACTGATGGTCTGACATCCATTCGGACCACAACACAGCCCAGTAAATATTGTAGAGCAACCTTCGGGGGTGAAGGCTATATAGTATTTATGAATAGGATCTACCTCTTCAACGATTTTCGGGCTGAATGTGTCTCTCTTGGGCAAGATGCTGTTCTTCGACCTTCACTTAGGCTGATGCTTGATTGCGCGAGGACTTGGGCAGATTCATCGATCGTCAGTTGCGTAACCTATCAAGCTATAGTCAAGTAGCTAGGATCATGTAGTGCAGTATATTGTAGGATCTCAAATATTCATCATATAAGATGATTGTTGGTGATGTAATGATTGCATGTATAATGATATATCGAATTTATCAAATTCTACAATAGCATATCGCATGACTACGGGTTATATAATGATGAGTATCCGGAGAGTACTAGTAACAATCACCCCTCAAGTTGGGTTCAAAATATCTGCCGAGGAGATGAATTGCATTCCTGTCTAGGTACTTCTTGAATGGTACAATCATGTTCTCTTAGAAAACCAAGCACTGCTGCTCTCCGCCTTCTTGCTACAAGAGGCGCTCTTTCCGAATGACACTATGGTCCATAATACTGATTGTCATCGTCTCCAGGCATCCACCCTTCCGGGGCCCAAGCATCTTCTTCCCACAAGGTAGGATCCGCCTGCCCATAGCCCGCGGCTCCCGAGGCAGACGACGCATAGGACGGATCGTAGGAAGACCCCGCCGCCTGGCTAGACAGGTTGGCGTAGTAATGCTCCTGTGCCTTCTCAGCCTGCAGCGTCTCCATCTCCGCCCTTAAATCCTGGTAGGCCGTGGTCAGGGTCTGGTTGAGGAGCTCGGCATCCTGTACCTGGGCTTCGAGTTCTCGGAGTCTCTGCTCCCGGCGCTCTCGGTATGCCCTCTGGGAATTGCGGTTCTGTTCACGACGTCTCTGTGGTTTGGCATTGGTATATATCCATATCGAAACGTGATCATCGCAGCTCATAAGCGGATACACTTACGGAGGTATGTTCCTCTTCCTTCTTAGAACCTCCTCTCTTCTTTTTGGGTTCTTTCAACTTTTTGGACATGGACCCAGTGGTGTTATTCTTGAAGGGATCATTGCTACCACCGGAACCGCTGCCGTGTTTGGTCGAGGACATGATGCTTTCTTGATTGATACAGATTGTTGATACGGTATTCTGTCGGTCTGTCTCTCCACCTGTCGGTCTATATGGGTTTTTGATTATACGTTCTCGGTGGAACGCAACCATGGCCTTTCCGGCGCCTCAGGCCGTGATTTATATTGATCGTTCAACCACAAGCATCCATTGATTACCCACCCCTTCCACCAGATCCTCGTGCCTGTTTGATATCATCATCTGCAAAGAAGACGATCGAAGCCTCGGATGCGCCACCATGGTTGACAAAACAACATGACCATGGCAGCTTACTGGGAAGTGATCGGGATATTAGTTTCGGCGCTCTAGCGATAACCCCCGGACATCGTGCTGGTGTGTCCATGCTCTCCTATACACCTAATGCGTGGAAAGGCGGCCACCCCAGTGTCTGAGCCCCCGTACAGCGGCATGATGTATATCCCTAGCATATGATGTGCCGCTGTCGACTACGACCCACCAAGATTGTCCCTATATCAAATCCACATTCCAAATATCTCCCAGATAACTAAGCAATCAGTAGCCTGGATGACTCGATGCGCAGGCGCGGATCGCAGGAGAACATGGAGGACGACCGTCGAAGTCAAAGCCTTGCTGTGTGGGGGCCGCCTCAGCCTTTTGACTGGCTTCTACCTGGGTACTGCGCCTTACCAGGACAGCCTCATGACTTACAAAGCGAGGCTCGACAGATTTCCCGGCTAGTCGGATGTATCGGGCATGTCGGGGTAGGTCAATTGGTGTGTGTGGGGGCGCCCTTGTGTGAAACTTCTGATTATTACCATAATTCCTGATTCCTCGGCGGGTGATTAGTATTCAAATACTACTAAGTATGCAGTAAGAAACACCTGCTGACTAAATACACAAAGTGTATCCTGCAAGATGCTGTAGCCGAGCGGCCATAGACCTTGGCGATGTTGGCGCCACATCTCACCAAGTGAGATCTTGAGGCCGAAAAGCCATGTGCACTCATATCACATAAAATTGAGCTGGTCAGTCCCATTTGTTCGAACATGCTCAGATTGATGCTCATGCTGTACGCTTCTACACAAGATCAACACCCATCAAATCCCGAATGCCGAGTCATCTGAAATAAGACCATGCATCGGCTCTGTTATCCTGGCTGAGACACTTTGTTGTGTACAGCCCCTTCTCCCAGTGGATTTTGAACCAGTGACACTCAATCGCTGTCAGCGTCAAGACACACCGCTCCTCATAAAACATAGTAGTGTTGCTGAGTGTTTGTCCATAGGCAAGCAGCACTCAAGGTAATTACTGATGTCTTCTTACTCCGTCCAGGGTACGCACGATTCATCCACGCACCTTCACTCGAATAGCGACGCCTCAGACAGCCTGCGCCTCCAGCTCCTGGCACCACGTGCAGCAAGTCCCGAGCGTCTACAGACCTCTCCCGGGCCCGTGTAAGACGCACAATTGTGGCTGTTCGCTCCGTGTGGTGGGATCCACCTCCAAAGGACCGTCCTAGTTGAGGCGCATCGTGTCCTCGGGGTTAGGCGCCAAGCTTCCTTCCGTACATAGACGTCAGTCTCCGTGTGATACGCGCCGGCCCCCGTGTACACGGAGGCCGGAGAACCTCACCTCACCTAGTCTATCAAGGAGCGTCATCGAAGGTTATACGGCGCCGCAGGACCTTACGCTTGGCCACCCAAAAGGCATCTCATACGGCGGTGCTTGATGCCATCCGCAGCAGGCATCCACTTTGACCCTCTAGTAATCGTCCTCATCCCGTCTCGTCACCCAGCAAGTCAGAGCCCATCTATCCACCGCGAATCAATCCACACCCTCCACCACCTTGCCCCTCCTCGACCGCCTCTCGGCGACCTCCCGCCCATGAACAGCCGCCAGGTCGCCCATGAACCGCGCCCAGGTCAGCCCGCCCCCCTCGAGCTCCCTGCCGAGGTCCATGCTGAGGTCCTCGTACCGCCCGTCGCGCGCCAGCCCCAGCACGGCCATGACCAGGACCAGGTTGTCGTTGGGCTGCGGCTCCGACACGTACAGCCTGCGCCGCAGGTACCCCAGCCTCAGGCAGTAAGCCCTCAGGCTGCCGCCGAAGCGCGGCTCCGCGGGCGAGATGGAGTTGAGCTCGCGCAGGTACGAGGCGACGTCCTCGCCGCCCGCCCGGGGCACCGCCTCGCGGACGAGGTCGTAGATGGCCTTGGGGTTGGTCTCGCCCGGCTCGTAGCCCGACGCGAGGAGCGTGTCGCGCACGTCGGCGGATATGGAGCTCATGATGAGCAGGCACACCAGCGAGCGGTCGCGCGCCCACTGGTCCGGGGTGAGCCCCGGGTTGTGCTCGGGCGCGGCGGGGTGCTTGCTGGGTGATGATGGTGATGATGATGATGATGATGCCCACGGTGCTGTGAATAGGTGTTGTGCCGGGGGCGGCTCCGGGACGCCGGGGCTGGGCAGCGTGACATACTCGGCCAGGCCGTGTAGTCTTAGTGTCCTGACGAGGATGTCGTCCCACTCGTCGAGGTTCTCGTTTCCAAGTAGTCGCGGGATCGGCGGCAGCTCAAGTGGCTGGTGCCTTACACTCGGCGTCTGGACACTCCTCTCACGAGCTGGTGTCGGCAGAGGCATTGATATTGGCAAGCCATGTTGTTGCGGGGGTCTCTGGTACTGTCCATATTCCTGTTGGGTGGGCTGGCTGTCCTTGCGGTGGTAAAGCATCCCCGTTATGATATTCTGTCCGGTAGTCCACGTCGCTGTAGCCCATGTCTGCCGGCGAGTCGAATTCTGGTTCTGCTGGGTCGGACTTCCACAGGCAGTTGTTGTTGTTGACGATCCGGACGTCCAGCGGGAAAGTGGACCTGCTATTGTAGATGACGACATGGTTTTCTCGTGTTGCTGAGCACCGGATGCAGGTAAGTCGCGATTGCGAAGCATCATTGATGAGAAGAAGTGGAGAGGAGTGCTTGCGGGGCCGAGGGGACAGCGGGCAAGTCCGAATAGTCTCTCTTTGTTTTGATTAGTTCCTAGAAAATGTACAGGAAGAGAGGAGGGCTTGACTTGACTGCTATGTTCCGAATATACGCCACCCCCGGCCAATACCCTTGTTGAGGCAGACAACAAAACAAGGTCAGCGTTGCATTGCATCATCACTCCCATCGCGATGGGCGCACAGGCGCTGCCTACAGCATCCTCATTGGTAAGCTATCGCCATGATGGCTGTATCGCTCGCCCACTCGGGTATGGTTCAATATGGCTGCAAGATGGCAATGCGTAAGCATTGGTGGGGGAAGACGTGAACCCTGCAGAACCACGGCGTACCTTGCGTTGGCAGGGCGCCTACGCTTCAGCTTCCGGAAAGACGTTTCCCCTGGAGATATATTGCCGGATTGTTATTCATTTGCTAAGCTTGCTAAGAGTACGATACCCGACTGGGTGATGAGTGATGGTGTCGACATACAGCGATATAGAAGAGCGATCCCGTCCAACTCGTTCCTTTCACCCTCCAAGCTATGGAGCCAATTCCTACTCGCGAGCAAAGCCCTCCAGCATGGAATCCCTAGACAATACCTGATCGAGTCCTTTAAGACCATAAATGCCACTCGATTATCGTCATCCCTGACCCATACCGATGTCTGCTCATCCCATGTAGCGATGAAGTGTACTTGACCGTCTAGGAAAGTTATTTATGGTAGTATTCCAATCGAGGCGACACATGCATCGGTGTTGCCAGTGCCCTCGAACTTGAATGTTGTGACAAGACGTATGTTGACTCGTCTGCATGACTGAGGCCAGCTTCAGTGAAGCGTCCTACTGGCACCGGTCCAACGCGGTCTGATAAGCGAGGTCTAGAGTCTCCATCAGCCTCTCGCGACTCTCACGCGTTCTGGGTTCGTGAAATCCGGGATGAGGCCTTGTGTAGAACTGTGGCACAATCTCCTCTTCCCATGCACTGATTCGGACCCTCTGTCGAAGGACAGGAAGGGCTGGGGCAAGCAGCCGAAGCTCACCGTACAGCCGTTGCGTCGAAATGTGAGGCTCGAGCACCAGGGTCAAACCAGTGTGGGGATTATGGTGACAGTAATCGTGATGGCGATTGTCGTCGAGGTTCTTGTCCTTGTACATAATTCCAAGATCCAGTAAACGCTCGTCGTCACAGAAGACCCATCCAAGTTTGCGCAGTCGCTCTATACCGCTATAACGAGCGTAGTTGAAGTCACCACCGTCATCATACGTCGATATCAATGCCTTCCAAGCGCTGTTGCCACCGCTCTTCATCATCTCGAGGGACTTTGGTTCAAAGTCAGAGATGATTCTTCCGCCGCCCAGAGGAAGTTACTCGGTACTTGAGGAAACCAAGAGTCTGTTCGCGCGCAGAAGATGTCGAAGACGTCCCTGATTAGATCCCTGCGAGCTTGACGACCTAATTTGAGTAGGTGCAAGAGGAAGCCAAGTCCAAGTCTTGACAAGTTATCCACACAAACGGAAACATGGCCTTGTTTAGCGTCTCGAAAGCTTTGATTGGAGGTTTCCATAGGACGCCAGCCAATCTCGAGCAGAAACTTTGGTCCATCTTGTCCCAGCAATTCGCGTACACAAGGGTCGGGGTGGTATGGACCGGTGAGATCCCTGCGATTGCTTTCGGAGATGGCATGGACAGCAGCTGTGAAATCATAATTGATCTCTTGGAACATGGCTGTATACTTTGCGAGAATATAACGATGAACAGCGACGAGCTCTTCTCTGGCCCACGGGTCTATGCCGTGATCCATGAGATGAAATTCGTTTATCGAGACCTCACGGAGTCTCTCGAGCCAGGCGTGAAAGTATGGCCATCCCCAGATGCGACAGTAAAGTTCGTAGCGCAAAAAGGCACTCTGCAACCGCCCCAGCTCGTTGTCCGACAACTTCCTTAGTTCGCTCTGATCTGGCGAGTACAGGGCGGGCTCTGGTCCATGTATGTCCGAGACCGAATTTGTGAACGCAATGTAATCAGCAATGATCGAATTGACACCTGCTCGAAGGCGACAAATGGCTGTGATTATGCGCGCATCCAGAATACCATGGGAGGACAGTGGAGAACCACAGATAACTCGTTCCAAATCGAAAAAGAGTAGCTTCTATCCCCAAACAGCGTCATCCAATTCCGTCTCGGAGAATTCCTCGTTATCCCAGAGATTATCGACATCCTTGCTATCTCCGTCAACCCAGACCGGACATTCCGTGATACATAAAGCTTGCCGCAGTGCGTCGATGCTCATGCACTTTTTGAGGACCGAGGTTAGGATGGCTTGCTCCTGACGGCGAAAGGCATTGAGGAAGGCGCGAGATTGTCGAATTGCAACGCTCACATCTTCGGGACTATGGGCTTCCCGCAGGCAGATGCCCAAGACCTCAGCAGGCGCCCTGTTCAGGGCCATCATGAGGGTCGCTTGTGTGTGCTTCGATTCGTGTGCTGGACACTATTCTGGTAATGATCGCAGGACTTGGGTACGGTAAAGGGGATTTCAACTGTGGAGGCCGCTCGGGAGATTTCCTCGAGTCAGGAGGAAGAGAGATGCAGTAAGGTGTAGAGGACAAAGAGAAGACAGGTATGTTGCAGATGATATGATCTGGAATCCAGAAGTTGAGGGATCGTCTGAAAGAGGGGGGGGGGGTACAGGAAACTTGAAGTGCCTGCAGGTCTTGTTTGTGCTACAGAGTGAGGCAGGCGCGACGAGTGAGGCTCGTCTGTATCCAGAAGGGCAAGGCACGAGCCCTTCCCCAGTACCTACTTCAGTACTTCGGCAGGTGTTTTAATGATACTTTGATCAAGTAGGTATGTGATTTCTAGCCTGAGTACCTACCTAGGTATCTAGGTAAGGAAGAGTACCGGCCTTTCATTGCTTTCGAACCCTCAGGTATCGCCGAAGAGTAAGCATCGCTCTTCTGGTTAGGCAAGTCCCGATTCTCGAGATCAACCATTGACAGACTACACTGGCATGCAGTAACCACTCTGAATACCTCGGTACTCTTGGATGTGGGATTGACACCACTGTGGCAACCCCGACCAAGTCTTTGAGAGCGAAAGCAGCGCCGCAACCAGTGTGTTTTTATTCGAGCCTGGGTCGTTTGATGACCGGGTAATTACAGGTAACCCCGTAACATGATTGGACTACTTGATGTGGCATGCCAAAAGATTAGAGCCTCATGTGGAGGCGGAAGGGACCACCTGTACATATAATGTGCATTATGAGGAAAGTTTCAATGTTGCTAGCATGGTCAACACACTGGAGAGTCCTCGTCTTCAATATGACCTTCCAAACTCAAAGATCCGCTGGCCAGGCTGGTTATTCATTTTACATCCTTCGACCTCCGACTTTAGCCTTGAGTGAAGACCAATCACAGAGTTGGGAGTGATCAACACCGGACCGGACCGTCACAGTCAAGGCTTTTGTGTTGTGATGGAGACCTCCCGACCGTTGGACGCGCGGACGTTGACTAGCATAGCGCAGCAAATTATACTTAGGAATGGTCCACAACAGGATCCACGGATCCGCCAGCCCCGTTCGTATACCACAAGGTATATAATGTGATTGGCTGTTTCTGGACAAGCCTTCGCCAAGACATTAGAGTAGGGCAATGCCAAGTTTTGGGGAAGAGAGGTGATGGTGATGTCAACCATGTCAACAACCAAAGAATCCACGAGATGACGATCATGTTTCAGTATTGCACTTATGTACGAACGAGCCTAGTGGGTACCGTATTCATGCCGACACTTCATGATACTCTTACACACACAGCACCTACATAGGTGCCCTGGTGCCTACCTGGGCGTGCTGGGTAGACACGCACGGGAGATGCCCGTTACATCTGCGCAATGAAGTCATTTGGGGGAGCTCTGCCCAGGACGACACGTCTAGACCGTCGATGATCCTCATCAGGCAAGGCAATGCGACGTCGTAGGTCCGCCAGTCTATCCAGTCCTTTCGGTCTACAAACCTGCCAATTTGGCCTGCTTTGCAATCCTGCCAACGTATCGGTGACGCTGGGTAAGGTGTCACACACGAGACTACACATTGAACTTTTCTCCCCCTGACCTGAGTCCAAGTGACGTCAGGCCTGTAGTACAGGTAGTACAGGGTACACACAGATGGATGGATCGCTCCCTCCCTTCGTACATATCTACCTGTCGTGTCTCGCTGAGGAGAGTCCCCTTCCGACTTCCAATCTGTAGCTCTATTCCCATTTCCATTCACATTGATTCGGTCGGCTCAGATCACATAGACTCAGGGGCACAGAGCCTCAGCCAACTCGACCGCGTCCACCACCCAGACACTGAGCCTCTTCAAGTAGCCAGTAGCCAACAGCAAGCAGCCAATATGGGTTTCCTCAAGCGCCAACCTCGAGACGCTCACGCTCAGCCCGAGCGTGCTCCTCGAGCGTCTCGAAAGAATCACTCGGCCAACCAGTCCTATTATTCCATGGCAACTCGGCCTTCCTTTGGGCAGTGGCTCAAGTACACATGGCTTGATATTGTCACGATGGCTTGTATGGGCGCCATTGGCCTTGGTGTAAGTTCCCCCGATGACAACATCAGCTTTGTGTCACAAAGACGGAATTTCTTCGGCAATGACACTGACATTCACCCAGGTCTACGAAGCCCACCCGGCCCCGACCCGCTCCTTTGCCGTGACCTTCTCGGACGGTGAGGTCGTCTATCCCGAGTTTGCGTACCCTCTGCGGAAGGAAATCGTCCCTATCTGGGCTGCTGCCCTTCTCGCTGCCCTGGTGCCCATCTTCGTCATCCTCGTGATGCAGATCCGCATCCGCTCCTTCTGGGACGTCAACAACGGCGTCATCGGCCTCCTCTACGCCCTCATCACCGCCGCCGTGTTCCAGGTCTTCCTGAAGTGGCTCATCGGCGGTCTACGCCCGCACTTCCTCGCCGTGTGCCAACCGGACGTATCCCTGGCCAGCAACGCAGCAGGCGCGGTCGGCGCTGGCTACAACGCGGCAGGCTTCAAGCAGATCTACTACACGCGGGAGATCTGCACCGGTGACAGGGACACCATCGACGACAGCCTCGAGTCCTTCCCTTCGGGTCACACCACCGCCGCCTTTGCCGGCTTCGTCTACTTGTACCTCTACCTCAACGCCAAGCTCAAGGTTTTCTCCAACTACCACCCGGCAATGTGGAAGCTCATCGCAATCTACGCGCCCATCCTGGGTGCTGTCCTGATTGGCGGAGCTTTGACGATTGATGAATTCCATAACTGGTATGACATTCTCGCAGGGGCAATTATCGGCACTGTGATGGCCTTCTCAGCCTACAGGATGACATATGCGGCTATCTGGGACTGGCGCTTCAACCACATCCCCCTGAACAGGGGCGTGCCCTTCGACTTTGGTGGCCTCCCCGAACTCTCGAACGCCACCTTTACGAGGAAGGTCGGCTGGGGTGGTACTGGCGCTGGCGCTGGCGCTGGCTACCAAGGCGACGGTGCAGGATATTCGAACGGTGCGAGTGGCACAAACGGCGTCTCTGGCACGCACGGGTATGGTAACAGCGTTTCCCGCAAGCCTGTCGGCGCGGGTCAAGCTCCTGAGAACATGGTTTAAGGTTGCTATGGACTCGGTCTATATGTCGTCGTTTGCAAACGAAAAGAAAAGGGGAGAAAAGAACATGAAATTGTCCGTTGTAACGCGGGTGCACAATCCAAGGCATGCTTGGAGAGGTGTGGGTGGTTTGGAACTTGACTAATTAGTGGCAGTTGGCGTTGACGTTGACGTTGACGTTGACGTTGACGTTGACGTTGAGTTGCGCTTTAGTAGCATCGCTTGAGTTTCGGTTTTACTAGGGGTGGACGCAGCTGAGATACCCATATGAGAGTAATGAAATTAATGTAAAATTCTCCTTTGTTCCCAAGCATAAAAATATATAAACATGTGTGCGATCCGCCAAGCTTGCAATCTTTCCAATGGGTATCATGATATCAAGACCAAGCGGTAATCCAGCACCTATTGTTCCACAAGCCAAAACAAATTCCCGATAACTCCTTCCCTCGAACAGTCCCTGTCATCATGAAAGCCTCCTCAGGATCTTCCCGAGGAAACCTTTCCTGCTCGGCGACGAGCCAGGCGAGACAGACCCATCCTCGTCCCCGCTCGTCACGCTCCCGCTCTTCTTCCTCGCCAGGGCACTGCCCTCGGACTTGGAGCCCTTCCTCGACTTGCGACCCTCGCCCCGGGCCCTCCACAGCATGCCCAACAGGCTGGCCACGACAACGGCCTCGAACTCCGGGTCCATGCCGTCCTGCAGCAGCAGCGCGCCCTCGCTGAAGGGCTGCGCCAGGCTGAAGCCCAGCCCGACGTTGTGGTAGATGGCGCGGATGCGGTGCTCGTTCCCGTCGACGGCCGCCGAGAAGGCCGGCCCCCCGCCGACCTTCTCATCCAGGATGGCCCCGTCGTCCTTGCGGCTGCTGTCCTCCCACCACATCTCGTCCGCCGCGCGCCCCCTCGGGAGCTCGACCAGCGTGTACCGCAGCAGCCCGTGCTCGGCGGGGTGCACCTGCCACTGCAGCGTGCGGCCGTCGTCCCCGCCCCCCAGCGGCGGGGCCCCCGGCACCGTGAAGGTGAACCAGGGGTTCCTGCTGCTCCCGAGGCGGGTCACGGT
This sequence comes from Cytospora leucostoma, assembly GCA_003795295.1. NCBI lineage: Eukaryota > Fungi > Ascomycota > Sordariomycetes > Diaporthales > Cytosporaceae > Cytospora > Cytospora leucostoma. The sequence continues at coordinate 197,132 of LKEB01000007.1, read as the reverse complement.
CGGCCGGAGAGGGTAGCTCCTGGCGAGGTTGACGTAGGCGCCCGTCGAGGACGGCGTCACGGTGCAGGCGGCCGCGCAGTCGTCGGCCAGGCCGGCGTGCTGCGGCTGGGGTATGGCCAGGCCGACCTCTGCGCCGCCGTAGAGGGACCTCCGCTGGACGGTGGCGTGCGTGGTGTTTGTGGTGTTGTTACTATTGTTGTTGGCGGTGGTGTTGGCGGTGGCCGTGGTGAGGTCGCGGCGCGCCTCGGGGGCCTCGAAGTCTACTAGGTAGCTGACCTCGCCGGTGCCGCTGCGGCCGTCGCCGTGGGGCTTGTGCATCAGGCCCAGCTTGGTCTTGAACCGCGAGGTGCCGATGGGCTCGTCCCGCACGGCCTCCCGGTACTGCCGCGTGAAGTCATAGATGGGCAGGTGGGTCACCTTGTCGCCGTGCGCGGGGATGTACAAGATGCGGTTGTGGAGGCGGCGCGGCGTGGGGCCGAGCTTGCGGCCCACGGGGGACTCGCACTGGTTCGCTGGTGGTGAGATGACGTGGACTCCGTGTGGGACGTTGCACCCGTTGACGGCGGGGTGGCTGCTGTATAGGGAGTATAGTGGCTGGTCGAAGGCCGTGTGGGGAGTTGGTGTTGCGAAGAGTGTTGCTGCCATGGTCGCGGATGATGGGCCTTCTAGTTACCCAGGTAGCCTGGCTGTATCAGGTATTGTGTTGGTGTGATGCTCTGGGCTTCTTTGACAATCCTGGATATGGTAAGAGAGTGGTGGCTGCTTTGATGTTGGCCGGTGGCGAGCTGCTGGGTATATGGAGACTCAGATAGTTGTTGTGTCTGGGGAATGTTAAGAGAGAGGAAGATAGTTTCATCATATCGGAGGAGGATGGCACCATGGCCAAGAAAGGCTGAGTATATATCATTCTGGGCGTGCGGGGCTTCTTGGCTTTGTCTATGGGTGTTGGAGAAGGGAGGCTTCATCGGTCCTCAGGATGGACGGCCGGTCGGGAGTCGCACCGATACGGGATCCGAGTCCCGGGGGCTGTCGGCCGATGTGGGGCCAGGCCTCGCCGATAAGTCGCCTGTTCGCCCTTTCTTTGCCATCCGCTGGGTGAATAAACCTGAAGCTCTAGCAAAGCCTGGTAATGTGGTCCGATGTTTCAGTCGCCGTGATGATTTTCATAAATACTGTCCCGGTACCTCGACGTGATTTCTCCTCCTCAAACACTCTTCCGCACCGGGCAACTCTCGTCGGCCCTGCCAAGGTGCCCCAGCACCACTTAGAGGGAGGCACGGCTAGACCTCTTTGCGGAAGATAACCTGCCGTGCTCACTGGTTCGAAAATGCTCAAGTAAGGAGCAGAGGATGTCCCATGTGATAAGCCGCCGGCTCCCCATAGGCAGGGCTACAAAACCGCCCCTAAAGCCGCCCAGCTCTCCCGGGCCGCTCCCGACAGCCGCGATTGCAATAGCCCCGTTGCCTTTGTTGCCTTCCTGTCTCAGAGTCTCTGGGTCTCTATGGAACTAGACCATGTATCCGTCCCCCCCAGCGCCCCAAGCGCGAGGATCTCGGTCACCGCCGTACGCCCGTGCCGTTTGGGTGTTACGGTAACCCAATGAGCGCGAGGCCGTAGAGGGACTTCCCCCAGTGCCCTTGACATATAAGAGCGGTGACGCCGAGCCATCTCCTCCTGATAAGGACTGGCCCGAACACCCGTCGGTGAAGGCCTGGAGGGCTCGAGCGGCAGGCCGACATGTCAAGGTGTGCTGTACATAGGCACTCGGTGGAAAAAGGCTCGTTCTATGCCTGAAAACAAAGGAATTGTGCCCAGCCTGACAAGCCGGCGATGATACAGCCTGACTACAAGTATCTCAGATGCCAGGGCTGGTTTCAGTCTAGGACAGGCTATGCAATTGACTACCAATCAGCATATTTCCCTAGTTCCTGGGTGTCTACTGTCTTCATGTCCGGAAGAAATATTAGCGTAGAGTTCCTAGCCGCCCCGAGCTGGTCGGGCTGTATCGGGGAAAGGGCCTTCATTTATTATAGACTAAGTGTCGGCACCTGGGGCTGTGTTCCGTCGTATCGTACCACGTGGATCTCGGCAGCGGCAAGCCACGAATCGAGGCGGCTTCCTGATTGCAGCTTACTGGCCGACCCGGTATTCCAACGTTCCAAGGAGTAGGAACGCTTAGATTCCATAGCATGTGAACCTTCCAAGCCCTTGGCAACTCATCCGTATTCGGTTTCGAGTGATACTATGACCCATCATCTACATTGTCACATCTCAGGCAGAAACTCGCTTCCTTCTGGAAAAGGTTGTCGTGGTGACATTGATACGTACCATACTTTATCTTCTTTGTCTTGCTGATTTATTCCCACAGACTGTTCCCCAGGAGGAACTTCTTGCTGTTTCCTACTGTTTTTCGTGCATAGCATGGTCTCACGTAACATTTTCATGCGTTTTTGCTCCCCTCATCTCAGGAAGTCGTTGCCCCTTGGCTGGGTACTTTTTCTACCTACTCGGACTACCCTAGGGTAATCATGTGTTTCGGGCCTAGTTAAGGGCAAATTCATGACACATTTGTATCAACTAGGCCAGGAGCGATTCACAAGTACACATGGATTAGTACTTTGGGCAAAGCTAGACATTGCCCAGGAACTGGACTCTCTTCACTACTTGCATATATCATGGAGTACAATAGCACCGGACCTAGGCTATCATAAGAGAAGTATTAGTGTAGCCCTCTCCGGGAGATCAGGTACCAGTATTCATCACATAGTACCCACTTAGGTAATCTAGTTGCCCGGCTAAGTGCTAGGGTCCGAAGTCCGGGGCAGTGATATCAAATACAGGAAATAACCATGAGAAGTAAGTACCGAACAAGTTCTCGCCGCTGGTAGAGTACGGTGAATCCTACATACAGTGCAGTAGTATTTGCTGACCATTGCCTTATCTTGCCTCGGTGCTAGTTTTGTACCTAGAAGCTGTTGAAATTCCCAATGTGAGTTTTAATTGCTTACAACATAGTATTTGATGTGACATTCAATAAGTACTGCACTTATACAATGATCAAACTGAAAACCTTGAAGATGCTGAGCAATAAAGTCAACCTCAACAAGACGATTCCTCCAGGTTTCCCGTTGACATCCCACCTAGAACCGCAAAAGAGGTTTTAGGTGTGCCCAGATCCAGTCCAGATGTCATTCATCACGCTTGACCTGTAGGTGTCCAAACACTATACGCCGCTCTTTTCTTTACGTGCTAGAAGAAGAAGAGGCACACTCAATAATACGAAAAATGTTATGCGCTCTTTGTTCTGTATAGTCCAAGGGAAATGCGAATCCCTCATTTAAATAGGAAGACACTACGGATGACGGTATACGGCCCGAATCTTGTTATAGTCCTTGCATGTGGTGATCTGCAATCGTGGTAACTACTTCTAGTGCTGTTGTATCCTCAAGTTGCCATACTAAAATTGAGGATAACATATTGAAGGATGTAACGATACAGATCTGACAAAGATTTTCCAGATACTCTGCTCACTGCGTCAAAATTTGGTGGCATAATATACCTTTAGTTTGGAATGGATTTTCCAAGGTTACCCTAGGGTAGGGTATGCCGAACAGGCCCCAAACCTGAACAAAATTCTATTGAGAACACTGACTCTTTCCCCCAGGCAGCACAATGGCATAATTCAGTATTAGAAATGATTGGTAGTGAGGAAGCACCATGGTATTCGTCCGCGAGTAGACTACGCGTACACCTGGTAAGGCCAACTTGTAATCCTGAGCAGGATTTGGACAATTTCCGGTCTCTATCTACCTAGTAGTGGTCATCGGTGTTTGAAATATGTGGATGTTTGCCGTCTTCAGAATCCCCAGAGCTACGACTGCGAATACTCAAGTATCGACGAGTTGGTGCCCGGGTTCCGTCCCAAGTTGATTACGGGGGGGGGGGGTTGTAGGTAATTAATCAGCTTAGTTGCTGACGCCAGCACAGAGGGTTCCCAAAACCCCGTCGGCGATAATATTATCAATGTTGATACACCTGAGCACAAAAATCCCAGTCCCAGATCGGCTATAGCCATCATCAGCAACAAATATTCCTCCGTTGTGGTAAACTACAGTCTTATATTGCCGTCCAGGACTAGCCTTTGCTTTTATATATAAAAAGAGCCATGTCCCGTCGTGAGACCATCTTCTGCAATCAGCACATCAACTGCCATTGGATCAGATTCATACTCCATTATTCCATAATTAGCCCAAAGAATTGTCACCACTGGTCTCGTCATCATGCCAAGATTTACCAATGTGACAACTGCAGAGGAAGTCTGCGAAGCACTTACCTCCCGCATCGACGGCAGAACGTTCCTCATAACCGGTACCAGTGCTCGAGGCCTAGGTGCCAAGTGCACCACGGCTCTCGCCAAACACTCGCCCGCCCAGCTCATACTCGTTTCCCGAAACAAGGCCAAGGTCGATCCTGTTATTGAGGAGATCAATTCCATCGACGCTCAAGTTGATGTCAAATTCATCCGCTGTGAGCTCTCCGACCAAGATTGCGTCCGCAAGGCCGCGGAGGACATCTTGAACGACGCCAGCATCAAGCATATTGACGTCGTGATCAACAATGCCGGCATCATGGCGGTTGCAGAGTACAAAGTGGACAACAAGGGCAACGAGCTGCAGCTCAGCGCGAACCACATCGGACAATTCCTGCTCACCAACCTTATCATGCCGAAGATCATCGCCGCCGGTCCCGGTGCACGCATCGTCAACCACACCTCTATGGGCCATCGCCTCTCACCGTTCCACTTCGATGACCCCAAATTCAGCGAAGGAAAAGAATGTAAGTGAAATTCAGGGACCCGGGTGTCAACAGGCCAAAAGCTAACTCGGCCGGTGCAGATGACCCCTGGGCTGCATACGGCCAGTCCAAGACGGCCAACATCCTCTTCAGCGTCGAACTCGCCCGCCGTCTGGAGGACCGCCACGTGCAGGCATATGCCGTGCATCCGGGCCTCATTTTGAGCACTGGTCTTGCGGGCGATATGGACTTCTTGAAGGAGGTTCCGGCCATGGTGGCTGCAATGGAGAGGAACAATCCTGGTGCGGAGTGGCCTACCGACGGCCATGTAAAGAGTGATGCCCAGGGTGCCGCATCGGCGCTGGTGGCCGCTCTAGACCCGGAGCTCGCTGAGAGGAGTGGGAGTTATATCGATGATTGTGTGGTGGGCAAGCCGATGGCCTATGCGATTGACCCAGACAATGCGAAGAAGTTGTGGGTGTATAGCGAGGATGTTGTTGGACAGAAGTTTGACCTCTGAAGACGAACCAAGAGGCCCGCAACGACAGATTAGATAGTCAGTTGGTGGTCATATCACTCCTTCTCGTTCCGCATAGTGTTTTCTTCTTCTTCTTCTTTTTCTTCTTCTTTTCGGTATAAAGGCTCCAGGAAATCAGGACGGGAGATGACATAGGGTACTCTTCAGCTATCACCAATTACCTTACTACACACTCTGTAGTCTATGTAGATACCTACATAGGTAGGTAGTATCCATGGATCCGTGGACAAGTATAACCCTGCCCCCCTACACACTTTTTCGTGTGTTTCTGTTCCTATATATGTACCCTTCGGCTTCAGACATCAATGTAGAAACTCTTCCTACCGCTTACTGTAGCTGTTCCTCGTCCACAATCGTATCTGTAAAGGCAAAGGTGTCGGATCAGGAAATGTAAATATCAATTGATGACAAAGCATAATTGCACTATATCCTCCACGCCCTTCATGTATTCTCCACCCCCATTCAATTAGCCCCCGCATTCACATGTCATAATGACTTACGCGGGTATTTATAAACTATATCACGAAGTACCTTCAGGAATCAACCCCATCTCACCTTAAGAACCCAGTACTCACATAGTCATACCACTAAGAGCTAGCCAAAATGTTCGAAGGCTTCGAACCCATCTCCATACAAACCTCCTCGGACCCCGAGGTCATCATCTCGGGCCTCAGGAGCAACAACGCCGGCCCAGACCTCCCAGCCCTCCTCCTGCTCCACGGCTACCCGCAGACCCACCACATCTGGCACCGCGTCGCACCCCAGCTCACAGACGCCTACAGCGTGGTGCTCCTCGACCTGCGCGGGTACGGCGCCTCCTCCAAGCCCGACGACCTCGCGAGCTACGCCAAGTCCGCCATGGCGCGGGACTGCGCCGTCGCCATGGAGCAGCTGGGCCACGCGTCCTTCTACGTGTGCGCGCACGACCGCGGCGCGCGCGTCGCCCACAAGCTGTGCGTCGACTACCCGGACAGGGTGAGGGCCTCGGTCTTCCTGGACATCTGCCCCACGCTGGCCATGTTCGAGGCCACCGACTTCGACTTCGCCAAGGCCTACTTCCACTGGTTCCTCCTCATCCAGCCGAGCCCGCTGCCCGAGACCTTGATACTGGCCAGCCCGAGGAGGCTCGCGGAGCTGTGGATGGGGGGGCTGGGCGGCCCTGGCTTGTCGATATTCTCTGAGGAGTGCTTCGAGATCTATGTGGCGGGTTTTAGTGACCCGGCGACTGTGCATGCCACGTGCCAGGAGTACCGGGCCAGTGCTAGCTTGGATATGGAGGAGCAGAGGAGGGACTTGGCGGAGGGGAGGCGCATCAAGTCTCCGTTGAGGGTTCTCTGGGGGAAGCATGGTGTCATTGAGAGGTCTTTTGACGCCGTCGCGGAGTGGAAGAAGGTCACGGATGAGGGCGTGAAAGTAGAAGGGTATGCGCTGGACTCTGGCCATTTCATGCCAGAGCAGGTACCAGACGATATCACCTCGGCCATCCGGGACTTCCTCGTCTGACCATGATTCTTGATTCGAGATTCCTATTCCGGATCTTGAGACATCAGATATCGGTGAGGAACACCGGACGAGGCGCTTTCATACAAGTCAGAAGCCCAGGTTGAAACTCAATGATTAGGTTCGTTTCTCTCAACGTGGCTATACTGATCCTCTATGATCCTTAAACACCGCGCCTATCGATAGCCCGAAACCCAGGATCTAATAAGAATGACCGTGTACGGTTGGCCTCCTTCGCCGAGGCCTTATTCCAGAGTCTCAACACCAGCCCGGATAGCCTTGAGCAGAGACCAGTCATAGCTATCCTCCCCAAGTGACCAGGCCATAACGCCGCCCAGGCCCTTGGCGGCGACAATCTCCCTGAACTTCTGAGAGACAAGGTCAGGTGTATCCCACGTCCAGAAGTATCCCGCCTCATGGTCGACCCACCACTGGCCACCCCTCTCAGTGTCAGTCTGGCCATTGGCAAGGGCATCAGCGAAAGATTCGGCAACAGTCTTGGTATGTCCGTTCGTGCAGGTACCATAGTCCGACTGGCAGCCGCTACCACAGTGGGCGCTGGTGTCGCCACAGTTTCCGTACTGCGAGCAGCAGGATCCTCCAGTGGCATTTCCGTTGCACAACAAGTTGGTACCAGTGCCACAAGACCCATCAATAGAGATAGTAAGGTTACCCGTGTTGACTTCAACGGGAAATGAGCTCTTCTCGAAGGTCTCAGTGCCCGACGTCCCCGTGTCGGAACCGTCAGCAGCCTCCGCCAGGGCAATGGGACAGCCGATGGGCTCGTTGCACGTCGTGTTGGCAGCGAGGGTGAAGTACTTGGCGTAGAAAGCGATACCCATGTTTATCTTCGAGGGTGTCAAGCCCCGTTCGATATATGTCTCGACGGCAGCGAGTGTCCCATTGACATCGGTGTGGTGCCTGGTGTAGTTGTCTCGGCGGTTTATCAGGTCGTAAGACATGAGGTTGACGATGTCGACAGCCGCGTCAATCTTGGGGACTTGTTCGGCCGTGAAGGCGATCATGTCACGCTCGAGACCGGGAACGGCGATGGACAACTCCTTGTCGCCAATTGCAGACTTGATGGCGGAGAGCAGCAGGGGGTAGGTCTCAATCTCGGAGGTCAGGTCGGAGTTGGGGACCTGTCGGAAATCGTAGCCATTCCCGCCGGGATACTCCCAGTCCACATCGACGCAGTCGAATCCGTGCTGGTCGAGCGTGGCGGCGACGTTCCTGGCATAGAGATCTCGGGTTTCCTTGGCCGCAGCACCCGCACGGAAACCCTCGGTGTCACCCCAGCCGCCAATGGCCAGGCACACCTTGGTGCCGTTGTCAAACAATGCACGGACAGTGGGGATCTCCAGAAAGGGAGTGTAATTTCCCGCTGGCTCGGTGGTGAAGAGAGACGAGTTGGCGAAAGCGGTGATGACATGGGTAATGCCCGCTGTCGTAGCCTTGTCGGGCAATATGTCGCTGTGGTACCTGTAATTCTGTCAGTATAACGCCACATGTTCTAATTGCGGTCAAGCAAGCTTACTGGTCGAAGTAGACTGCGTATCGAGGAGCCGCCGCGGCAGTAACCGCGGTGGCCAGGGCCACGACGCCTGAGACGACGTTCATCTTGCAGACCATGGTAGTGAAGTGAATGTCAAATGAATGTGGTTGATTATGGAAAGTAGAATGAAAAGTCAGAGAAGATGGACGAGCTGTGGAAGATGTATATGGTGAGCAGGGGAGGTCAGATAGAAGAGTGGGGTCTCCGGCGCTCCTTATAAGGGGGTAAAGAATGCTTCGGCGTTGGCTTCACGGCATCCACAAAGCAAAAGGAAGGAGGCGCCAACGGGTGCTCCGCTCGAACCTGTCACGGCAGGAGGGCAGTGAGGGCTGATTCGGATGGAGGCGCAGGAGGGAAGATCCTGCTGATCCTCCCATCGCTTGGCTGCTAAGCGAGTAAGCGTCGGTTAGCCTGATCAACGTAGGCTACAAATAACGGCCGGCTAACCTTATTATTTAGTAACAGTGTATGCATAAATAATCACGTAGCCCTAGGTACATAGTATATATAGTGACTGTCACTTCATACGATAAGTATAAGCACCCGATTTCACAGGTATATATCGGCCGAGTATGGTGTTTCAGAAGGCAGTGACTATCGAGGATGCTTGACTTGCCTCCAGCATCCTTCGAGTTACTGAAAACAAAGGTGGATCGTATCTTGATGTATATAATACGAGGATAGGATTTGCTATCCTCGGTGCAAATCTCCTCAACGTAAGTCGCCGATATGAGAGTATGGACGACATAAACTTTCCCACTCAATACGAAGATCGACAATGTTTGCGCCTGGACCGCTGCACACGTGTGTGACATTGCAATGGATTTGTTGGAGAGAGAAGTAAACCCTTCCTCAAAATCAGTAATTGAGTGTGCTACATGATAAAGGCCCCCCCCCCTCCCCTCGAAAGCTTCTGGCTTGATAACCATGTTTGATGCCAAGCCATATCAATAATGTTTGGGACTGTGCATTACGCGCGGAGAGACCGACCCCACAGGCAAAAGCTCAAGTCATACAGCACCCGCTGTACGGAGGAAAACAGTAACACAAGTCATTATTATACAGTTCCACAACTTTGCATTGCCAGTATTGCCAGGCGGTACAGATGTGATTGCTTGAGACTAAAGCTAAAGGCCCCGAGCTATAGTCGATAGAACTGAGCATTTCTCATCATGACCCTAGTGCCACGGCTTTCCGGATCATACTAGGCAAAGCGAGCCGAAGCCATCCTCCAGGGCCACGAATATCATACCAATCCCCCTTGTCCTCCAAAAGATATATACACAAAAGTGTCCCTTCATGATACACAAGGATCCCACCTCGGTTGCTTATAAGTCGGCGAGCGCTTACAGCTGAGCACGGGCCTTCCTAGCCTCCCGCATGGCACGCTTGCTCTGGCAGGAGCTGCTCGACCCAGAGTCAGAGGAAGCAGAAGAGCCAGTGGCAGTCGAGGCGGCGGCAGAGGAAGAGCTGCTAGCGGCGGCATTTCCAGCCACGCCAACAGAAGTCGCAGTTGGCGCGGAGGTGGAGGCGGCAGCGGAGCCGGTGGCAGACGCGGAAGACGAAGAGCCGGACGAGGAAGAGCTGTCATCGTCGGTGCAGTCGCCGTCAGACGTCTGGTCGACAAAGTTGGCAGTGTGGTCCTCGCAGGAGTTGGGCCAGGTCACAGGGCCGGGGGCGTCGTAGCTGGTAGGGACGGGGTAGTAGATGTTGATGACGATACCCGACTCCGTGCCGTTGTAGACTCCGGGGATGCTCACGGTGGGGGAAGGAGTACCGGAACCAGAGCCCTCGACGGACAGCTGGGCGCAGCCGATGTAGAACTGGGCACCACCCTCGGTCGAGGCAGCATGCAGGGCGATGTGCTCGGCACGCATCAGGTAGTCACCTGAGGGCAGGGTGTCGGGCAGAGTGAAGGTGAAGTTGTTGATTCCTCCGTTGACGTAGGTCGCCCACTGGAGACCCTCGTCGGTGATGGACGAGGTAGTCAGCTCGTACACCTTGAACCAGTCACCATCACCCGTGTAGTCCTTGGCCGATGTTCCAGATGGAGCCTTGGACAAGTAGACGGAGAGAGGGCCGGGGTGGCCGATGTTAGAGTTGATCGTGAAGCCGACCTGGTCGCCCGCCTGGACGGTGTAGGTCGAAGTCTTGGCCATGATATCGGCGTCGAGGCCACCCTGGTTACAGACAAAGTCCTGGGACGTGATATCTGTGATGGGCGAGTTGGAGTCAGTCGTCTGACGGACGTACTCGTAGGCCGAGGTAACATTGTCGTTGACGATGAGCGCCTCGAAGTTGTAGTGGGCGGCAGCACAGGCCGCGAAAGCAGCGACACCAGCGAAAGTAGAACGCATCTTGACTTAGTTTGGATGACGGATTTGGTGCAGAGCAATTGAGTTGAACTGTTCGGATGGAGAGAAAACGACTAAATCGAGAGTATGATCAAAAGTTTACCACCAGGGTCGAATGAATGTATAGGCCGATATGGGCGAAAGAATGGCGCAAGCTTCTGCTGCAGCGGGTAGAAGATGAAAATTCGGAATGGGATGGAGGAGAAGAACAAGCGTTACCAGCAAGTCCTTGAAGGGTACATTTATATCGATATCCATATCGTCCATATCGCCGTCTTTAATCGAAAGCCCCTATAGACCTGGAGTTCATCCTTGAACTCGGCGCGAAATCACCACGGTCATGTCGACTGCTTACCTTGAACGAGTTTGAGCCTCATCGATCCCGCAGTGAGTCTGGTGAATTAAGGAGGGATAGGAGCCGCTGCCAAGAAAGGAGGTCCAAGAGGCCTTCAAGTTTGGTTCCACCCCACCAATCATCTTACATGATTTCGTGGCTGTGGGTCCGCTCCCTAAACGGCCAGCGGAGGACGTTTCAAACAAATCCAGTGTTCAGGGGAGATCCAAACTGCCAAGAGTTTGAGTTTAAATTCTGTCAGGGGTTTGTCGCCGTGGTGGACCAGCGTCCAGTATGGAGTCTTCAGCCGTTAGCAAGAAATAAGTCGCTGGAAATCAGGAGAGACAATGGCGTATCGAGTAAATCCTTGAAACGATCATGTTGGAGAGGCGGCGATCTTTGATCGGCAAGCCCTGAACGGCCTTCATATGGCTTCCTTGAATTTGATTTCGTTTAGATATCCGAGCAGCGCCTCAACCACAATACTGATTGAATCCGAGGCGGGGCATCGCCGTGTTCACACCGGACTGGCCGTTGTATGTAGGTATGCATGGATTGCACCGGCTCAGTCTACCCATATAAGAGGAGTCTTCATTCGGCATGATGGATTGTGAAAGTTCTCAGTTCGACCTTGTTTCCAGAAGGAGCTGGAACCGTATGATATACCCAGCACTGCTGGAATGCACTTTTCTCACGCACCGCACCAACGACCCGGGGACCAGCCAATCATCGCATCTTCCACTGGACCATGCGTATTTCGGCCTCGAAGGACGATTATCTAGTGATAGATTCGTTAGAGTTAAGGCTCTAGCCTTGAGGTTGGGTGGTGTTGCGGCCCAAGTTCCGGCGATGACCTCGGGGGGCATGCTGAGATCCCTGGGGCCAGAATACTGTATTGTTTCCCGGGAGTGTGCCGGATGAAGCGGGCAGAACTAGCGAATACCGTCGCTATTTTCTGGAGAGAATTCTGACAGTACGTGCCTTCGCGTCCTTGGTCAGGGCTTAGATCCTCGCATGATTGATCACTTAGGTACCTATCTACCTAGGTATGTATTTCCTGCTTGGGGAGGAGGTCCTAGAACCACATGTACTCAAGCGTACAAATCCTGTATGCTTGCCAGGCGGCCGATACCAATGGTCAAAGGACGCAGACACAACCAAGCGCTGGCCGGAGGAGGGAAATGAGAATGCCCACATAGGCTGCATGGGAAAGGCCGGACTGGGAGGAGCAAGACGTGTATGAGTGCGTGTGTACTTACTCAAGTATGTGCATTTGAGTCTTCTGAGTTTACAGGTCTGCCCATGTGTTCTTGGAGGCATGGCCTTGATTCTTCCCTGTTCGACACAACACTGAAGAACGTGGGTTAGCAATGTACCTACTAAGTAGGTATCTTGGAAGGCAGAAACAGCCATCCCGAGGTACTTCTGAGCCAGACACCTGCTTCTGCCGATTTCCTTCCTTTCCAAAGCTACAACTTCCATGCATCGCGATTATATCTACAAATAACTCGGAAACTCCGCTCACATCCCCCTTTGTGGACTTCCTACATAGTGGAGAACCCTCTGCCTTCGCGGTTATCTTTTGAGATGGCACCTTGACAACATCAACAACAGACAGACAACACCTTCGCCAAGGAGGAGCATAGTCCCGCATCACCGAGCTTCCTCGATCTGCCCAGAGAGCTCAGGGACATGGTCTGATCCGAATGCATCTCTGATTAGCTTATCATCGTGAACCGGAGCACCGTCTACAACCAAACACTTCTTAGCCATCATCGACCACCTGTCATCTCACAAGTGTGTCACGAAGCCCGCGAGGTCGCCCTTAGGTCTGGTTCTTTGATAACTCTCGGGAAATGGATGGTCGTCAAGTCTTATGAGGCCATACTAAAAGAAATCGGTCGTCAGCCAATCTCCCCCGTCCAGGACGCTGTCGAAATAATCGACAAGGCGTGGTTCAACCCCAAGAGAGATACGTTTGTGTTGTACGAGCCTAACCGGGAAGATTGCCATGACTGGGCGTTTCGAACACAGCTCCCACAAGGCGGATTAGGAATCAGGTACGACCTGTTCGAGGAGTGGAAAGAGCCCTTGAGAGCGTCAAATCGCATCGCCTTCGCCGCCCTAGGCGCTTACGAGCGTCTCGGATTGGCCCACTCGCCAACATCGTTTTGATCACACCCGAGGATGAGAACGGAAGTCGCCGATACTATATCGCAAGGCAGTTCAACATGGTGGCATCACGTTCCGACATCATTGACACCGGCATCTTCGGCCTCTTTGGAGAGAAGAAGGCTATCTTGGTCGATCTCTACGACACGGCAACCTTCAAAACACTTCATCGAATCTCGAAGAAGCCCCATGCCATGTTACTAGAGAGTTTCGCTAAAGTAGGCGAGCGTTCTGAACAGACGGATATAGAATACGAATTTGTGTTGGGGCGGAAGTACCTCCTCTCAGTCTTAAAGGCCGAGCGGCACAACAAGTGGGATGATTGCGGGTGGCACTGGCAAGAGCCCGGCTGGTACAACTGTTTCTATAGCACCTGCTTCGATTACAGCCATCCACACGTGAAAAGAATCTTGGAAGGAATTCCTACCATAGAGATCGTGGTCCTTGTCATCCTGGTAGACGAGTAGGGGCCACCTGCAACCTGGATGAAAGGCAAAAGCAATCCCAATCTTGTCATACAGGGATACTACCAATTAGTTGCCTTCATCCATTGGAGGTAAACTGGACCTTTATTGTATCAGCTGCTTTGGCAACTGCCTGATTCGAAGACCAGCACCCGGTGAAAGGCAGAAGTAGGTAATCAAGTCATCCTTTAGCCAAACCAATGAAGCCCTTTACCTATGCGGTTGTCCACTTCAAGACCACTCGTTGATGGTGTCAATATATTAGTTGTCGGTTTTTCTTCCAACATACCGGCACTATCAACTGATTCGGACCTGAAGTCCTGTATGTTGGCCTCCATAACGCAGGGTCCAGTTTCCTACTCTCACTGGAATTGAACGTCTAGTATCCATGGATGCTTTGGCTGAATCTTATCAATAGTCTCGCGAGCATCTCAACCCAAGGACTAGTAAGGAGAAGCTCTGCTAACAAGGTCCTGGTAGAACATGCAGGTGCCAAGGTTGAGGGCACTGCGTACAACATTGAGGCGAGAAGGTGGTGAAAGTGCACACGACGAACTTCATTAATCGACACGGACACGTTCAAGGGTTGACGTAAACACATCCATGGGCATGAGCAACAGCATATGTAGAGCCCAGGATTGATATGAGTTGAGTTCAGTGGGCCAGGCCTCGGGAGGTCCTGAAGATGTGACTCATTTGGCCTACCTAGGTACCAGGCTCACGAGTGACTGTCTAGACATCTAGATCTCGTCCGGACATCGTCACATTTCATGAGACCGATTTGATATACCAGTCCGTAGATTAGCATAAGTTGATGACATCGTTCTGGCGCTCTGGTTCTTCGGCGAGGACAACGTTGTCAAGAGCGTCTCCGCCGTGGACATCACAGCTGTCCAGCCGCAACTGAGGACACACAACTATCGGGACAATGCCACCGCATTTTTCGAGCTCCACGAAAGTTTGGCAGTTGCTTGGTGCTCTTGATATCCTTCGCCAACGTGTGCTGAGCCCCGTCCTCCATGGCGACAAGATTGCACGGCTCTTGTACTCCCACATGATGGCGGAAGATACGACCCAGATCACTCAGCCGCAGATAAACCCGGTAAGCCTATATATAGGAGCCCGGGTGGAATCCTGCGTGAGGTACTCACAGACTATTGAGGACGCTTCCTATCACGGCATCCAACGAGTTCACCGCCTGCTAACAAAACAACATGCATGCCACTCCTGTGAAGCTGGAGTGGGCCGTGAATGCCTCGAAGATCGGCTGCGCCCGGGGAAGATTATTGACTTTGACGAGGCAGGGAGGAGAGTTGATACTATTGACCGGGCGGAACTATAGATGTGAACATCTGGACGTTGTCATGAAAGCTGTTTCGACTCTGCAATGCACTGTTCGACCCGAGCCACGGTATTGCGCGGTAAAGCTTGACAGAAGAAGTAAGATTATGAGGATGATTGACTCGAAGACGTTGTGGGCCTTAAGGTTATTATCTCGCCTCTCACTTAGCCTGACTTCCATCTGAATATTCTGCTGGTACGGCTCTGCTTGATACTCGTTACCTCTGTGACGGAAGCATTTTCCGTGTCCGCGGAAATATCCAGCGTCGCGAGATGTTTCTCCAGCTCTTCCAGGCTCGATTCGAGCTCCGTTTTGTACTCGTCATTATCTTCCTTACTGCCACTCTTGTTGTCTCCGTTGCCAACTTCCTCGCCATCATCTTCGTGCTCTTCCTCGCCATGGGTCTCATTTGGCTCCATGTCGTTATCCGGCGAAAGAGCAATTGTAGTCACTACCAGTGCCCGACGACAGTCTGCGACATACTGCTGCCATATCTCGGGACTCGTCGTCCGGGCGACTGCCCCGTGGCGGACAAGAACCATGATCTTGCGAAGCGTACCTCGATAGTTGGCACTCGTGCCCCACACGTCCTCCACCAGCTTATGTTTGAGGCCGCGGCGCTTCCGGCCTTGGGGTGAGTCGTTTGAAGCGAGTGCCCAGTCCAAGGCGGTGTTTCCGGACCCGTCATCGAGGTTGACATCCGCCCCGTGCCGGATCAGCGCCTCGGCCAATTCAGCGTCGGCCACGTGAATGGGTCGGTACTGGACTGATTCCTCGCGCACCTTCCCGTGTGGATAGAGTCGGATGCCGGCGCACATTATGTTTGGGTCCTGTCCTACCTCAAGCATTGCCACCGCCTTCATCTTGGCATAGGGCCCAAGCCAAGGGTTCCAACAAGTCATCTTCCTGGTATAGCTATACAAATGGAAAATCAAGAGATGAGCTCCCTCACCACCAGGATTGATTAACTCCTTGGCTCCCATGATCAACATGAGGTCCTGGAATTCTGCCTTGGCTGGGTCGAGGATATAGCCCTCCCGCACGAGGAGCTTGACTAATGAGCAATGGAGCTCAGGTTCCCGTGTATGAGCATCTGAGAAACCTTTCAGGAGAGTCTCAGCCGTGTCCCTGAGCATATTAGGATCGGCCCGCGCGAAGTCTTGCAAGCAGAGGTTGAGACCGTAGGACACAGCAAGGCCAAGAGGCCCTGTAGGCTTCATCAACCCGCAAGGGCTTCGGTCATCGAACCTTAAGGAATATGGTTCATGTGTGTATGCGAGCTTCTGGATGGCCGAGCCTGGAATCGTTTTGATGAAATCGGCCATGCTGCGGCCTGTGGTCAGCTCCGAACGGGTGCAGGTATATGGTGCGTTGTGATCATCAGTCTGGGTTAGAGAGAGCTTCGCTGCAAATGTGAAGCCGTTCTCGTGGATGGAACCGGCTTCATCGCCCAGAAGCAAGCGCTTGAAGTCCGGTGTTCCCATGAACTCCTTGACCGTCTGATGGCCAAGCTGTACATGCCATGGCATTTCTGGGCCCCAGTATTTGGCAAGCGTAGAGAAGATTCTATAATCCAAGTCAGCTCCATCAAATTGCAATGATGTAGTCCGAGGTGCCAAAACTTGGACCAAGCCACCACAGCACCGATGGATCCGTTTGATCTGTTTGTCGACGAAAGTGCGATCTGCTCCTTTGAACATGTATCTCTCTATGGACCTGGGTCCCCTGTGAGGCTCGAAGGCCCGCTCCAAGCTTGCAGTCGCGCGGAGGGGTAACATCTTGAGGGAACCTGGATCTGGATATAACATCGCCTTCATCTCCTCAATCTTCTGCTTGCTCTCGTGATATGATCGGCACCTCGAGACCGCAAGGATGTAAATCAGATCCACCAATTCGTACTCCTCGCCCACTAACGAGGTCATGTATGCCACTTGAAATATCACGTAGGCATCCCATCGGTCGTCGTGGTCGATCTTCTGTATTATTGCCGCATAGTAGTCGCTGAGGTCGCTGGGAAGAGACTGGAGCAGGTCTTGAATCTGTGCAGTATCCTGCTCCTGATAGGCAGCCATGTACAGGTCTCCGACGATAAGTTTGACCCACATGAACACACCACTTGAACGTTCCACGATCTCGGGTATCAAGGGCCCAAGCCGTTCCCGAACTGCATTTTCGGCTTCGCGCACTATGTTTTCACAATAGTAGCGAATATCAATATGATTATAGTCCTGGACCTTGATTTGGGGCGCATCCTGGAACTGTTCGAGGAAGATATTCCATGGCCGGCTAGAGAAAAGCAGCTTTAGGGTAGTACGAGAATCGCGTGGTTTTACCAGTTCCTTGAGGAAGCTGCATATGAAATCTGGTTGGCCATCGTACTCATCCAGAGCATCCAGCAAGAGAAATACGCTAACGTCGTGGTCGTTTTGGTTCAGCAGAAGATAGAGGCAACGTTGTAGCTCGCTAATCTTCCAGATGTTTCCAGAGAGCATCTTGTTTTGCAGTACGGGAGTCAACAGCCAAGCGAGTCGGGGCATGCTTGTGATCATTTGGACCAATATGCTTCTCAGCAATCCCTCCAAAGATTTTTGAAGAATCGTGCCTCGGTCGTGGAAGAAATGGTGTGCCTTGATCTCAACAGAGCCAGAGATAGGATGGTGGAGATGGAGAAATTCCTCGGTCCGGCTATCCTTGGCGATGAATCTCATCAGGGTGGACTTACCGCATCCCGGCTTGCCGTTGATCCAGAACAGACTCTGGCTCTCATCCTGAAGCCAATTAACGAAGGGGGCTTTGTCAGGATTGAAGACCCATTCGAATGTCCGGGAAGAGTTGTCTTCTACTGTGGCGAACCTCCCATCCAACTCTTCTGCGCCGAGAGCGTCTAGCAAATCTGTGCAGTACACTTTATATTAGCTTTATTGTGTGGAACACCGAGGAGGGAGCATGTACCGTTCATAGACCATCCCTCTGTTAAGGAAACCTTGCCTCCGGGAATATTCCTTCGTGAGCCCTGAGAGGCGGCATCCAACTTTTGCGAAGTTCCTATGCGGTCTTGCGGCGCGGCGCAGATGTTGCTAAGCCGCTTCAGAACAATATGCTCGCAGATTGAACTTCCGGCCTGGAACTTGACCATATCCGAATGGTCTTCGTCGATCGAGAAGACAGCATCTTTCGACGAGCCAAACAGTCCCCTAGTAGCAGACTCACGGGCCACTAGGACCTGCCGTGGACCTGTTCGAGCAAACGTGCCGTCGCTTCGTTTCTGTCGCAGTGGACCAAGTTAGCTAGGGATTCGCAATACATGCACGGAAGCCTGCCACCGAGGAGAGGTCATACTTCAACCGTAGGAGAGTCCTTGGTCTCATATGCCCAGTTGAAGGTCATCCCCCTAGTGCTGCCAATACCAGAGAACTGCTTATCCAGGCCATACAGATACGGCGAGCCCTTGGCTAAATCTTTCACGAGCTGCGCATTCGGCTGCCCCTCGACCATGGCCAGGAGTGGCCCTTGCGTCATGCCTTGACTTGGGGCGCCGAATAGAATGCCACCTCGGACCCTCTGGAGCACAGGTTCCCCAGTCGTGCCACGCTCTGCCAGGGTCACCAGGGTCTGCTTCAGGACGATGCCGCCTAGGCTGTGCGCCAGGAAGACAAGGGGTTTCATCTCGGAGCTTGACCACCCCGTCGGCATCAGGTGCTCGATCAGTGTGTAGGCAACTTCGGGAATGGACTGAAATGATCTATTGTTGACCAATGTGGTGTCGTATCCATACAAGATGGCTTTGACATTTGGTAATTGGCGAGGCAGCGTATCCCGTACCCACATGTAGTTCTTTTCATTTCCTTTGGGCTGCCACGAACCAAAAGGATGACTTGCAAGACCGGAGACGACAATGCAGCTGGTGTAGTAGGTCGTGTGAGTATCACTAGCAAAGAACAGGAAGATACATAGGTATGAGGCATAAAACCAAATTGGCTGTCATGAACGATTGTTACTCACTCAAACTCATGTTTCTCCTGCTCAACGTCGTTCAGCGGAGTAAAGCCTTGAAAATGCGTATCAAGAACAAGATCCTCTAGTGACTTGTTGGTATCTCCCCGCAAGTGGTCCAGAGAAATTGCCCACTGCGTCTGCTTGGGCTGTTCAGTTACCAGTCGAGGGAGCTTCCGAAACATGAGGGTTGCCGCCTTCGTGGTGTTACAGATGCCATAGTCCGTTGCGAGGGACTGTATGTTGATTTCCTCGACAGCGATATCACCAAGGGCATCGCTCAGCAACCTAGTCAAATCAAGCGAGTCGACATCATTGGGACACTTGCGGAGCCGGAAAACGACCTTTGCTGGCAGTAGCGGCATCTTGTTGACAGCCAGTCAGTCAAGCTTCGTGTAGCCTTGGTGGACTGCAAATCGAGAAACGATGTTCCCGTGGGCTCACAGAACTGATAGTACGTTCCATTGGGGAATCCTTCAACAGCATGCTTTGTCAGGATTTCACGCACACAGCACAGTGGGTCCTTAGATACTATTACCTACATGTTGGTGTGACTGTGGGCGGGGAAGGTAAGCTTATCCGCATTCCTGCATGGAGAGGAACGAATGATAAGACCAAGACCATTGGAGGGCTGAATATACTAAGGGTCTATGGGCGTTAAGGATCCTGTTCCTTGCAGCTCCAGCCACCGCACTCACATCAATTTTAGGTGTCATCTTAGAACAACTTAGAAGATGTAAGCTATAGCCTTGGTTAAAACCTTAAGTTTTTCTCAGCGCCTGCAATTTGATCATCGTGTCCCCGTACTTGGTACTTTTCCCTCGCCCTAGTATAGAGCCTCCGAGTGCTGTCTGGAGTCCATAATGAAATCCGCCACGCCTGTAGGTCTACGTCCATCCAGAGCATGATCTGATCATTCAAGTGACTACTCAGTAATCACTGCGTCTCCCAAGATCAAAGTCGATTTTTCAAAGAGTTAACAAGCCCATGAGACTGTCATGCAGAGTCCACCTCCGCCTTTCTCTGAACAGAATAGCCTCCTCGATGAGGCTCGGATCACCCACCCTGCCATTATCCGGCGGGATAGCAGCCTCCTGCAGCCGGACAGAGACCTAGCTGCGTATCTAGATACAGAACTCCGCACGCCCAAGCTCGATGCACTCCACAACCACCTCTGGCTCGCCGGGCTCCCCGTGGCCGCGAGGACCCTCTCCCGGCAAAAGCTGATGAACCGCGACATCGCCATCACCGAGCGGCCGGACGAGCATCTGGTGTGGCACGACGGGTGCATCTTCATCAAGCCCCTGCCCGAGTTCCTGCTGTGCCACGCCTTCTGGGAGAAGCACCTCTGCCGCGGCGCCGGGGACGACCACGACCCGGCGCTGTACCCGAGCGCGGTGGGCCTGCTGCTCTCGTACGCCTGGCTGGTGCAGTATCGGAGCGACTTCAACATGGCCCGGGAGGCGGGCCTGCTGCCCGAAGGGTTCGGCTTCGAAGCCTGGACGGCCCTCGTCCGCGACTTGCTCGGCCGCCTGGACCTCGAGGCCATGGACCCGGCGCGGGTCGACCGGCGGTACAGGTACGGCGAGCTGCGGCTGACGCGGCTCGACTCGATCACGCGGTACATGCCGGACCGATGGTCGGCCGCCAACTTCGTGTACGGGCACATGAACTTCTCGACGCGGTATACCACCTTCTTCGAGACCAATTTTGGCTGGCTGCTGGCCGTGTTCGCCTATGTCAGCATCGTCTTGTCCGCGCTGCAGACGGGAATCTCTACGGAGTTCCTGTCTGACAATTGGGACTTTCAAAGGATGACTTGGATACTATCGCTGATCACGGTTGGAGTGTCGCTCGGTAGTGTGGTGTTGATCTTTGGTGTCTGGTTCTCTTTGCTGTGGTACCACTTGTTGTCTACTTTGGCGTTTGATCGGAGAACGGAGGCAGCGAGGAGGAAAGTGATTATCGCGGACGAGTAGTGACAACCTTGGAACCTTGGAACGACTAGCAGACCTGTAGAGTACTTACCTGATCAATTGATTATAGATTAATGAATGTTGATGACGCTAAGTAGCACTCTCTCTAGTTCGAAACTTGGAAGATAAGTCATATAATAAAACTTACTTAACTCTAAGTTCGATTCCATAGTCTATGTAGTGCGGTATGATTCTCCACCTTATTCAACTATTAAAGGATACTCTAAGATAAAAACATGATATATATGGGTGGATTAAGCTAAAACGTACCTAGGTAATAAAGTTATGACATTCAATAGTTACTGAATATCATTCAGGTAGCAAGCTATATTAGGAGAGCGATTCCTCCTCCTATAGGGCTTATCCCCATCTATTGCCGGTATGCACCGCCGTTGGTGATCAACGTCACCTATCCCAAGGTCTGCGGTGACTGGACACTTGTGTACCCAAGTAACTCTCAATGTTAATTAGGAGTTAATTAGAGGTTTACCTACCTAAGTACCTGGGCAGACCCCTTGTTCATTGCGTATTCAGAACCCAACCAACGTCATCGTGTCATTCGTGATTAGCTTTCGGTCTTATTGTTGAACTGACTTCTCGGCCCGGAGCGATTCATTCATCCCCAGGGTTGCTGGCGCCAAACCACTATAACCAGGGCTTCACCTTCCCAATTCTCACCTGTCAGCACTTGGACTGCCTGCCCAGGTGGTCTTCCAATCCCTTCGCGCAACTTTGGACCTACTCGTATAAGAACAAAAAAGCCCCGTCACTCACCGAATTACCAACGTGTCGACTTATCGACTCTGACAGCCCAGCAGACCTTTATCTCAACAACTTCTCTATCGCAATAATCTTCTCTCACACAACAATGGCGCCCAAGAAGATCAGGTGCAGCTTCAAGGACTGCAGAGATCAAGCCCAGCGAATCGCCGGCGACTGCAGCTTCTGCGGTGAGCACTTTTGCGGCAGGCACCGGCTGCTGGAGGATCACAAATGTAGCGGCCTCGAGGATGTAAGTGTTGCTCTACCTCTGTATAGACAAAGAAGCCAGTGTTATAAGCAAGAGCTAATCTCAGTTCACCAGTGTAAGCAGGAGTCTCATGAGCGCAACGCTGCGCGCCTGGAAAGTGAGAAGACTCAGGTCATCAAGGGCGTATGATGTGAGACAGGAAACAAAGGGCTTGCCTGGTGAAGTGATTCTGGAAGATGGTGAAACCTGAACAACCTGTCTCTGTGGACGTATCTACTCACTGTTAAGGCTTAACGCAAACCTACCCAGGCATATAATGGCTTCCAGAAGGATAGCGAACGAACGGACTGGCTAGTAATCATTGCAGCACTCTGGGTGTGCTCTCCCCAGTTTGAATGCGCTCCAGCTTGCGTAGAGCCTCCCTATGCCCACTCCCGATGTCTAGGACACATAGAGGGACCAATGGAAACCCCAAGGTCAGCTTGCCTGGACACACATCGCCACTAGTATCCTACACATAGCCCGCGATGGGTTGATTGGCGGGCCGTCATTCTTGCAGTTGGAGTTACTTCGTAGAATATTCAATGAGGTGGACTTAACTTTGTGATATCCAGCAACATATTCAAAGGTATCCGCAGCCAATACAACTCAGCCCCTATTCCCACGCCGTCTTGTTGGCCGTATGGACTGATCCTTGCTTTCTTCCTTCACCTCTGGAACTGCTGCATCAGCCACGGTACTAACGGCAGGCTGCTGGTCTTTCTCTTCGACCTTGACGATCTTGACATCTTCTTCAACCTCCACCTTTGCCTTCCGGTCTTCCCCTTCGAGCTTGATGATATTGACGTCTTCTTTGATCTCTACCTTCGCCTCCCGCAACTTATGCCCCTGGATCACCTTCCCCCTATCCGCCGCCTTGCAGAGCCCCCCAAGCCCAAGCTCGCAATCGCCACACTTCCTCCCCACAGGCGCACAAACCGTCTGCCCTAGGCCGACCAGCAGCCAATTGATCTCCCTCCACTTGTCCTTCGGAAGCCAGCTCTGCAGCGCAAGCCTCGTCTCCTCGGGCGTCTTGGTCTTGTGCCACCCCCAGAGGTTCGTGATCCGGTGGACATGCACATCAACACCGATACCCTCTGTCCGGCCCCAGGCCGACGACAGGCAGAGGTGCGCCATCTTCGGCCCCACGCCCGGCAGCGCGACCAGCCCCTCTATAGTATCCGGTATATCCCCCTCCCACTGGTCCCGGAGTATCTCGGCCGTCTGCTTGAGGTACCTCGTCTTGTTGTTGTGGAACCCCACCGCCCAGATCATCTCGTTCAGCCTCGCCGGCTCGACGGCGAGCACGTTCTCCAGGCTCAGCCCGGGCGGCGCGCCCTCCCCGGACGGGGGCAGCTCCGCCTGCAGCCGCCGCATGACCACCGCGTTGGTCGTGTCCTTGGTCTGGCTGGACAGCATCAGGGCGACGAGGGTGTGGAACCGCTGGTCGCGCGGGCTCGCCGCGGGGTCCGCCAGCCGCTCGCAGCCCATGGTGTCGACGGGCGCGTCCCTGGCCGCGCCGTGGAGCCGCATCTCCTTGGCCGTGTTGTACATCTCCTCCCAGTCGGACGGCGGCGTGACCGTACCGGCGCCTGTGGAGGGGTCGACGGCCTTGCGCGCTGGCTTGCGCGCGCGGCGGGGGGCTGCTGGGGTGGACTGCCCTGTGCCTTCGCCTTCTTCCGCCTCGATCTTGTCCTCTGGAGGGGATGCGAGGGCGGCGCGCTTGCGCTTTCGCGATATGGTAGCTGTCCTGGCATGGGATGCGGACGATGGCAGGATGTCCTCGATGTCTGGGGTGGTTTCCTCAACCTTGGGTCTGGCATCGTCTCCGGTGTAGGCGAAGCGCGCCAGCGACGCCCTGGTAATCCGACGAAGGGGCATGGTCGGAGACGCCATTGCGCTCAGTCGTACTCTTGTAAGTGACAGAACGGAACGAAGGTCTCTATGCATGCGTGTACCAGTCTTGCATAGACCGCGTGGTTGTTGATACTTTTGAGGGTGGCTCGAGCTGACCTTCGGCTAAAATGCCACTGGACGGACGGGAGACAGGGTCCAAGCAGCACTGTAATCCCTGCAGCTGCTAGTGCATCAGCCCTACAGTAAACGGCAAACCCGAATGGAGCACGCGGGGGATCCCGCTCTCCACAGAGTCAACGTCTTGAACTTCACGTCTTCATTGTGAGGTCCACGGCATCTGAAACCTGATTCTTACCATCTTCACAAACTAGACCATGCTTGAGCTATATGTTATAGGTTTCCTGCTATCGTCAACGCTTGCACAATGGGAGACTTACAGCAACCCACTTTCTTTGGACTGTCAATTGAAACGAAGGCAGTCCCGTCCATCATAACAGCAAGGTCGAACAAGACGTGCAGTCGAAACCATACACGACTTGTACTTGCGTTGATGGGGAAGCTGGAAATACATCTGGATGCATCTGACACAAGAGGCTTTGCTTCGCACGGGAAGGTTTACATAGAGGATTTTAATTTACCAAGGGTTCTGTTCTCAGCTTCAACCTCCAGCATCCCTTTGGCAACGCTCAGCCTTGAGTAATTCAGCTACAAGCATCTGTCTGGCTTGTTATTCGAAGTCCATATTCCACTTCGTGATATCGCTTCATCCCATACACTATTGGGGAGTATTGTAGAACAATTGTGTCGTTATTTTCAACACCAGCCCTTACCCTCAGCAGTTGCCATCATGATCAAGACTGAATCCCGGACAATCCATGCTTCCATTTTCTGATCCCGTCAAGTTCCGATTGTACATATCAGTCTCGATTCCGCTAAGCTGCCATGCTATTCTATTGAACTGGAGGAATCCAACTTTAGTTCAGAAGTTTTATATAATGACACGATATATTGAACATATTTCAGTATATTCCAATATAATATAATATATTGCTGATGCCGTAGGAGAGTTGTGACAGTGTCTGGGACTACCTAGGTACCTAGGGACCATGTGAAGTCGTTGGGATGCGAGGCTGCTGACCTCAGCGACATATAGCCCCACTAAATCAGCCAATTGGTGTGGGACCCCTGGCCCCTGCACCCCCTGTGTACCCGCATTGCCCCCGCGAAACCGGCAGGCTGGCTTCAAGCTTCTGGAACTTTGCGACTGTGTCTGGCGCAACCGTCATTTTGGCCACTGCTACGACTGCCTCGCATCGCTCCATCCTCACCCGTCCACCAATACTTAAAGCTACCTCTCTGCTGTCCACCTACAACCAACCACTTTACCATCAAGACCGACAGCAGTATACAGGCGCCATGGTTCTTCAAGATCTCGGCCGCCGAATTAATTCGGCCGTGTCCGACCTCACTCGGGCACCAAATCTCGATGAGAAGGTAACGTCCTGAAGCCGCATCGCCACAACCATTCCCATGGTCTTGCCCAAGTCCTCATGCGCTGACTGCTCTGTGCCCTCCAGGCCTTCGATGCCATGATCAAGGAGATCTCCGCCGCCCTCCTCGAAGCCGACGTCAACGTTCGCCTCGTCCAACACCTCCGCAAATCCATCAAGTCCACCGTCAACTTCAAAGAGCTACCTCCCGCCGTCAACAAGAAGCGCCTGATCCAGAAGGCCGTCTTCGACGAGCTCGTCGACCTCGTCAACCCGCACAACGAACCCTTCAAGCCCAAGAAGGGCCGGTCAAATGTCATCATGTTTGTCGGTCTGCAGGGTGCCGGAAAGACCACCACGGTGTCGAAGCTGGCGAGGCATTACCAGGCGAGGGGTTTCAAGTCGTGTATGGTCTGCGCGGACACCTTCCGTGCCGGTGCGTTCGACCAGTTGAAGCAGAATGCTACCAAGGCCAAGATCCCGTACTATGGTAGTTTGACGGAAACGGACCCCGCAGTTGTTGCGAGGGAGGGTGTGGAGAAGTTCAGGAAAGAGAAGTTTGAGGTTATCATCGTCGATACCTCTGGAAGGCATAGGCAGGAGTCTGCCCTGTTCCAGGAGATGGTGGACATCCAGAATGCGGTCAAGCCAGATGAGACTATCATGGTGCTGGACGCAAGTATAGGTCAACAAGCCGAGGCGCAGGCAAAGGCGTTCAAGGAGGCATCCGACTTCGGAGCGATCATCATCACCAAGACGGACGGTCATGCCAGTGGAGGTGGTGCTATCTCCGCCGTCGCGGCGACACATACACCCATCGTCTTCATCGGAACAGGTGAGCACATGCTTGACTTGGAGCGCTTCGTCCCCAAGCAGTTCGTGTCGAAGCTATTGGGAATGGGTGACATGGCCGGGCTGGTCGAGCACGTGCAGTCCCTCAAGCTGGACCAGAAGGACACGATCAAGCACATCACCGAGGGCGTCTTCACAATCCGCGATTTGAGGGACCAGCTCCAGAACATCATGAAGATGGGGCCGCTCTCGAAGATGGCGGGCATGATACCCGGTATGAGCAACATGATGGCGGGCATGGACGACGACGAAGGCAACGCAAAGCTCCGCAGGATGCTCTACATATGCGACTCTATGACCAAGAAGGAACTCGACTCCGACGGCAAGCTATTCATCGACCAACCAGAGCGCATGACGCGTATTGCTAGGGGATCAGGCACGAGTGTCAGGGAGGTTGAGGACCTGCTTACGCAGCAGCGCATGATGGCCGGCATGGCCAAGAAGATGGGTGGCAACATGAAGAACATGCAGCGCGCACAGGCGGCCATGGGAGGTGGTAACAAGGCACAGCAGATGGCGGCGATGCAGAAGCGACTCCAGAGCATGGGTGGCGGTGCAGGAGGTGGCGGTGGCATGCCTGACCTGTCGAGCATGATGAAGATGCTGGGCGGTGCCGGCGGCCCTGGAGGAGGCGGTATGCCGAACTTGGGCGGCATGGACCTGAACGCCATGATGAAGCAGATGGGTGGAATGATGGGTGGTATGGGAGGTATGGGAGGTGCTGGTCGTGGCGGTAGGAGGTAGGAGCCTACACTTTAGTCGGAAATGGTTGTAGTTTACTCGGTGCTCAAGTGCAGCGATGGGTTCTAGGTTTGCATGGACCGGCGTTTCGGGCGGATATACACTACTGGGTTTCAAGAGACCTGGGACCATAATCGAAGGACGTCATTATATTGCATTGCTTTGACGTTTCTATCGCAGCACACTTGGTAAAGGCAACCCTGCTCAAAGGCTCAGACTTCGTTACCGAACATGTAAACATTGGTACTATGATACTGTGGTGTTCTCGGCCAGCCCTCCGGCGTCGCGACAGCAGCTCAACAAGTCGAGGCTGGGAAGAGCTGATCATGGATCCTTCATCTACATAGGTTCCCCTCGCTTGTTATTCCGCAAATGGATCCTCTCTGGCAATTTGATGCTTACTCCGCTCTGCTGTTGCCATCGTCTATCCGTGCTGCCTTCCCCTTTTTTCCAAGGCGTGGGAGCTACCCCTGTGGGTACTCCTCTCCGCATTCGAGCTGTCGTGGTCAGGAAGATCAACTCGGCGATGATTCCTATTATGATGAGTATCGCTGCCACGATGCTGAAAATTACCGTATTCCCCATAATTGGTAAGATTCCTGTGATCTATCTTGTTTACTGCCAATGAGCTGCGCAACGTGCTTTGCTGGTGTTACTTTCTGATATGCCAGTCTTTTATTCCTTGAAGCAAAAACGTCCACTTAGGAGGTATTTATCTTGCGCTAGGCTCCGAAGTTTAGGCACTCCAGTCATTGCCAGGGAGTCCTGCAGTCACTTGAACACATAATATCAGGGGTTCAGTCCAGAGGTGTTAACATAAGTCACAGGCTGTCACAGAAGCAACGCATCCACATGGAGGATTCATGTTATCGGTGACACTGTCGAATGGGTCTGTCTACCTTTCCATCACAATCTAAACCGGCATGGAAGTATGGTCAGATATTTGAGTGAGAACGTGATCGGCCCCCTGTGGTTTGGTTTGAGATGCATGCGATCGGTCGGGATGTTGACTGCCTCTCAATTTCCAACGACTGCACAGATGCCACAGTCTGCAACTATCCCCGATCTCTCTTGCCATTATGCAGAAATCTGAGGCTACAAAGAGGAGGAGGATGGATATCAGGATGTAAAATAGGGTGCTTGATACTGCCATGGTTGAAGATTTCAAGATTGTGCTGCTTGACTTGGTGGAGTGCGTGCAATCTCGTCTCCAGCCTTTACGATAAGACTTCAAGCAAAGTTTAAATGCTCCAGGGCTGGACTTCCGAGGTTCCTTTGAAGTATGAGTTTGCCGAAAATTGTGGTAACCACATTTGAGTTACGTTCCTATATGAAATAGTCATACCAGAGGGACGAATCGCCGGGCCGATCACACATGGAAGGGACTCAAATAGTGATCATGATGCATTTCATGGAAAGTTTGTAATTGTTCTCTAGTCTGTCCTATGGATATCATCTATCCACTGATGGGCCGCCGGCAACGTACATACCTTGATCATATGTAGCACTGGCCGACACGGTCGACACCTGGCGGGATGTTCTTTCATGGGGTCTCACGCGCGGCTTCGCGCTCCCCTGTACGGCGCCACCGGCGATGTTCATTAATCATGCTTAGAATCGAGTAAATGATATACATGAGCATTATTACATCTAATGAGATTAGAAACGTTGCTATGCTTGCTTGTGTTGTTCGGTCCATCTCGAGTGTTTCGTGTTGATAGCACAATGATATCCTGCGCGTGCTTATGGCCCTTTGAATGTCTGGTGTTATGCTTCAATTTGATCCCGGGAGTATCGAGATATGTGCGCGAAATCTTTCTTCAAAACTTATTTCGTACAAAAATACGTTAAGTTACTGGTGGCATCATTCAGGTTCACTTGCTCATGCAATTGCTCCAGGGCTTGATTATTGTCGCCATGCTGTTAGCAACCTCGGGAGCCAAGTCATCGCCATGGAGCGCCATCACTCAGTTATATTAATCCCCCGGGAGCTAGAGAACCTGAATTACGTTCCCGTATCACAAATCCATCAGACTGCTTTGACCATTGCAGATATGAAGCTACAAGCTGAGCTCTACGACATGATTCGACCTCGGGATGAGCAGCGGCTTGGTGCCCGTCATCACCGACGGACAGGAGCGTCCAAGAACTCGTAAACAAGGAACAAGTGGCTTTCTTGAACATATATGGATATCTTCCCTTTGGCGTAGCTCATGTGGTTCCCTTGCATACAATCGTGCATCGAAAGCTTTGCGCTGTGCATGCATCTTGTGTATCAGTGACGGGGGTAATGCCGTTATTTGTCCCAACACGACATCCTTCAACATGGTGGTGCCGAACACTGCATACAGCTACTGCGCGCATATTACTTCCAATAGGCTGGCTCCCCATAGGGGGTGTTCAGTTCCATCACATGTGCAGGAAAAGTGCCAGTGTAAGCTTACTCAGGAAGAGCCTCACCGACGAGCGGCCCCGGGTCGTTGGAAAATCCTTGAATACGGCATACCGAAACTTGCATGCGACTTCGCTCCTTCTCCCTTACCTTACTGTCCACGAAGGAGCTAGAACTTGTATGGCAGAATGATTCGGGTTAAATGATTCGGGTTAAGTGGTCTCACGGGAACGTGTTTGACGTGAGACAGAGGTAACCTTAGAACCCTGCTGACGTGCGGGGGACATATGCCAAAATATGTCTGGTGGGAAATGGGAACCCGGTTTATAGCCGGGCCTGATATGTAGAGGATCGCCGGCGATTACTGGTACCAACAATAGAATCATGATAGAAATGTTAAGTAAGGGGGCTGGCTTTACTCGGCCCTGGATACGGGCTCCGCCCCGGCGTGGGCATGTAAGGGAAGCCGGTGTGTCGTGCGGTGATACTGCAAAACAATTGTATAAGTATCTTGTCCTTCTCCTATTGCTATTGATCGAGGAACATCACATCACAGCAGTATCACCACGTTGTTCTGGTGATACACTCATCACTCGCATAGCAAAGCCCCTTCACCCACTCGCTCGACACCATAATCACTCCTTCGCCATCCATCCTCACCACCACTCCGTCACCATGAAGACATTCACCACCCTGCCCTTCTCCCTCCTCCTCCCTCTCCTCCCCGTCGTCCTCTCCACCCCCTTCGAGCTGCTCTCCAAACGTCCCCTCGCCTCCCACGAGTGGGCCCGCTCCACCTCGCCCAACCAGCCGCGGGCAAACTGCCCGGCCCTCCTCCCCGCCGGCGAGTACGAGTTCCCCCACTACATCACCCAGATCTCGGCCAGCCAGCCCGACAAGGCCTACGGCGCGCAGTACAGCGGCGTCTTCACTCCCAACGACATCTCGTCCATCTTCTCATTCGACATCCCCGCGAGCCGCACCGACGCCAACTGCACCCTGGAGTTCATCTTCCCCAAGCAGGAGGACCTCGTAACCAGCAGCTACAGCATCAGCGGCGGCGGGACCTTCGTCTTCGAGGGCTACGCCCCGGGGAGCTGTCCCGGTGCGGACACCACGTACAACAACCAGCCGGATCCTGGGCCGTTTGGAGAGTTCCCGGCTGTTCATCTAGAGCCGGGATACGTGTATGTGCTGGATGTCGGACCCTGCTTCGTTGGGGCTGGGACGTGTGTTGCTGGAAGTAAGTTGACCACTCTTCCATCTTACTTACTTCCTGTTCCTCACCTGTTCATATCTTCGGTTATGTTTCATACGATCCTGGTGAGCGTGGACAAGCTAGTTAACTATGAAGCAGAAACCTCCACGAGTGACACCACCTTCTCATATTTCCAGGACTCGGGTAATCCTGATATCGGGGATTGTCCAATTGGGATATACACCACTTACAGCTATCTATAATGATCACCGTTGCTTATTCTCTTTGCTTCTCCACTGTCGGGTTCTTCTACCCCAGGAGCTTGTCATAGTTAGGCAGCTTGTGATGTTGGTGATCAGGGGGGTACCACATCAACACTCGAATGTTACATGTCCAGCCCCATAAGGGGTGCAATGGATAAGTACAGGGTGGATAGTCCAGTACTGTCTCACACATATTATTCAATCTACCCTGAATGTGTATTGTTTATAGCCTTGAATATAATCCTAGTGCCGAAGAAGTCCTCTAGGTACCTAGGTACTCTAGAAAGGTTGGCTTATTAACGGAATTTGTGCAGCTTGCAGCTTTGACAGAATCCTCTATTTCTTATTAAAGTAGTAATAGGTGTTTACTACATATGTACTTAGCTATTCTAGCTCCAAGGTTACACAAACTAACTATAGGCATACCGACGGATATACATAGTGACATTAGATGCAGTGTTTCTCAGGCCAGGCTTTACTGAGCAAGTCTAACCCCTGGGGTTTCTGCTACATGCTCTACTCCACTGATGGTTAGCTGCACATGTGAGTGCCCAAGTGGCGATGATTACAGGTGGCGCCGGTCGGGTTCGTACATATATTGCCAAAAACTTGTGTGCTTGGTGAGTTTACATAGACTTCCTGATTAAGTGCGTTATGATTACCTATGTCGGGGTGATAAGTCTCAATTGGTTGACAACTTTACTGCCCTCACCTCCAGTCATGTGCTCCTTGCACGAAAGTGCTTGTCTGACTACACAACTTGGTCTGTGGAGTAAATTGTAGCATCATCCTCATCACAAAGCCAAGCTTCGATTGACGGTAACTGCATTCTGCTATCGCTGCCACTCTTACTATTCAAGTGCGATCCTAGACCTGCTGGGCAATCCCATTGATTCCCTCCAGGCCCAAGAGCCGGCAGGTTGTCCCCTCACAGAGTTGTACGAGCTCCTTGGTCTCGTCCAAGTTCGTCAATAAATCATTCCTAGCCCGCAGCCACTCAGACTTTGCCCCTTTGCCAACCCTCAACACCGTCCAGCCAGGCTTCACACTATCCCTGGCATTCTTCACCGCCGAGTCCGCCAGCTTACCCTCTCCGGCAACCAGTAAGCCCTTGATGCCTGAATGTGCGGCCGTTGCCGCACTCAAGAGACCCGAGTACGCAGCCGGCTGCTGTCGCAATGCCGATGCGAATGCGGCGATGGTCTGTCGACCCTTCTCCCCGTATCCGGAATCATTGAGCAGCGAGCCAAGCCTTAGCAGGTTCCAAGCGCTCACGCCATTCGTGCCGGGCTCGGCATTGTCCACGGCATCCTTTGTGCGCACCAAGATGTCTGGCTGGTTCGCCTGCGTGGAGAAGAACCCATGGTCTTGTGCGTCCCAGAAAAGCCTGATCTGTGTCTGCTGTAAGGTGTCGGCCCACTGGAGGTACCCATCGTCGAACGTGGCCTCGTAAAGATCGATAAGTCCAGAGATGAGGAACGCGTAGTCATCCGCAAACCCAGGAGTCTCGCCTGGCCCTTCACGGTACACGCGTTTCAGTGTGTTAGACTCAGAGTCGAACAGGTGCTCGCGGATACACCCTGCTGCACGTTTGGCTCCAGAGAGATAGCCATCTGCGTCATCGCAGTCTCCGGCGGCGGAAAGTGCGGCGCTGGCTCTTGCAAGACCACCGATGGCAATGCCGTTCCAAGAGGTGACTATCTTGTCATCCAGCGCCGGACGGGGACGGTGCTGGTTGCGGTAGTCAAGAAGTTTGCTGCGCGCGCGGTTGATACATTCGTCGACTTGCTCCGTGGTCAAATCCATTTGCTTGGCGAGCTCTTCGGTCGTAGTCTGAACGCAAAGCGTATTTTTACCTTCAAGCTCTCCTTGAATATCGTGATGGCTGTCGATATTCCCGTCAGGCTTGACGCCCCAGTAGCGCAAGCAGACACGCAGCTCGTCCTCGTCCAGGATAGATTCCAACTCCTTGTAGCCCCAGACATAGAATGCACCTTCCTTCTTCTTGTCATCATCGAAAGTAGGTGCCGAGTCGGCGTCTTCGCTTGCATTGATTCCGCCGTTTGCAGATGACATAGGCGGGCTAGTCAAATAACCCGCGATGTCACGGACGGCATCAAGATATACCTTCTCACGCGTGAGAAGGTACGCATCCAAGTAGAGCGGCAACAACTGAGCATTGTCGTAAAGCATCTTTTCGAAATGAGGCAAGGACCAATCTTGGGTGACTGAGTAGCGAGCGAAGCCCTGACCGATTTGATCCTTGATGCCGCCACGAGCCATGCACTCCAGAGTATGGAGCACCATATCACGGACACTAATGCAGGCATCCTCACCCAAGGCTTCCCCGACCTCTTTTCCGTATGCACCCAGCCGGACGAGGTGCACCAGATGGGCTGGCGTAGGAAACTTTGGCGCACCACCAAAGCCGCCGTACTCTTCGTCGAATTGTCCTGCGTAGTGCTGGTACGAGTCCTTGAGCGACTCCAAATCGAAGTTATACTGGGCGTCTTGATCGGTGCCCTCGGGTTTTGACTGGTCCGCATGTCGATGCAGGGCCTGGGTGATCTCCTTGCCGCTATTCCTGACTCTTTCTTCATCGTCCTTCCACATCTTGGACACCATGTTCAGGATGTCCTCGAATGTCGTGTGACCCCTCATACTAGCCTCCGCGCCGGGTCCTGGCCAGTAAGTTCCCCCGAAGACGGGCTCCATATCAGGAGTGACGAACACATTCAGAGGCCATCCACCACTTCCCGTCGTTGCGGTGACGAAGTCCATATACTGCCTGTCGATGTCAGGGCGCTCTTCCCGGTCAATTTTGACGGGGACAAAATTTTCATTGAGCAGTTTAGCAATCTCCTGATCGTCGAAGCTCTCATGCGCCATGACATGGCACCAGTGACAAGCACTGTAGCCGATACTGACAAAGAGCGGCCTATTGAGACGCTTCGCCAGGTCGATGGTCTCAGGCGTCCATAGCTGCCAGGCAGTGGGGTTGGCCTTGTGGGCGCGGACGTAGGGGCTCTTGCTCTCACCACAGTGGTTCGTCAAGGCTTCCATGGTATTGAAACCTCTCTGATGGATCACTGAGGGGACAAATTGGTTTTGCAGGAGTGTTACTGCTGCAAAGTTGGCGTTTCGAGGTTTGGTATGGATCTTTCGGTGTATCCTCGGCAGCAGAATATATGCAGGACGTGTGATTGCGATGCGTCGCCCTGCGCTTACTGCTGTGAATGCAAACCTCCTATGCATAAAAACCCCAACAGACTGAGAGTTTAGTAAACCAGGTGATTTGGAACTAAAGGTTCTCTTTGAGATGGGTGATGGTTGTTATTACAGTGAAGCAGGCCTTGACGTTCATGTCAGTCAGCATTTGCACTCCCAGGATTTGCAGTGCATTTTTCGTAGTCGTGAGGTCATTCTTAGACTAAAAACACCCCCCCCCCTTCGCCGACCACAGAAAGAAGACCATGTCCCACGAACAAGTTTCGAAAGTGAAGAGTGTTTTCATGGCGATCATATAAACAATATACCATAAAGTGACATTTTATTAGGGCACAGAAAGGAATGCAGCGTTGGCAGAAGTTGATTAACAATCGTTCAAGAATTACACGACCTGGTTCGAACACATGTGCATAAATTCATCGCCTCGGTAGTTATCAAAGACCTCAATAAGACGACAACCCCTACTTAGTTATCCAAAGGCTTGCCTGTGAATATCTATCGATCTTCCTTCTTTTCGTATGCGAAAAGTTGCCGGGATCTTACCTTCCCGGACAAACCCAAAGCCTGCAATATATTCCCGCCTATGGCCGGACCACTTAAGATGTAGAAGCTATACTGCGAAGCCCTCAATTCCGACTATTATTGGACCGTCCATGTCACCTTCCAGGCTGTGGCGACAGTTCCGTGAGCGGTTCGGAGCGGTAGCCAATCGCTTGTACAAAATCCCAAGGAATGGCAATGCTGTTTTGGCGGGCTGGCACAACACGGTCAGTTCGGTACCGAAGCTGTCCGTACTGGTCAATGATGAGAAATTTTGACCAAGGACAAGCGCCTGTGTCATTCCCGATATATCATTCCATATCCCAAATATATGTGTCTGGGTGTACTATGCCAGCCCTCCTCAATAACTTCCAATACTTTGCCTTGCTCCACATAAGCCTCCTACCTACTCTTCTACATTTCAACCAAATTTGCTTTTGCGCCTTGACGCGGTCTGTCTCGTTGCAAAACGTAACACACTATGTGATCCAAGTTCTCCTCAATCGTCGACCCTTCGACTTACGAAACTCACGGACTCCGCGATGAGATCTCACTCAGATGCCATCACAAAACCAAATTGAAGACATCGAGACTTTGCGGTGCCAAGAAGACTGGAGGAAATGGGGCGGGCCTCTGATATTTCAAGAGTCTACAAAGGGGGTCTGGGGCCGTTAGGAACTTCATGGCCTTTACTGTTTCGGAGTGCCTATCAGAGAGACTTGGAGTCCTTGGCTATGCGCATGAGCTGGCATTCCTGCACGACGGCTAGTAGATCTTCAAAATATGCTCCACTGGCCTCCATGATATCGCTTGCTAACAGCCACGCGTATAGCACCTATGTTGTGTCTGTGGTAAGCCTGACGCAGGAGGCCCAATGAGGATTATGACTATCTAAGCACTTAAGCTCACTTCCATTCGAAACACATCAGAGAACGGGCAATAGACGCCTTGAACGTCTGGTTGCGTGTCCCAGACTCGGGCCCGGAATGCAGGGTGTCGAATGGACTTACGGGCCGGGCTTTAACCATCACATAGAATTGTGGGAGACATGTTTCGCCGCGATGCTCGTGCTCGGCCAGCGACTGGACTGTTCATGTATCGCTACTTGTTCCTGGGCAGGCCTTCGACTGGCCTTTGCAAAACCAACATACTTCATTCGTCCAACCACGTTTGCCAGACCTGCCAACGACAAGACTAATTTGATAATCCCTGCGCTTGTATTTCAGGTCTGATAGCATGCCGTGTAAACACACACACGCTCGGCTTTTAGTCACGGACCTACGGCTTACCGCCGGCGTCGTGCATCGCATCAAAAGGTTGGAATCCCCTCCCTCACTTGGCACTCCAAGGGTTGGGCGCCCCCTTTTAACACAGTCAGGGAGTAGTACCACCGTGTGTCTGTCCGGCTGCCAAATTCAAGGCCATCGTATAGATTAGTCCGCCAAGCTTGCGGACCGTTCCGCCCATCCTCGATCCTTTGGCAACAGAGGGTGTGTTTCCTTCTTGCCTACTCAGCCACTTCATCAGGGCCCGTTGTCATCGCCCTCATATACATACTCAACAGCATGAAATGGCTACAGACCGGAGCGACATCCTGCTCAGGCGTGTTGAGGCACATCCAGTTGCAGCAGGGGAGAAAACCGCAGACCCAGACCAGCCCGCCCGCAGTTCCACATCAGTCGAGGGCCAGCACGACGTCTCGCTCAGCGAGGAGTCTCCCGCCGCCGAGAAGTCACCCGTACTAGACCCCAACATCGTCGACTGGGACGGGCCCGACGACCCGGGGAACCCCGTCAACTTCAGCGCCAGCGTCAAGGCCCTGAACTTCGGCATCATCAGCCTCTTGACTTTCATCACGCCGCTCGCCTCCTCCATGTTCGCGCCCGGCGTCCCGCAGCTCATGGCTGAGTTCAACAGCAGCAACGTCCTGCTGGCCGACTTCGTCGTCTCCGTCTACGTCCTCGGCTTCGCCATCGGCCCTCTAGTGCTGGCCCCAGCCTCCGAGCTCTTCGGCCGAGCAATCATCTACCACATCTGTAACGTCGGCTTTATCATCTTCTCGGTCGCCTGTGCCGTCAGCACAGACCTGGGCATGCTCGTCGTGTTTCGGTTCTTCCAGGGCTGCTTTGGTGTCGCACCCGTGACCAACGGTATGGCATACAGTCTCACTGCCCCAGCCCTCTGAGTAACGACCTCTGTAGGGCTATCGCTAACTGGCATGCTCTTTCTGGCAGGCGGCGGCACGATCGCGGATCTAATCGTGCAAGAGAAACGAGGGGCCGTGATAGCCATCTACGCCCTGGGACCCATCCTGGGGCCAGTTATCGGCCCTGTGGCGGGAGGATATCTTGTGGCCGGGCGCGGCTGGAGATGGGTCTTCTGGGTCCTCACCATCATCGGCGGCTTCTTTACCATCGCATCGCTCCTCTTCCTGCGCGAGACGTACCCCACAGTGCTCCTCAGGCGCAAGACTGCACGTCTCGTCAAGGAGACTGGGAACACCAGCCTGCGCTCCAAGCGGGACACTGGCCAGACGGCGGGCCAGCTGTTCGTCCGATCCGTCATCCGGCCCACCAAGGTCCTCATCTTCTCGCCCATCGTCCTCGCCATCTCGCTCTACACGGGCGTCGTCTACAGCTACCAGTACCTGATGTTCTCAACCTTCACCGACGTCTTCGAGGACCAGTACGACTTTCCCACCAAGTCTGTCGGCCTCACCTTCCTCGGCATCGGCATCGGCTCCCTGCTGGGCCTCTTCGCCATCGGCGCCGTGTCCGACCGCATCGTCAAGACCAAGTCGCGGCCCACCGCCGCCGCGCCCTCGGGCACCATGCAGCCCGAGTACCGCCTGCCCCCGCTCGTCGTCGGCGCCTTCTTCAACCCGGCCGGCCTCTTCATGTACGGATGGTCCGCCCAGTACAAGACGCACTGGATCGTGCCCATCATCGGCACCGGGCTGGTCGGCGTCGGCAACATCGCGGTCTTCATGTGCGTCGTCAGCTACCTCGTCGACGCCTTCACCATCTACGCGGCGAGCGCGCTGGCCGCGAACACGGTGGTGCGCAGCATCATGGGTGCCGTCTTGCCCCTTGCCGGCGGGAAAATGTACGACTCTCTCGGGCTGGGGTGGGGCAACAGTCTCCTCGGTTTCATTGCCATCGCGTGTATCCCAGTTCCTATACTCTTGTTGAAGTATGGTGAAAGGATGAGAAAGAGTTTTGATGTCAACAGACTCTGACGGTCTGCGATTGCGATGACAGACCCGTCCGGGACGTCTCCAGGATGTGTTTCTAGGTTTGTTTGATTAAGTAATTACACACTCCGCGGCGCTTCAGTACAGCCTGGGCTGTACGACTAACTCAGATAGATGCGCAAGACTACTTAAGTAGGCAGATGAATAGTATTGGAGTTAGTGCTTAAAACGCATTGGCTTTCCATCCGGGAACGTAGCTCCGAAGCTGAGCCTTTTGTAGTTCCCCCCGCCCCCCCTCATCACCGTTGTGAATAGTTCTGCAGGTCTTCTTCCCTTCAGCTAGGACATGAAGCAAGCACATAACTACCTAGGTAAACACCTACAACTATTTTTGCTTCCACATTGCCCTCCTAAATACATTGGTCAGAAAGCTACCCTAGGGTAGGCTTGTGTAACGCGGAATACCTTGTATTGGTTCATTCTTGGTCAGGCCTTTAATACCGTGAATTGCTTGTGCTTGTACACTCAGCTGCGCTTCGGCTGTGGACTCGCCTTCACCACCACAGAACCCAAACCTCGAGTTCTACAACGACGACCGTCAGCGATCTCATCCAGACGAGACCGACAAAGTGAGCCGTCCGGGCGTTTGCGCGATTCGATAAGAGACAACGTCTATCGATGACACGATGGTGTTTGCTTGGTTATCACGCTGGGCTCTCAGGCGCACCGCTCGCAATCCGACCTGCTCGACGGTGTCTGCCTCGTCCACTTGTGATTCCTCGGCTGCTCTTTCGACATCAGAGGCCGAGGAAGCACCAGCGAGCTTGGGGATACTCCCAAGCGAACTCATACTCCTCATATCCGAACTCCTCCCAGCCGCTAATACCGTTTACCTCGCTCTAACGTACAAACGCATATGCTATATTTCGAACATCAAATATCTGGCGCGCCGCCTCGACTCCGATGCCACGGATAGCCTGCTTTGCCGTCTGGAGAGGGAAACCACGGGCTTCAGCTATTGCACTATCGACCAGAAGCTCGCGCGCTTCGACCGCTTCGCCTTCACCACCTACAGGCCGATCGGGCTACACTTACACTTTCATCATAATGTCTGGAAAAATATAGAGATACCTTGTGTGAATTTTGCACTGAGTCTGTTCTGCCTTCCCTACTGTACTGCCCGTCTTGCCACGAATTACCAGATCCTGGGCCCGCACCATGGCCTCCCTGCTTCTTTACTGGCAGGCATATACGATCACCAGTGGCGTGAGCACGGGGTATGCTGGAAAGAAGTGTGGGCAGCAAAGTTGATCCACGGCGAGCTGTTTGTGCCTTGCACACATGAATTCTTGCATGAAAGAGCCGATGCAGGCAACTTACAAACTTATTTCAGCACGGAGAGCATCGGCATATGCTCTCATCTAGCAATCGGTGGTCGCAGAAGTTACCTGGCCCATGTCGGATTGCCTATAAACATGATAGGAACTGCCGAACACCATGATACGGGTTGGTGTCAGAAGTGTGAGACGGACTGGGAAACTTCGATTAAGTGGACAGATCTTGAGCACGGCTGGAAGGTCACAGCAAGGACTTATCACGGGCTGGGAAACTGTCGATCACCATATGACCGGAAATGGCAAGCTATCAGTAGCGAGTCAAAGCCCTATAGAGGGTTGCCCCCTGGCGCTGTGAAGGCATCATGGAAAACGTTTGAAAATCATACCTCTATGGATTGACTATAACTGCATGGCCAGGGGTGAAAACAGAGAGGAAGGGAGAGAGACGAGACAAGAGACAGAGGGAGAGGGTACCCTAGGGTAGTCCTGTCAGAGGGGGGTTGTATTGGTATACACCGTCCAGTTCTTCGACACGGCCTATACACAATTTGCAGGACCAGAAACAATCAAGCCTTGGCTATAATGTGTCTCTTCATGAGTCTACCATATTGCTTGAACTCACTTCAGATTTGGGGTTGTCTTGATACACGATTGTGGGATAGCCTACATACTACCTATATATGTATCACGAGAGTGCAAAAGCGACCGCTAATACGTATGCATTAGCTAACCTTATATATACGTGATATACCCCCTAGATTTTACCATACGGTAAGATCTAATATAGCCAGAGTCTTTAAACTGGTAGGCCTATTCTAGGCGTCGCGTCTCGAACTCGCGACTCCCAAGTTAGGGTCTTCTCCCCTAATCAAGGGACTTTCCCAAGCAAGGGATCAAAGTACGGGGGTCCGGCCAGAATATAGAATAGCGTAATCACCCCTCGTATAGTATAAGAACTCAGAGAACGTGGACTTTAACCACTGAGCTAACCGGGCTCATAACTATCACGAGAGTGCAAAAGCGACCGCTAATGCGTGTGCATTAGCTAACCTTATATATACGTGATAGTATGTAATCGGCTTTACACTATAAGGTGCTGAGTATACGAGGCCCCAGGGCCATTATACGAGACATAGGCCCCAGGCTGTGCTATATAATAGTCTTCTCACCTCCCCTTCAGGGGCACCATCAGATTTATCACCTTGAACACGACAACCCTTACTTACTGATCCAGAAGCTTTCCCGCTGGATATCTACCGATCTTCCCTCTTTCGGTGAGCGAAGTGTTGCCGCGACCCTACCTTCCCGGACATATCCAAGACCTGCGATGTGTATAGGCTTCTTCTCCCGCTTTAGGCCGGACCACTTCAGGTATACAAGCCATACTGCGAAGACACCAGCGGTCAGGGCAACGGTGGTGCCTATATATACTTTCCAGTTTCGAGCCTCGTCGAGTTGAAACAGACCGGCCGACCAAATAGACTGAATGTTGTTAGCACTTGAGCCGGGTTTGGAGTCAAGTAGGCCAGACCGTTCGCGATGGGTGGCCGAGAGCCTGGGAAGAGAAGAGAAGTGCCTCACCGTGACTAGACTTGACGGGAGAAACAGGAGTGTCATGATTGTTATTGTCTTCATTGTCTCGCTATCCCGGGCTGCCAGTACCGCGACATGGTGGGAATCCTCCGCAACCGCAAGGTTCGTCTTGCTGTCTCTTTGCGAAACAAGACTGAAAGCCTATATTACAGATTTTCGTCAACGATGAGTTCTATCCCATAAAACGAGTAATCCTTCCGACTTACTACGTTTATCTGGGCTTTTGATCTTTCCAACATCTCCTTAGTCTTGTCCGACGTCATCTCACACCGTGATAGCGAGAACTGGATCCTCTGCTGCAGACTCCCGTGCTCTCTCCTCGACATTGGTGCCAGGCCGGTCTCGGTTCGCAGAGCCTCTAGCAGTTCGACTGCGTCTGAAAGGAATCTCCCAACCTTGATGGAGAAGGTGATGACTGTGTCTAAGTGGCTCAACTCGGTATGGCTGGCGTAGAGTGATCTCAAGAGGTTGTCATAGTCCGAGAACCATTCCATCAGTTTGTCTGATAGTTGCAACCTCCACGTCGAGCGGGTCATTCCAGTGGCGGACTCGACAGCGTTGATGTCCTGGAGGAGCTTGTCGAACCAAGCATGATCGTCAAAGCCACGGTCTTCAAATACCAATACTAGGAAGTATAATGGATGTGATCTCAAAAGATTATTGCGCTCAGAGCATCTCTTACTAATGCGCTGACCTGTTTCGTCTTGCATAGTGGCGAACAAGCAGACGGTGGCTAAGTCGGACAGGCGAATACGCATGGTCACATTGATAGATTGGCTATTTCTTGGGATACGCAACAGAAGAACTATTAAGTGAACAGTATTTAGAAGGGTGAACCTCAATATAACAAAGGTCAAGTTGATTATACTCACCCAGCGCCACAGGAACATCATTGTCGTCGTACTGGACATGGTGCGAAAGATGGAAATGCTTCAGGCCAGCGGCGACGAGTGCAAAAGGGGGGAAACTGCAGGCTTTAAGAACTTCAGGCAGTATTGCTCTGGATATGCTAAGGGGCTTGATCTTGTAAGCCGGATCGCCAGTGGCTGAACTTGATCAGGGGTCAGTTCTGGGTCGCGGACCGGTTTGTGTGGGTATGTGACAACACCTTTGGACTCACATGAGTACGAATGGCCCGTTGACACCTGCAGTCGATATCGTCGTTATTTCTGACCCCAATACTG
This sequence comes from Cytospora leucostoma, assembly GCA_003795295.1. Taxonomy (NCBI): domain Eukaryota; kingdom Fungi; phylum Ascomycota; class Sordariomycetes; order Diaporthales; family Cytosporaceae; genus Cytospora; species Cytospora leucostoma. The sequence goes on along the minus strand of LKEB01000007.1, from coordinate 155,233 downwards.
CTGATTCCCTGATAGTCTGCATCTCATTCCGGATCCCATTATCATCTAAGGTGACTTCTGAAAAATGGCAGTCATGCTTCAAACGCCACAATCTCACTTTGCTCTCCCCTGTAGTGTATATTCTTTCGAGGAACTCCGGAAGGCCCTCTAAGTCCATCGTCTCTTACTGAGACTCCATCAACGTTGACGCTTGGAAGATATGTAGGTAAGTAAACGGTCGAATGGGGGAAAGAACGGGCTTCTAGTCAACCCTTTATACCTATGTACAGCTGACAGAGGTGCATGCACTGCCTCCGCCACCGTTGCCCAGCCGTGATCAATTGGTTGATCCAGGGGAGCCCGGAGGACCTCAGAAAGCGAAGCGATGAGGGGATATCAATTGTGAGGGATTAAGGTTTCTCGTGCCTGGATTGGTCAGAAATCGATAGCGCTGCGTGCCATAATCAGCTAGTTAGACATTGATCTTGATGGATTCTGTAATAAAACTACCTACATATAGATTATATACGCCTTCCAAGCACAGCAGGCAGTATGGGGGTCCCAGGGGATCTCCCCCTGGAATAGAAACATATAGCACCTACCTACCTGCCTACCTACCCGTAGGACCTACCCTACGCTATATTTCCCACTGTATTCTACAGGTAGGTAAGTATGTAGGTAGGTAGGTAGGTAGATAGGTAATTAAGTATAGGAGAACGCTGCGACTATACGCTGCCTCGCGCGTCGAGGGACCTATGGTCTCCGCTGGATCTTTAAAACATCACCCTGGCAGGGCCCCCTTGCTACCAGTATAAACTAACCAATAATATACCTATCGGCCCTTGGGTACCGAGTATAATCGGGTGGGCACTTTCTATTTCATAGGCCAGTACACAATGCGTCCAATCACAACCATATCATGAAACCTCACTCTGACCCATTACATGCTATCTTCCTCATCAACTCAACAGCATAGAATACCTCCACTGCTCCTGCGGGATGTCCCTGTACTTGATACTGGTGGGATGCTTCCTCCTCGCGGGCAACACCCTCCGAATATACAAATCACCCACATTAATCTTCTCGTACTTAGGCTTCTCGCCCTCCTGCACACAAGAATCCAAGACCTCCAGATCTACATCCGGATCCATCGTCAGGAAGAAAGGAAGCGAGTACCGTTCACGTCCCGTCCTGTTACGAACTCGGTGAACAGTTGCAGGAAACTTGCCGTTCGACTGCCGCTCAAGGTATTGCCCAACGTTGCATACAAAGGTCCCGGGCTTGGGTGGTGCCTCAACCCAGAGGCCATCTTGGTTGAGCACTTCGAGGGCCGGGATACTGTCCTGGAGGACCAGTGTGAGCCCTAGATCTATCCCGTCAGCTTCCATGTCTTCTAATTTCCCGCTTCCCGCCTGGAGTGGCCGGCAACGCACAAGAGAAGTCTGCATGGGCACCCAGGCCGATACTTGGCGACTCTTCGTCCGCCGGTGTTGGTGGATAATAAAGCGCTCTCATCCCCGTGATCGGGAACTCGAAGTCTCTGTCCAGAGCCGTCTCCTCTAGGTCAAAGGCCAGGGCGATCAGCTTGACCAGCTTCATTGCTAGAGGCAGGATATGGGTGTAGTAGTTGTACAGCCCTTCTCGCCACCACGGGGCCTTCGCGGGCCAAATGTTCTGCGGCTTTGTGATGTGCGGGGGTGGTCGGCGCCCGGTTTTCCCAATGTAGTCTTGTTCGGGTTCTATCACGCAGTCACCCATCGTAAACGCTTCCTTTATATCTATTTGTCTTTTAGCGATGATATGGCCCCAAAGTGACCGAGACACTTACCTCCCTTGGTCCTGGGATCTAGTCTCGTCTCAAGCATTGGCTCATATCCTCTTATGGCAGGGTTTTTGTGTACATGTGCATTCATCTTCGTGTCGATATCCAATGCGAAGAATCGCTTTAGCAGCGCGAAAGTCTCCGTGACGACTTGTTCAGGGATGCCGTGATTCTGAATATAGAAGAACCCGCAAGTGTGGCAAGCATCGTAAATCTCCTTGGCAATCTTCTGCCTGTCCTCAAGAGACGGGCTGTCAATTGTTGATAAGTCGATGGTTGGTATCGATGTAAAAGACGAGGGTTGCTCAGCAACCTTTCGATAAGTCGACTCTGATCCTGAGTGAAAGTACACATATTTACTCCCATCCTACCCAATCGTCAGTCTCCATATCCTGACTTAGCAGCATCCATGGTTCACGGCTCCTCACCTTCTGCTCTACAGCTGCAGCGGCTCCGGCCATCTTGTTTCCTTGTTGGTGGAGTTTGTCAGTTGCTGATTAGGTGTCATGTAGATTACTTGTCTTTGTTGAGCATGGTACCAACCTGCACCTGGGCAAGACTCCTTCAGCGAGTTGTGCTTTCGAGTTGCTGTGATGATGTTCGTCGTTCCCCCGCAGCCTTGGAGGAGATTTCCCCGCTCTGTGACACGACAAAGACACTCTAAGCCGGTATGCCAACACCGATGATCAAGAGTATGTATATACTTACAATTTCTTCTCACTACAGCGACGGCAAGGTCTTTCCTAGGTGGGCAATTCGATCAAGGTTTTCAAATTTCCCAGAGACAGAAGCTCACTTGATCAAGTAGTGAAGACAACGATCCAGTGGCTTTATATAGGCGATAAGGGGGCCTGGCAGCATTTATGTTGCAGAGCTGGCGACGGGTTGATGGCGTGATCCAGGTCTTTCCTCAAAGCAAGCAGCTGTGTGGGTCTTATCAAGAGTGGTTCCCATAATCATCAAAGTGTGTTGGCAACCTCATCGCTTGCTCGTATAAGAAGACACAAGATGAAAAGCTTATCTGCGAAGTCGATATGCTCGTCCTCACATATGGCTTCCTCAAGTGCAGGCAGTTGCAAAGATTTGGCTGAACCAAGCAAAGTCTAACAGCCTTTACGTCTCTATTGTGCAGGGGTACCTTTTCAAGGTTTGTAGTACGATTGCTAAGCGCAACCTTGCTACAAGATCCCATGGGATGCTTCAATATGTCCTGTTGAGCATACTCAAGCTTTTATTGCGGCGGTTGGCCTCCCAAGTTGTACCTTGCCGGGTTGACATCGCAAGTACTGTATTTCGTTTTGTATTCGCGTGAGTCCGTTTGTGTGTCTGAATCCGTGACTCGGAGGTGGGGGAACAAGCGAGGAAGGAGGTGGATCTGGTGACGAAGAGTAAGGAGAGCGTGATTGGGTGCGGACAGGTGACAACACCTTAAGATCTCGACAACGTGGAGGTAAAGGCGGTCCAAGGTTACGTGGGTTACTGCATATTTGCCTACAGGCTTTTCTCTCGGAGTATTTAAGTTGAAAGGTAGAAAGGCACTTTGGTGAACATTATTTGGGCATGAGTGTATTTGGGTTCGATGCATAGCGCCGGAGTACTTGATATATCTAGAGGAAGCTATACGTCAGTTTCTCTGGAAGGTCATGGTCTTGGGCTCATCGAAAATTCCACTCAAGCTGGTCTTTCAACTTATCAAGATGCAAGAGTGGCTGCCATATAGACTGGGGCCAGCAGCCAACTGGTATATAGGGCTTTCGTCAGAAGACACGGAGGCGGCCGCCTCCGGGGTAACCAATACTTTGTCTGGTCAAGACTGAGACGTTCCTTCGAAGTGATTGCGCTGTAGTTGACTAGTCAATGAATTGAAGTCATTGAGACATGTCAATCTCCGTGATGGCGTCTTCCATGGCCCGTATCTGGTTCGCGTCTTTCACACCGTCGTGATATGTCACTTAATCACACTAGGTACACAGGTATTTAGGCCCAGCTATATCTGACAAACTTAAACTTAGCCAAAGTCGTTAACAAGGTTGATCCACCAATTACTAAACAACTCAACTTCGTAAAGTGAACGATATGGCAACACAAAAACCAACAGCCTCTAATATGGAGGTCGAGACTGTACAACTACAGCTCTCTTCCGGCAACGGCCCCATCTCCCGGACCGTGCTCTCGACCCCCCTCCGGGACGCCACGCCCGACGAGATCCCAATCATTGACGTCTCTGGCATATTCAGCGAATCCTTCGAGCACCGTCTTGCCGTAGCACGGCAGATCCACGAAGCGGCGACCAATAATGGCTTCTTCTACATCAAGAACCACGGCATCCCCTCCACCGTCACCGACGCTGCCCATCAGGCATGTCTGGACTTCTTCCGCCAAGACATGGACACGAAACTGGAAGCAAACGCGAAGCAATCGGTTTACTTCAACGGGTACAAGCCGCCCCGGACCCAGCGCATCAACCCCTTCGAGGGCGTCGATAACCGCGAGACGTTCAGCTGGACCTATGACCCGCGAGAGGACCCAGCCGTGGGGGGTATGTCAAGCATCCCAGAGGAGATCCGCGAGTTCATGCGGGTCGAGCCAGACGGTCCCGAGGGCAGCGAGGAGGACAGGTTCCCATGGCGCGAGACGAAGACCGTCCCTCACTTCAAGACGTCGGTGGTCGCGTACTGGCGGTCCTGCCTGGCACTGGCACGACTCCTTCTTCGGTCCTTTGCTCTGTCCCTGGGAGAGTCCGAGGACTTCTTCGACGCCAAGTTCTCACACCCTGACGCCGCCCTCGCCCTCAACTACTACCCACCCATCCACCCCGAGCCCACCTCCCCAGGCGGCCGGGCCGGAGCGGAGGTCTCGATCGGCTCGCATACCGACTTCCAACTCTTCACGATGCTGTGGCAGGACTCCAACGGCGGCCTCCAGGTGCTGAATCGCCAGGGCCAGTGGATCAGGGCGAGCCCTATCGAGGGGACATTTGTCGTCAACATTGCCGATTACCTGCAGAGGATCACCAACGACAGGTACGTCTCCACCGTGCACAAGGCCGTCAACAACAGTGGCAAGGAGAGGATCAGCATGCCCTTCTTCCTGGGCTTCAACCTCAACGAGAGCTGCGACGTTCTGGACAGCTGCGTGGGCGAGGACGGTGTGCGGAAGTACGGCGCGATCGGCTGTCGGGAGTGGGTGCAGAGGAGGGTCAGGGCGATGCATGATACCAAGCCGCGTGGAGCTGAGGAGGAGGGCGGGTAGGAGGGCGGATAGGTAGCTCTGTCGTATCTAGGAGCACAAATTGACGCGAAAGCCTCACTCTCACAGGGTCGCGATCCCGTGGAGGAGGGCGCCATTTCCTTTTCTCGATGCAGGTAAAAGTGAAGTTGAGGCTGAGACCTGCAGCCAACCGCATCTGATTAGGGTCAAGATCCCCAGGTTCCGATTTTGGTACTGTTACACATACATCCTGCATGCAAATGGGGAGGACCTGTAGCACAATTACCCCTTCTTTTTGATCTCCTACGCTGTTGATGATGTCAGTTTTCACTGAGACATTCTGGGTGATCCCGCGCGAATAATTGACCATATGCCAGTGTGAGCAGTGGTGGGTTTCCATTTCGGGATATAATTGACCAAGGTGTAACAACGCGAATAATTTTTTAATCTGACCAACGGTGCAGGAAGTGAGCGCTTGCTCTTGATCTGCGCCGGGGTCGACACTGGGTGGACAGTCTACGCAAAAAACGAGTCGCTTCCAGCAGCAGGCTGTCCATCGGGTGGCCAAGGTGGTCAGTAACCTGGTATGCTTGCGGTAGGGACCGATCATGGCAAGGAGAATCAAGCGTAGCTCGGATTCGGGCTGACGCGATCGTGATGGGTTGTGGCCAATATCCGACCAATACAGTCATGAATCCTTGTATCCGCTCTCGACTTCCCTATCTATGAGGCCTGTTGCTAAATTTTGTAGCCCTCCTGAAAAACGCTTCTACTTCGACGGCCTCGCCTCACCAGTCTTGCCCGTAGGAATGGAGAACAAGACGACCTTGGCCTCCTCCCCGTCCTTGTAGTCCCCAAGACCCTTGTCCACGCGGTAATAACCCCTACGCTCCAACTGAATGATATCGTCCTTCTTCAGGGCCGCAACGTTCTCATCGCACCAAGCCTCCTCCATGCTTGACGTATTCGGGTTGAGGAAATCCTCCAGGTTGTCATCCTCCTCCAGCTTGTCCTTGGTGATGAGGTTGTCAAACTCCCACAACTCAGCGGGCACTAATTTCTGGCTCTTCGTAGAGAGCCATGTTACCTTCTTCTCGGTCTTCTTGACGTCCCCAGCAAGGTGGAGCTCAAAGGTGGCCGTCTTGATAGGAGCAGACTCATCAATGGCCCGCACAAAGGCGTTACCCCATGTCATGAGCGTAATCTCCTCGTCGGGCTTCATGAGCGCCAGGTCCGCCTGGTCCAAGATCAACTCATTCGAAAATACGACCTTCTTGGTACCGACATCGGCGTTCTTGGGGTGCTTGGGCTTGTCCTGCGTGACTGGCTCAGCGGGAGCGTCGGTGCCCGTGATGGTAACCTTGACAGCGTCCTTCTGCAGGATAGCTGTGAAACGGGGAGCGATGGGGTCGATGACCTTCTTGTTGTTCGCCCAGAACACGGTCCAGTCCATGGTGGTCACGTTTCGGCTGGGTCCCTGCTTGATGATGAAGTCGCGAAGGGCCTCAACGGTCATACCTCGCCGGCGTACACCGCGGATGGTGGGCATACGCGGGTCATCCCAGCCCCAGACGCGGCCGGTGTCAACGAGCTTGGCCAATTTCCGCTTTGACAGGAAGGTCTTGACGAAGTTCATGCGAGCAAAGTCCCACATGTGAACTTGGCGGAGCTTCAAGGTGTCCTGGAACCATTTGTACTGGGGGTTCCGATCGGTGTACTCGGTCGATCTCAGAGCGTGCGTAATCCCCTCGTGACTGTCAATCACAGGGCAGGCGAAATCGTACATGGGGTACATCTTCCACGTTGTGCCAGTCCGGTGGTGGGGGTCCTCGGGGTTGCAACGGTAAATGACGGGATCTCTCATGGCCTTGTTCGGGTTGTCGTAAGAGAGCCTGGCCCGAATGCACCATCTGAGGCCCTCGGCAGAGCCCTGCTTCATCTCATCAAAGATGCGAAGCGTCTCCTCAACCGACATGTCGCGGTGCTTGGACGCAATACCCTTGAATCGCTCGTCCCTCATCTGCTCCTGCTCCGTATCATCGGCATATGCGTGACCCTCGGAAATAATTCTCTTGCACATGTCGTACAGGTAGTCGAAGTAATCGGAGGTGTAGGAGAGGGCGTCGGGCTTGATGCCCATCAGGGCCAGATCCTCAATGATAGCATCCTGGTATTCGCCCTTCTCCTTCGATGGGTTAGTGTCGTCGAGACGGAGACGCAGTGTTCCCTTGTAAGCCACATGGCCAAAGTAGTCGCTGAGGAGGGCAGCCTTGGCGTGGCCGATATGCAGATAGCCACTGTATCCGCTGGTCAGAACATTGCTATACTTCGTTCGTGAAGAGGTAGTGATGTAGCTGAAATACTCACGAAGGCTCGGGCAAGAACCTGGTGACCACACCATTCTCGGTACCTTGCAAGTTAAGGTTGAAGTTTCCTCCAGCCTTACTTGCGGCAGCGACCTTCTTCTTCTTCTCGGCCTCGGTGGCCTTGATGGACTCCTGGATCTCAGGGTGTGTAGCCTCGACATAGGTGAACCACCGGAGGAGGTTGGCAACAGCTCCCTTCAGGATGTAGGGGGTAGCGGCACGGTTGCTCCTCAGGGCGACCCAGATAGCCTTGTCGTTCTCGCCAAGCTGGTATCCATCGATGTACGTTCGCAGAACAAGGTGCTTGTCGAGGGCGAGCAGGTGGGGCTCAACGGACTTGAAGTCCTTGACCAGCACCGGAGGCAGGGCCTTGAGTTCGTCTGACTTCATCTTGGTGTGTTTTATCTGGGGGGAGGTTGACCAGACGAAAGGAAAACACACTGGGGGCGAAATAGGTAAACTGACGTTTGTCTCGTTTGAGTCAATCGGCCTGGAGGTCTGGGAGAGGGTTGGTGGGGTGAAATTTCGAGGGAGGGGGAGGGGTCAGGAACAGGCAATTGAACGAGACCCGAACCCTGAATTGCCCTATTGTAGCCATGCCCAGCTTGGAACTCCAAGGTTGATCCAGCTTATCGATAAAAAGACGCCACCCCTGTCAACTGCTCGTGGCTCACTTGAGCTACAGACGAATTTTGAAGAGCTTCCGGCAACGTCAAAGGACGGACATCGTCCACCACCGAACTCGAACTTCACACGCGCCGGACATCAGCCTGACCGACTCCTTCAGCCATGGCCTCCATAAACCAATGCCTCGCCTCTATGGCAAGGCTCAGTCTCGCAGCGACCTCCAGACCAACAATAAAAAGCACATTACCCAAGTTCCTGGCGCCATCAATAGTGGCGCAACAAGCCCGTAATGCATCTGGACGGCCAACCGGCGCAAAGAAGAAGGAGAGGAAGAGGAGGCAGCACAAGGGCTTCAGGGTAGACAGGCTAGATGCCATGCAACAGTTCGCTCTATGTGATGCCGTAAGGTATGTGATATACTCTGACTGGCATTGACCCTTTCGTCCCAGCACTCAAGACTCACATGCGACATTTGGGTCACAGGTACGCCCGCGCTTTCGAAGTTGGCCAGAACCCCCTCGCGGTCAAATACGACCTCGCCGTCAAACTTAAGACCCTCAAATCCGGCCCCGTCATTAAGAGCCGCATCCGCCTCCCCCACCCGGTCAAGACCGACCGCCGCATCGGTGTCATCTGCCGCGAGGGCTCCGCCCTGGCCATCCAGGCGCGTAACGCTGGCGCCGTAGCCGTGGGCGAGGAGTCACTGTTCCAGACCATCCGCGATGGCACCATAGACTTCACGGCCATGATCTGCGACCAGGGTTCCGCCGAGAAGCTCGCCAAGGCCAACCTGGGAAGGCTGCTTGGTCCCAAGGGGCTCATGCCCAGCGTGAGGACGAAGACGATCTCAAACAACGTGCTGGGGCTGCTGAAGGAGATGGCGGGCGCGGACGGCTACCGTGAGAAGGAGGGTGTCGTGAGGTTGCCAATCGGGCAGTTGGGATTCACGCCCGAGATGTTGGCCGCGAACGTTAAGGCCTTCGTGGGACAGGTCAAGAACGACTGTGCGGCATTGGAGGACCAGGTTAACAAGGAGGTGCATGAGGTTGTGCTGAGTACGACGCATGGTCCGGGCTTCAGCTTGAACGGTGGTTTCAATCCCACGGAGGAGGGAGTCACACCCGCTATGTTGACGGGTCCAATGTAAGGTGGTCGTTGCGAATACAGAGGGTTGTCGATGTTTAGGCCAGGAATGCAAGGCTCAGGCATGAACCATCGTCTTGCGATACTGAGATCTACCTGTACAATGAGCTGCAGAAGCATATGTACAACATCCGAAATGGAGGGGCGCACCATGGGTATCAAGTTGTGTAATTAGATTTGTATATGCGGGCACTCCTTGCCATTGCAGAGGCAGCCTCGCACAAAGCCATCATGCCACAGCGAGAGCCTCACCCCCTATTTCTCCTTCAAAATCTTGACGCCCTCCGCATATGCGCCCAATTGTCGATACAGGCCCAGTAGCTTGACCGTTCTGTCCTTCTCGCCGGCCTTGCGCGCCTCCCTTGTTGCCGTGCCCAGATCCAGCAGCAACGTATTCCTACATCTGATGATTTTCTCATCCAGCTTTCTGACATACGGCAGATCGCGCCCGATGATATCTACCAGTCGCTCGATCGCATTGTATTCATGTGCCAGCCCCGCAAGTCTCTCTTCCTCGACATTGTCCTTGTCCTCGTCGCCGCCATCATCATCCTCGTCTTCCGCCGGGCCATCTTCCAGCTGGCTGAGCAGCACCTCACACCGTTCGTCGAGCTCCAGCATCTTTCGGCCCTGCTCGATCTCGCCCCTCACTGTTCGTAGTTCGGTCCCCGTGTGCTGGACATCCTCTCTCCGCCCCCTGACTCGACTCTGGACCTCCTCCACTTGTCGCCGGAATCCCAACAATGCGACCCTGACGTCCTCAACCCGCTCCCCGCCGCCCTTCAGCTCGTCTCCCAGCCCTAGGAAGGATGTATAGTTCGCGTTGACCAGCTCCAGCAACTCCGCGCTTATTGCGCTCGACCGCTCCCGCAACTCTGTGCGCAGATCTTCAAGTGTCTGATGCCGATGCGACACGAGACTACTGCTGTCCGAATCGCCTGGAAACAGCGAGGACAAGTATGTGGCGGCATTGAAGTCGGGTGCTAGGAAGTCATTGCGCGACAGGGCTGTTGGGAAGGGCAGGGGAGCATCTGGGTCGAAGTCGTCGTCGTCGTTAAGATCGTGGGAGTGGGTTGAGCTTGGGGAGCTGCTGGGTAGTTGGAACTTGGAAGAGTTTCCGGTGGAAGGACGAGGATCGGGTGTGGTAATGCCTAGACCTGTCGCCATTGTTGTGTAGGGCGTCGGATTACAATGTGTTGCGGTGGGCTGATTATGGTCAAGAGGTAGTGGCCTCAATTGATGAATATCTAAGTACGTACTAAGTCAATAGCTGGGTGGTAGGCTCCACATAGGATGCCCTGGACATTTGGAGTTTCGATGACAGGGCCTCGTTCGAGCTTCGAGCCAACCCCCTCCATCATGCCCACGCCCCC
>LKEB01000007.1:121448-144696 GCA_003795295.1 Cytospora leucostoma | reverse complement strand
GCCAACCCTGGGTCGAAACCCTCTCAATCTGGGCCGAATATAGGGCTAGGGTCAAACCCGGAATCAGAACCGGAGTGCCTGGTTACGGGGCGTCTTGTGTAACCCGAGCGGATTTATCTCGGACGACCGATTCCAACGGTCCGAACTGTCACTCAACGTGTTCACGAGGCTTAGGGGTTGAGATCCTCAAGCCACCGCCTCCAGGTGGCAATCTTTGTGGCGGTATGGGGTTCCCTGTAATGGCCAGACGTACATCTAGTGTACATTGCCGGGATGTTATCTGGGGTTCACAACTTGAGAGTTTGTGTGTTTATGGTGCGAGACGGGTCCAGGAATACCGCTCCGTTGTCGGCCACCCATCTCATGTGTACACAGTAGTGTAGTGACACATGTGTCTTGGCAGATCGTGGGGAAGAGACATATGGAGTCCGCCTCGATAGCCGTGAGAGCGTGTTCAGTGAGTCAAGATTGCAACCCCAAGACAATGAGATCCGCGATGTTGCACTGAGCTCCTGGCTGTCTCGTCATCTGTCAACTGGCAGTGGCCTTCGATGAGGACTCCTCATTGAAGTGGTTCCAACGGTTATGTCGACGCCACCTTCAACAGCCATGTGGGAAGGTCAACTGGTGCGCCTCGAGCAAATCCACAAGGCCACGCAGCTGATGTCACGGAAACTTAGTTTACATAGTAGAAAGAGAAACCCCACCGAGATGAGGGACTTGAGGTGTTCGATAATTGCGCTTACCTACAAGATGGGTCACAAATGGTCATGCAACCATGCACTCTCCTCACCTTCAACCAATGCGGTGTCGGTATTTGGTTGAGATTGAAAATCGCCGGGCGGATCGTCAATACCTTGTCAAGCCGGGTAGCGGTGCCATGCCATGATCGGCCTAGCGCAAGAGCAGAATAATCTTATCAATCGCATCAGTTGGTGGGTCCAGGGGTCACCTCACGGCTTCTGACTGTGTCGTTTCCTCTCACGGCAGGGTGGTTCCCGCCTGCTCTGCCCTCTTGCCCTTGCTCCGGCCCTCTTCAGTACGTGTACGTGTACCTACTTCTGCAGACCTGAAGAGGCGAGCAGTACCGAGAGGCTGATGAAGCCTTCCACCGATTCAGGAGCCAAGATCGACCACCGTCAGAAGAGATTTTCGCCAATTAAGCCACCATTGTGGGAATACATCTTCAACACTTCTTCCCTTTTATTTCTTCGGACCTCGTGTTGACCTCGTCATCGTACACGATCTTGATTTGACCTATCCATCATCAGTGGACCAACTGGGAGGAGACGCCGAAGGAATCCATCCATCCCGCAAACCACAATCTTATCAGATCTTCCACACTCATCTAGCATAATCAGCCTCCAAGCTTCCAGCAGCCCCTGCGCCTCGCTGGTCTGATCGCTTATCAGATCCATCCCACAGAACCTTGGCCGAGTTGGATAGAGGAAAGAGACCCATTCAGCCATTCTACCACGTCGATTCAGTCTTAGTCTTGTCGACAGGCTAAGACGTTGTTTCTGGAGACACGATCCACTGCGCCTGCATACCTAGTACTCGGTTGGTGACCTCAGGCCACGTTGAATTCACACAATTCGAATCCCGTCCACTCCGGCGGGCCGAGCACTATCAACACACACATTAACAACACACAACGCCACTACCAGTTGCTAATTATTACACTGGATCGAACTAGTGACAACCCTGAAGAAAAGACATGTTAGCGGTCATGTCGTCGACGCCACCAGTTCGGCGTGGACTTACTGCCCTAAATATCGAATTTGGCACGGCATCTCCCAGTGCAACTTCACCGACGAATCCGGTTTCTAGCGCCTACTCCACCCCCACTTCGACGCCAAGTCCACCGTCCAGTGCCGTAACGCCAACTTCAACTTCCGCTTTTCACTCACATCAAACCACGCAGCAATTTCACCAACTTTCTCATTCTCAACCTCAGCACACAACAGCAAGGCTTGCTATACAGCCAGCCCCAACAAGGACAACTCTCCCAGGCTTGAGCCCTGCTGCTGCGTCATCACCTCCTGCTGCGAGTGCACCCATCAACAAAATGTCCATGGCATCGGTTATCTCGCCGATGCCGGGCCCACCCGCAGCAAAGGCACCACTGTCGATGACGAGCAAGGAATGGGTCATCCCGCCTCGCCCAAAGCCGGGCAGGAAGCCAGCCACTGATACACCACCTACGAAGCGCAAGGCCCAGAACAGAGCCGCCCAGAGGGCCTTCCGGGAAAGGCGGGCAGCCCGCGTCGGTGAGTTGGAGGAGCAGCTCGACGCCGAGAGGGAGGAGCATGATAGGGCTCTGCAGGGCATGCAGGATAAGGTACACCGCATGGAGGTGGACGCCCAGGCTTTGCGGTCACGGTGTGAGGTTCTTGAGAACATGCTCGACAAGGAGCGGGCCGAGAGAGCCAAAGAGGTCGAGCTGTTGAGGAGACGACTACATGAGGCACAAACTCAAAGCCAGGGCCAGCATCCACGCCAGCATAGTCTCCCGTCCCTGGCGTCCGTATCTAGTCTGACTCAGCATACATACGCCCCTCAGCCTCTGCGGCATCACCGCCCTTCTGTACCTTCACGTTTTGCGAGCGACAGCAGGGCCAGCAGGGCCAGCACATCTAGTCAAGCCAGCACCAGGCATGCGACTACACCTACATCACACAGGCCTGCGACAACGAACTCCTTCTCCATCTCACAGATCATCAGCCCACCTGAGGATATCGAGCAAGCACCCACAAACTGTGGCTCCTGCGACCCTAGTGAAGGTTGTGAATGTGCAGAGGAGGCATTGGCCAACATTCCTGTTGGCTGTGGGAACTGCACACTCGGCTCACGGTGCCAGTGCCTCGAGGAGGTTCTGTCAGGTGTCAACGACAACGAAGGTCATGCGGAAAGCCGTACGAACTCTATGTCTGGTGGCCCGCAGCAGACTACGAGTCGAACTGCCAAGCGGACCATTCGATCCGTCTCACCCAGCTCTATGGCACCAGAGGAGAAACGCCTTCGGGGCTTGCCAACACTAGCCACTGAGACGGACTTTACTGCCATGTTCTCTCGCCAGAACAAACGCCCCTCCACTGCTGCCTTGCCTACTCCTGGGCCTTACGACAGCATGGGAACACCGCATAGCAACGCGCCTAGCCCCTACACCCTGGCGCCGATCGAAGCTCAAGTCGCAGCAGCTTCGCCTGCCCCTGAAGACCGCTGTGGGTTCTGCGATGATGGAACGTACTGCGTTTGTGCCGAGGCTGCGGCCAATGCTGCCTTGCCCCCACAAAACGAGGGTATCACACTGCCGTCAATCGACTCGTCTAGGTTCTCCGTTCAACAATCACGTACCCCGCCGCCGAGCGAGGACGATGCTATTGGGTACGAAATCCTACCCGACGGAGCGGTAAAGCTTCCAAGCCTTAAGGGTCTGTCCTCTCGCAACAAGGCTGCTGCCTCGAGCAGCAAGACGCAGGCGAAGCCCTCCGGCGGTTGTGGACCCGGCGGGCCGGGTACCTGTGCGCAGTGTATCGCAGACCCGAAGTCGGGGCTGTTCTGCCGGAGCCTGGCCGCCAGTTTCAAGAAGGGCGAATCCTCCGGCGGATGCTGTGGTGGCGGCGGTCGCTCTGGAGGCGGGTGCTGCAAAGACAAGTCGGCCACCGCGACCGCTTCCCCGAGCACGACTAACAGCACCGCTGTCAAACTCTCCTGCGCCGAGGCCTACAAGACGCTCTCCAGCCACCGGCACTTCAACGATGCTGCAGACGACATCAATGCCTGGCTGCCACTGCTGAGGGCTGCACCAGCTAAGCCGCGGGAGCCTGAGGTCAGGGGCGGCCCCCCAAGTAGGGGAGGCAATTCTAGGACACCAATTGAGGTTGAGGCAGCTAGTATCATGAGCGTCTTGAAAGGATTCGACGTGCGGTTCGGAAGGGGCGAATAATGATCTGCCATCGCCGCTGTATCAAGATTCTTCGCCAAGACATGCAGGACGTTCGAGGCAAAGCCACACTGTCCACGCAACTCAGTGCAAGCAACGAGATGCGTCTGAACAAGGCAACAGAAGCATAACCATGGGAGGAAGATATGCTCGATCGCCACTTCGCGGGTAGCGGGCATGATGACTGGGCAATATGCTGGCATGCGCATGCAATTGTTTACGGGCAGCAGCATGGGGCACTATGTCCCGCTATTCCCCTGTCCCCACACATCTTTGCGCAGGCATCTTGTCGATTCAAGGAAGGGTGCGAGGATGTGCGGCCTTGCTTCTGCAGGGACTACACACAGCCAATGGATGTATCGTCAGCAAGCGTGCTGTAACGCGCCCAGAAGTCCACAGGGTTGGGAAAGGGGCATCGTCGCGATCCTTTCAACAGCTCTAGGGCCGTTGATGCCGTTTTTGTCCCGACGTGCATCTGTGCAATGCATGTTGACTGTTTGGGAGAGGTGGTGGTTGGTCGCTAGGCAATCGGACTACGCTGGTGTAAAAAATAACACCTTCGGCTCCTCCGGCGCATCCTGACTGGAGGAAAGGAATAGAAGACGAACCGGGAGCACTATATGGGTCTTAGTATCTACAAGTCCTCGTCAGGAACAGTAGACGTGGCTCCTGATGTATCGGTCAGCCAAGAGGGGTGAAGATCAATGGTTCATGTCTTCTCTATGTGCTTGTTGGGATTGGGTATGAGGGAAGTCAAAAAAGGCGGGTGGTTGGCTGACTAGCAGGATGGGCGGGTAATATTCAAGTCCAGATGCATATCTGCATCAGCACTTTAGGCGTACTAGGTAGAATTGCTGAGACAATGGCCGATCGTGGCCGTTCATCCAGTGTTCTCATGCATGGACCATAATTGCATCCATTTTCAACATCTCAGTCCCGGCGGTGAGGTCGTGAGTTGTCAGACGCTGTCATGCCGTGGACTGCTGTTGTGTAACTGCCACTTGTGCCGTTGCGTCCTCTTGATGGACGTGCTACAACAGCTCAATGCTACGACGCCGTCCGACAACTTACAGCTTATACGTGACATGTCTTGTGTGCCGTTGCCCTGCCGCTCGTACGGCGATGTGTGCTGTTGCCCCCGTGCGCGAGACCGATACCCTGCGTCATGAAACTCCTCGCTGCACATGTGGTGGCACTTTCCAAGCATATCCTTGGTCCTCATGTCGCTATGGCCGCGAAGAGCAACATGGATATACTTCGGTATGGTGATCGGTTGGAGGTGTGACTGAGACATATACGAAGGAGGGCAGTGGCGACGCGTACTTCATGCTGCATTACAACGCAGCCTAAGCTTCAGCTTTGATAAGATGGGCAAGAGCATGTCCACCGGTCTGAGGGTCTTCAACCATCTTCCTATCATCCGTGCTGCAGCTCGCGTGAAGCATCACGAGTTCCAAGTACGAAGACGCGGAGAGGACAGAAAAGTATTCAGCTGCAGATGCTAGCTGAATCTCTATGGACTCGTGGCGCCCAAGCGAGCCAGACATATACGAGATGCATCCTAGAGATGTGTACGACGACTGGCTCAAGGGGAACAACGATGTGAGGGAGTACTATCAGGTATCCTCTGGTGCATGTGCCGTTGCGAACAGAACGCGTACACTTGTACGTGGATGCGTGAGCAAACGCGATCAGTATTGAGCAGCGCGAATGTTCGTTCCCGGCTGAGGATGACAAGAGGCGACCCGGGTCGCAGAAGCCAACTGGCAGGTGCACGCAGAGCGTTGTATTGAGCAATTTCAAAGATAGTTGATCGCCATTGATCATCCGCCCGTAGGGCAGAGATAAGGACAGTATTGAGGTTCTGATTCGACGCCGCCGTGTCTGACGTGCAGGCAGACAACCTGTACGAGGCTGAAATAGTTTGGCATACGTACCGGTAATCCAAGAGAGGAAGGGGTCGAAGTACCTCCAGTCTTTCTCGAGTACTAGAGACGACAGCAGTTTCAGAGAGCGCCGCCCCGGAGTCTCATCAGCCAAGTTTGCCATGCCCAAGAGGGGATGAGGAGAGCAACGAGGCATAACATGCGACCAGCCGACGTCCCTAGCCGCCACGAGGTACCGTTGCGTCTCTTGCTATCCCACTTGGGTTTGCTTCACGTCCCCATAAGGTCGCTACCAACATTTCCTCCTCCTCCTTCTGCCCTGAAATCAGGGCGGAGGCAGATTTCGGGTGATCATGAGACGCTGTAGACTCCACCACAACGGAGCAAATCTGGTGGGAAAGGGTTGAAAAGAGGGACTACCGGGGCAGTTTGGGCAAAGCGGCACCGTAGCATCGAGACATCCAAGGTACCGGTACCCGAAACCTCTGATGTTGGACAGCGACGAGCGATCATTGGCACCGGATGTTGCCATCGAGCTCTGAGTTGGCATGTGTCCGAGTCGGTGGCCTACCGACCTTGGCCCGGTTGTATTGGGAGCGGCTGTTTGGTGGGTGGGTGGATGCGTGCTTGGTTGATGCAACCAATGGGCGTCAGACACGCCACAGGAGGGAAGGGGGCATGAGACTAGAGTATGACTCCTACATATTCTCCGAGCCGATGGGGATACATTCACGAATATTCCCGTAACTCAGGTCGGTTTGAAGGCGAAAGAGACAGGAGAAGAAAATAAGGAATAGGGATTGGACGGGTAAACCTGGGTACAATGCAATGCACTGCCAGGTCATCGCCAGCCGCTTTGACCTCGCTTAAGCGACTCATGGAAGAGCAATGGAAGGAGAAACAGGCAGGCGGGAGAGAAATGAAAAAGGCGGGAGAGCGTTTGTTGCCCTTGTCCAGGTGGTCTCTCATGCCCATTTTGATCTGCTTTCTCTGTCTCTCTGTGGTCAGCTGTCCCCGCTATGGTCGACAGTCCCTGGCAGGAGGTAGACTGGTAGATGCAAGTACCGCAGGTCCGGTGCAATCCGGCCATATGAGTTGGCAGCTGACCTGACCGCATTGTCAAATCAACTCTCGTCTCTGTTGATCCCGACAATACCGCAGTGCGGCCATGACCCTTGGAAAGCTGAGGTCAATTGCTGCAGCGCTTGGGAGGCCTACTGTACAGCTAAGGGTGACGGCTCCAGACCGAAAAGGCGGTGGTGAATGACAATGAAGAGGTATTACCGTGGTCCGGCCGGCGTGTGAGGAGGTTTCGGGATGGGGATATCCATGACAGTCAGTGTGTCTGGCGCAGTGGGCGTGTTGTCTCTATTCGGGGTGTTGTCAGGGAGCTGCTTGCTGTCATAGCAAGAGGTATGGTTCAGGATGATCCCAGCGTGTACGAAGTATCCCCCTATTCCAACTAACTTCAATATGCCAACAAACCACAATCTCCATGGCGATATCTAGGGGCTGGACAGAGCAAGATCAGGATGATGGTGGAAAGGGCGAGAACTCTGACAAGTGTGAGAGAGGAGGCCTTCGATCCGGCCTCATCGTTGATCAGGTTGATCAGGCCGGCACACTGGGACCAATTGTGTTGGACCTGCCAGTGACCTACAGTTTCGTACCCAAAGAGGCTTAACCCCTCTTGGCCCGGATTCCCAATCGCGCACCGCCTGGCACTGCCGCCAGCCGCCTGGCGCATGCCGCATGCTGGTAGTGTACCTACCTAGGTAGGTAATCCCTGCCCATGGTTACCCCACGTTCACGGTTACAGGTGTTCCACGCTACCAGGGCGGTACTCCGTACGTGCCTAGCGTGCCTACCTAGGTAGTGCCTAGGTACAGTCTGCCCAGGTGTCTCTGTAGGTAGGTGTGTAAGAGACCAACCGCAAGATGGGGTCCTCAACTGGTGCTTGCCCAGGTGGGTGAGGGTACCGGTAAGAAGAACCACTTGGGCATCCCAACAACCCCTGCTGGTGGTTCGGGTCGCTCTTTGCCTTGCTCGCCTCCCATCACAGCCATTCTGATATCTACAGCAACAGCAGCGCTGCGGTGGCAGGTACATCTATCTGTCGTATGGTCTACACCATCATTCACGATCTACGCGCCACGCCACGAACTTGCTTTACCAGCATCTTCTTTTTTCCATCTCTGTTGCAGTCGAGGTTGGTCACATACTTGCATCTTGACCGACAGAACGGTTCTTCTTCAGCCTCACGCATCCTCCACTTCCAACATCCCTACTGTGCCGTTTTGGTTTCTCCTCACGTATAGGCCATCCTGACCAATACCCCGACCATCATCAACCAACATATGCTTGTCCTCCGGCTTTTCAACTCCCCATGACAGCCGCGACGACTTCAGATTGCAACACCCGAAGCCTTACAGGCGCATCTTTGTCTCCGGTCTCGCCCATATTTACAATACCTTTATCCTGCCCTCTGAGCAACGTCTCGGCCGCAGACAACGACTTCTGATCGATTGCTTCGGTCGCGCCAAACAGAATCACCAGTGCTTAGTACTCAGGCCTACCACTGCCAGCCGAGTCACGCTGGCAGTGTCGAGGACGGTCGCTCCATGGGCTCGCCATGTTCCCCATACAGCGATCACTTTCTTCGCCCGTCCAGGTCCACTCGTCCGACGCTGCCCGTACGTTTGAGAGCTCGCCAGAGGAGCTTCTCAGGATTGTTACCCCAAGTAATCCTCCATGACGTCGACCTGTCCAGTCTGGCTGACAAACTCTTCTGAGTAGCAATCTCGACGACAAGGTCACCAACACCCCCATCGCCAGAACGGCATGTCGAACCCGCGAGGCTCCGAAGGCTACACTCAGCCAGTCCTTCGCTCCATGACAATAGCGCAGACACTGCGACCACAGAAGAGATGCCCCTTCCCGCCCGCCGCACTGAGGATACTCAGCGTCCACCGAGCATGACCCAGACACCCAGCCCAACGCTCAGGAGGGCCATCATCGCGCAACCAAGTCTTCCGGCCACTGCAAATGCTCAAGATGCGAAGTTGGCCGCGAAAGCGCGGGACGAGGACCCAACGCCTCCTCCTTCGAGATCAAGACCCGTCAAGATCCCCCCACCCCTGATAACCGATGCCTCTATATACACAAATTCATATCTAGCACCAGTTGATGAGGCAGAGAGCACGACGTTGGATGAGCTGGCACATTTGGTTCGCTTATCAAAATACCAGGAGCGCAAGCGCGCAAACACGAGAATACGTTTACAACGCACTTTGGTTTCCACTGCCCTGTCTGCCCGCCTTACTCGCTGCGGTGAGATCGCCCAGAGGAATCTTGCCGAGTGCTTCCGTACCGACGACAAGAAGACATTTGCCAGCTTGTACGGCGCCGTCCAGGATGTGCGCAAGAGCTGCGATGAGGTCAGGAGGTATGCTCTGCTGGAACCTGAGGTGGAGTCTCTGCATTCTCCTAGCATGGTGTCATCTGAAAGTTTGGATACACCCACTGGCTCCATCGTGGCTGCCGGACCTATGGCTGGCTCGACCACACCATTCCTCCACGATATCTCGGCCAATGCCAGGGAGACCTTCCTCGCCTTTCTGTCCAAGATAAGGAATGATCCGGACTATCTGGCGACCCGGATATGCTCCCTCTCGAACTCGGAACGTGCCGCCATTACCAACTTTCACTCCGGATTGGACCCTATCGAGTCTGTCTTGCCCCTCTATAACCGGCCCCATGCTCGCGGCCTCGGCTCCTCTTTCAACAGGCACTCGTCCAGCAACCCAAGCCCGGTTGAGCGCCTGCTCTCGTTCCAGAGACATGATGCCTTGTCAGCGCTCATATACACATGCTTTGCTAATTCAGCAGGTCCTGACAGCGCCGAGGACAAGCGCCGAACTGACGCTTGGGCAAACGCGTGTGCGCGTCTCATCTCCAAGTCGGCCTCTGAATCCAAATCCGGAAATGAGAACGTCCCAATTGAGCCTATCCTCATTCATGTTCTTAATGTTTGGTCTACAATGCGCGAGTGGTCCGGTCGCTCCAATATGGAATGGTACCTGATGAAAATCCTGGAGGATGGAGCATTCCTTCTCGACCGAGCTGAGGACCAGCACGGCACCAGGTTCAACATATCCGATTGGACTTCCAAGGACCAGATTGCTGCCGAGGAATTCTATGACCGGGCCACTGATGAGCTCTTCGATATCCTCGATGACGAGGATTCTACAGGTCTTCCCGAGGGGCTGATTGAAATGGGGAACCAAATCCTCAAGCGCCTTGACCATAAATATGTCGATAGCACACGGAAGTGGTTCATCTACAAATGGCTTTTCTCAGTCTGGCTACTTGGTGTGGTCGTCCACCCGGAGAGCTATGGTATGATGACAGACTATCATATCACCGAGTACGGACGGCAGAAGATCCTGAAGCAAGTTGCTATGCGAGCATCCAGCCTGGTTGTTGACATGCTATGGAAGACAGGCCCTGTCTCAACTCCGCCCAAGGTCAAGGCTCACGTTGATAACATTCTTGGCCGCTTCAAGAGTTCCCGCCTCAAGCCTCGCCCAAGGCTACTAAAGGCTCGATCCCTGACTTCACTTCGAGAAACCGCCGAGGTCCATCCTTATTTGGTTGTGAGTCCTGCTGACTTGGTCACATTGGTCAACGCACTCTTCCCAGAGAAGAGGCCTATGTCCCCCACCTCTATTCGGTCGGGCGCTCCTTCTATTTCTGGCATGTCGGCCATCTCCCAGCCGATGTCCATGGCAACCTCTAGGAGCAACAATAACTTCGAGACAGCCTCTATCCTCAGCACAAGTGTGTCCTCTGTCCTGAGCGATAGCACGACCGCAGAGACTACAGTCGAGCCGCAGATGAGTGGCGCCTCGGCCCGCTCATCGCCACAGTTAGGAGAGCGCTCCAGCCACGAATATCTCAACAACTATGAGGATGATGGCTACCGATTGCGACTTGCCCTGCATGAGATGACGCAGACTCTTGGGGTTGAGGCCTGTTGTGGTTCATGTCACCCATGCGCTGAGCGATGGGCTGTGCTCTTTATTTCTTCAGATGGGAAGTCACTTTCTACTCACATGACCTATGATCCTGATGATGATCAAGAAGAGGAGAACTCATCGTCTCTCAGCGAAACGGATGAGGATGATGCCGATGATGAGCGTCCAGAGCTTGACAAGGACTACCATCAGCTGCGTGATTCTATCCTGAAGCTTGTGGAGGATTTTGAGATCCCAAGAATGTCGGAGCAGGACACTGGCAAATTTAGCAATAGGACATCAACCCTCAAGAAGTACCGCTCCAAGACCAAGATCATCACTACAGAGAAGGCGAGACCAAGAAGCCCCAGTCGAAACCCATATCGTCGGAGATTGACGGACCAGGAAACTTCGAACAGGAGCACTTCGCCTCTATCAGAAGGAGCTAGGGGGAAAGATGTCGCTAACAGAGGGCAGGACCAGGAGCCAACACCGGTTCTGATAGCAATGCTTCAAGCCGCTGTATCTCAGGCTCGCGCACAGTCCGATTTCGTTGCTTCGCTTTCCTACTTCAGGACATTACAACAGCTTAATGCCCTGTCGTCTCCGTCACTTCGCGCGCAAGGCTTCGCTACACTACTGAACATATTCAGCCGCGGGCCCCGGGATTCTATCCGCCGCTCTGCATCCGCGATAGAAGACTACGACGCATGGCTCGTATGGCTGAAGCAATCTCAAGAGAGAGCTGAGGGCCTCATCGATTCAATGATGAAGCGACTCAAGGCACTACGCGATAAGATGTGGTATGTCACCGATGTTCGCAATTCAGGGCCGTATGCGCACTCTCGAAATATTGCCGTCGCTTTGAAGACAATGGGAATGCGCCGCAAGCACAGAAGCTATTCTCGCGACCGCAGCCTACCTCGCGGAGCAGCAACTACGTTCCTCTACCGCAGCGAGTCCCAGATCGCAGACCTGCTGGCGGCAAGCGACGATCAAGGAGGACCAAACAAGTTGTCAGACGATCAAGCCGAGAAGACTACTTTATTCCTTCGAGAATACGGCATCGAGAATTTCTGCCGCGGCGAAGAGCGCATCCACCGATTCTGCTGCGAGATTGAAACTTGTATTGGAAAGCTTGTTGGTGACAACATAATGGATGGGCCAGTCCTTTGGAGCAGCGAGCTGTATATTCGGGACAAGAGGCAGCTTGAAGGCCCGCCTATTCGCCGCGAGCCGCCAAGTTCAGCGTTCTCGAACGATGACGCCAGCAGCATCATTAGTGACTCAGAGAGACGCTTCACGCCAGCATCAAGCCGGACAGGGTCGCTTGCAAAAGAGCTGAGGGGCATGACGGGCTTGAATGCATCAGTCGCCAGCGTTGACTCCACCCGGTACGGCTTCTCACGAGGTAGCACTGCCATCAGCGACATCATGGACTCGGGGGAGTATTTCGGCGTTTCTTCACCTGTTCACACAATCGATAGTGCTTCTACGTACTGGTCCCCATTCCAATCAATGGCGTCAGGAAGTTCGACTACGTCTCGTGCCCAGAGTCCGACTACGAGCATCACCAACTTGAGCAGCTCCATGCATGCTTCGCATCTCTATACTGGCCACGGTCTCGGTCAAATGGGGACTGCTGCGTCAACTAATGATACGATACAACAGCAGTGGTTGACTGAGGAAAAGATGCGTTTTCTCAACGATCTCAGACAGACCTTGGCTAGTCTGCTTTTGAGCGACTTGGGCAACCTGGTCTTCTCTCGAGGCTCGGAAACCGACGGTTGGTTCGAGGACCTTGGTCAAGACTGCATTGACCGACGTGATGCTGCCGATCGCAAGGCTAAACAGACACGGTCCAAACTTCGAGTTATTGCAAGAAAAGAAAGTTTCGGTAATCTGCGGGACGCCAACAACGCAGCCGATGCCGCAGCGTCCAACCAAAGCGCCTCCGAATCCCAGTCCGTCGCAAGCGGGCACGGAGGACGGGACCACGAGAGCTCTGCCACCAGTGACACCATGTCCAGCAGGAAATCATCAGGTCGATCCAGGAGAGAAGCTATGCCCGAATTCCCATTTACGAAAGCCTATCAGCGCCTACTGAGGATGTTCTGCGTTCATCCCAACCCATACGCCAAACTCAACGCCCTCTCTGAGTTGGAGCACCTCATTGTTGCCTCCTTGTCCTCCGGTAGCACGCGGCGCAGGCAGGCGTGGCTCGAGCGAGCCCGCTCGGCGGAGCGCGAAGCAGAAAGGAATAGCCAGCCAGGCCGCTCTCGACCATTCGAAGAGGCAATGGGCAACCTGCGGGATCGTCGATTCCAAACGCTCCAGACCCCCGGCCTCGCGAATGGTCGTGTGCCAAGTGGAAACCTCAACCCTGAAACAAGATCCGTCATCAACACGAGCAGTACTGGGGCAGCAGATACCGATGCTATCGCCACGGTCCTGCAGTCACTCTTCCGCAATGCCGATATCAGGCCCAAAACCCTGTTCCGTGATTTACAATTCATTGCCAGCTTCGTGCCGGCAAGTATACTGGACAAGACAGAGCGCGGCAAAGCATTCTGGGATTGTGCCATTGCGGCGCTAGGGCTAAAACAGGAAATCTGTCGGACCATGGTCGACATGGCTGATGACATTGTTGGCTGCTATACGAAGACTCGAAGGGGGGTGCCTAAGGCGCCGGAGAGTACTGCTTCTTCCTCGATAAATGGTGATGACGGGGCGCAGACACAGAGGCCCAGTCCGAGCTCAGAGGAGCAGGCAAAGAGAACAGAGGTGGCAGGTCCGCCTACACCGCCGCCACCAAGCACTACATACCGTCTCGAGGATGCCGCACGCATGTGGACCATCACTGCGAAGGAGGGCGATCCTACTTCTCAGCGTGAGCTTGCACTCTTCTACCTTTCCAATCCTGAGCTCGTCGACCGGACCACCCTGCCTCTGTCCAAACCAAGGGAGGTCTTCAAACAGGCTGTCATGGAGAAATACGGTGGTGCCACGGGCACTCGGTACGGGGAGCGCATCGGGGCTGGGCAAGTTCACCGCCCAGGAAGTTCCGGGCATGGTGTGGGTGCAAATGGTGGGAAGGGTGACATCCGGAGTGACCCAGCTCTCATGTGTGTCGCCATTCACTGGATGGAGGCCGCGGAACACGGTGGAGATGAGCTTGCGAGGGTGTTCCTGGGGCAGAACGATTTGGGGTTGTAGGTGCGTGGTTGTGAGCTTGGGTGAGCTTACTGACAGTGCACATGTCCGACAAGGTGATGACGGCCTTTAGAGCTGTTGTCTCCAGAAGGGGAAAGGCCTGGGGTCTCTTGCCATCTATCCCCAACTACCACATTCTGCATATTGACATTACCCATGAAGGATGATATCACGACACGTTCATGTTTGAAAACTTGGGCATTTACATCTCAACTGTTTGTGTTTTATTACTTATCTTCTACTTGGCTGGACTTTTGTTTCACTGGTTGCTGGGCAGCCTCTTCCTAATGCATCATTATATCCCAATACCATATACAGCAGGCATTTATATATACATATATACACACGAGACCAATCAAGTTGGCGGGTTGCACTTCTCTCCGCATGATATCATCGCGGTGAACCCTGTCATAAGGCCAATGATTCTTCCGTCCTCTTCTTTGCCATTGACAGTCACACTCAAGCCTCGGCGGAATATGACAGCTCCCATTCTTACACTGCCAAGGTTCTTCCTGCAGCAGCTGCCTGGGGTCGTCCGTGTCTTCTCTAGACGCCCCCTCCAGCCGCGACCACCTCGGATGATCGACATCAACAAGCTGGCCTCCCACTCCAGCCCCCAACGAGGTCCGAACGAACGAGTGTTTCACAGTAATAAAATACTTGTCTTATGATCCCTCGTGGCCAATATCAACGTCATGCTGACGAGCACGGCCGAACTCGACCACACGTCTGTGCCAGGGGCCATAGTACCGATGTAAGCCGGTCTGAGCACATCAAGTTAAGAACCAGCTCACCTCCAACAGCCCTGGGGCCCAAGAGCAAAGGGACCAACCGGCGGTTCAATAAGCACATGTCTGTACACCCACGTCGAATGATCAAGCCAAACAAGGATATGCCTCGCAACGATTCGAGTACAAATAACAAGACGAGAAGGAGAAGCCTTGATCGCAAGCTTTGAAGAGAAGGAGAAAGGAAGCAGGATCACTATACCTACTCAAATACAACAATACAATCTACCATTTACCACAGGCGACAAGAAATCAATCAAGTATCTATATCATCATCTCCAGTCCCACAGCGCCGTCTGATACCCACAATGTCAACACCAAGCTCCAGCCCAGACCGTGAGAGGATTGGCGTCCGGTACGTCTCAGACGCCGTCAAGCGCGACCACCGCTCCCTCGAGAAACTCTACGCCACCCTCTCCGACACCGGCAGCACCGACGACGCCGAGCACAAGCGCGAGCTCCAGCAGCGCTTCTGCTGGGAGCTCGCCCGGCACCTCGTCGCCATGAACCTCTTCATCTTCCCGGGGACGTCCCGCCGCGCGAGCCAGGGCAACCGCAGCGCCATGGACCGCCAGAAGGACTTCGCCCTCCTGCGGGGCAGGCTGCTCGACCTCAGCGCCGCCCGCGACGGCGACGAGGACGAGGAGGAGGGGTTCCGGGGGCTCCTGGCGCAGCTGAGGGAGGGCCTGGCCCGGCACATCAGGGAGGTGGAGAGGGCGGACCTGGTGGCCATCGAGAAGGTGCTGAGCGGCGAGGAGAGCGAGAGGCTGGCGAGCGACTTCGAGGCGTCCGTGTTCTTCATCCCGCCTGAGGTGCGGGCCGGGCCCGAGGGGAAGGGGGGCGTCAGGGCGCCGTTCGAGACCATCGGCGCGCTGCTGGACGCGAGCGCGGAGGAGCTGAGTGGTGTCCTGGATGGGTTCCCGAGGGACTGACCGGCTGGCTGGTCTTTATCGTTGCAGGGATGAATGTGCAGTCAAGTCACTGAGTGGAAAGCGATACTGATGCGACTGTGTACCACCCCCCCGTAGTGAGTGTGACTTGTTGGTATAGAAGGCAGCTCAGTCAGCCGCCCTCAGGTCCTACCAGACCCGCCTGACTACCTGGCTACCTGTCTGTCTACCTACCAACCTTCCTGCCTACCAGCTGGCTTACGGGCTGTTTGTTATACATCTGTGGCAGTGTCCTTATTGATATAGTCGCCCCTGCGATTTATATACCTAGGTACTTTTGTGATTCTCGTTGTTTTTGTAAAGGGTTCCTTTCTTCATTCCATTTGCCTTCGTCTATCGAGGGACATGGAAGCTTTTCCCCAGGCCGCGGTACGTGGACACGGAGTTGAGCGAGCAATGGAATACCTCCTGGGTGAAGTAATCAAGCCTCAAACCCAAACCGACCCGCGTGCTCCCTCACCCACCTCGCAACGTCGGCGCACGGCGCACACCATATCTCAGCGTCACCGCTGATCCTCGCCAGCACCTCCTCCAGCACCCCGAGCCTCTCCTCGCTGGTCTGGAGGAACGGGTGGAACAGTATCGACACGTACCCGCCGTCCCTCTTGGCCTCGTCGACCTTCCCGAACAGGTACTCCCTGAAGTCGGCCGGGCCGAGGGGCCCCCCAGGGCGGCCGTGCCGCACCCGGACGGCGGAGAACTTGGGCATGTACCAGAACGCGTCCACCGCCTCCCACAGGAACGGCAGGACGACCACCCCCTGCTCGACGCCGAGCGCGCCCAGGGGCGAGACGTACCGGACGCCGTACCGCCTCAGCAGCGCGTACGTCCTGTCCCCGTTGAGCTCGCCCCCGGGCGGCCTGAAGCCCTCGTACGCCACGCCGCGCCTGCCCGCCGCCGCGAAGCTCCTCTCGAAGCTGAGCGCCTCCTCCTCCCCTGACAGATGGTGCCACGTCTCGTGCTGGTACCCGTGCCAGGCGACCTCGTGGCCGCGCCGCCGCAGCTCCGCGACCGCGCCCGGGTAGGCGTCCAGGCTCCAGGACTCGGCGAAGTATGTCGCCCTCGTGCCGCCGTGGCGGTCCAGGAGGTCCAGGATCCGGGGCAGGGTGGAGAGGACGGACGGGTGCTGGCCCACGGGCTCGTCGCCGGGCCAGAGGCCCTTGTTGACGTCCTGGGCCTCGCCTAGGTTGTCCATGGTGAAGGAGATGGCGCACTTGGCGCCGTTGGGCCAGGGGGAGGGGGAGGCGGTGCTGCTGCTGCTGCTGTCAATGGGTTCGTTATTGGTCATGATGATGAGGGTGTGGTGTAAGAGCAATTATGTGTGGAGTAAGTAGTGCGGGGGAGTCTGAAGTTGAAGGGTGAAGTGATCGTGGTTCGTGAGGGGGTGGAACTTGTTCGGTATGGTATTATGGATGCGGGTCAGTTATTGACATGAGCTGGACCTTGTGACGATGTATTCTAGAGTTTAGTGTGTCAAAATAGTCTTGCTTGCCTAGGTGGAGAGTCTGTTTTGTATTGATATGTACTCTAATGACGCGAAAACGCCGATCCGGGTGTACATATCACTCGAACGTACTGACAGCCCCGCTTGATAGATACATACTGAGAATGTGTGATCGGCAGATGTCGAGGTTGAGGGGTGAAAGTGACCATGCAACTAGATTGTACTTGTCATCTTTCATATTGTTTTCCCGGAGTGTTTCGTTATGGTATTTAGCTAAACCCACGATTCAACTGAGTGTCAGAAAGACAATCTAAGTGCCCTAGGGTACGTTATGGGAATACAGCCGACAGGCTATCAACAGGTCACTCCGAAAGTAGAGTCCACGGATGATAGTAATTCAGCACAACTATCACGTTGAGATACAGGTGTCAGTGTAATGGGGAGAATATTATCAAACCATATAAGGTTGTTGGACTCGGTTCTTAGCCCCCTTGATAGGCCTGAGCTGCCTTCGAGATAGATCTGAGGTATTTCGAGCACAAAGGAGGAGGAAGAAATTGGAAGTAGTCGGCCCCTCTCATGTACTAATCGACGGATTCCTTTCTTCAATGTACATCGCAACGGCTTGAAGCAGTTTCCTACTGATTGTAGGGCCACCCTGTAGAGAAATAGGTTCAAGTGCATTGCCGTCTGACGGTCTGAACGCCGCCCGTTGAATGCAGGTCTAGCTGCACAAGAGCACTACAACTGGGGACTTACCTATCTGCCTCTTAATAACCGTTCCTCCATTTTTAAGTGGTTCTCTTGCCAGTCTACGCTGCAGTGATACCCAATCGTGGCTTATCATGCAATCTTGGTATGTGGTAGTCAACTGCGGGCCTTGCACATTGATAGATTGGAAGAGTTTTAACATTCAATATTTCCTAATGCAAATCCTGTTGCTGATCTGGAAATCTCAAAGGTGCTCCCCCCGGATGATGATCCGGTGGCGACGACACGACAGTACCCGGCGAACTGACATCGGCACTCGAGCCGGAAGCCATGGTGCTCCTAGCTGCTATTGACTCCGGAGCCACGCCACGAATTGCTTTGCCCAGCTGCTGAGACTGCTTCATCCGGGTGAAGGCGATGGGCATCGATGGTGTGCGGAGGTCATACTATGAGGGAAGATCAGTCAGCCTCATGAGCGACGCATTTTGCGTTGGGTGGATGGGCGGGTAGACAACAAAAGTGTGAGTGAACGAGGGAATGAGATATTTGGCGCCACATACCTTAGTGAGGATAGCAGCCTGCCCGATACCGATATCCTCGCTGATATACTGTAATGTCCTCTTCAAGAACGTCCTCTGCTCCTCGGATGCGAAATCCGAACTCGCCGCCGCAAACACGGGCCACATCACGAAGACACCAGCCAGGCTCGGCGGCTGATAATTGGCCCCGGACGCCATCCCCGTCGGGCTCTGCCCCAGCCTCGCCGCGCCGAACACGTACGGCACCGACGAGACTATGTCCCCGATGAGGTCAGTGCATAGTATTTGCGCCGCGGCGTACTCGGCTGTGTCGCGATAATCCCCCCGGAGCCCCACGAGCCACGCACGGCACCGCAGCGCCGCGTTCCGGATGTACAGCCTCGCCGCTCGCGCCCAGTTCAGGATGTAACAGATGAACATGTCGATGTATGCGTCTACACGGCCCACATATGGTATGCCGGACATGATCGTGGGGTCCGCATGGGTCATGTACCGTACGGTCATTGCCTTCCAGGCGATGGGCAGGGACCGCATGTGCTCGACGTAGTCGGCTTCCAGGACATCGGCTCCGCGCAAGACATTTTCGACTTCTTCGCGGCCGGGCTCGGCCCGCGTGGGCTGTCCGGGACCCCATCCACCGAGAAGGGCTTCGACGGCGACGCGGACATCAGCCGCACGCAGGGAGAGCTCGGCGAAACGGCGCTGCGTGGGTTCCTGATCGAAGGCGCCTGTGAGGTTGTACATTTCTGGCTCCAGGGGCGTGGCGTAACATATACTTCTCGATACCTGGGTATTGTGAGTACGGGTTGTCAAAAACAGTGGAGAGGGTCGGTGGTGAAGGGGTTTAAATCCAGTCACTGAAAACGTACAAGCAGAGATCTTAGTATGACGAAGATCTTGCGGCCCACCGCAGTCTGGAACAGATCTTTGCCTCTCATCTTCAACAGGGCAACCGCCCCATCGAGGTGAGACCCAAATCCCTCCGCCCTTTGATGTGACGGCCGGGAGGGCCTCAATTGCTGCACGAAATGCATCTTATCAGCATATGGTTCGTCACCACAGTTCTCCCCAACACTCCGAGCAGTAATAGCGGGAACGACGGACTGGGAAGGCCGGTAGAATACCTCGAAGGTGGTCAACAGAGTCACGCATGCGAGGGTCGAGTTGTCGCGTGCCCTGTTCGGGTCACCGATGGCCTGGAAAGTCGACTCGAGGGCCTTTAGATATGTGGCCTCGGCCCTCGGCAGCAACTCAGGGACCTTCTGACGCGCCGCAAAGGCGATCATGGCCGTGGCTGTGAATGCCAATGGCAAGGGGTGGTCACGCTGGCCAGGTGGGTTCTTGGCCAACAAGGGGAAGAGGAAGTCGAGGTAGCCATGATTCCGCAGCGACGTGCCCACCACAAAGTTGGCGAGGAAGTAGCTGTAGACCTGGTCCCCTATAGGTGTACCTATACACCGCGGTACTTCGTCCTCGCGACAATGTGTTTGAAACTGAGAGTTAAATGGGCTGTTGGGGTCCCCCGGCGTAGAAACCTGTGAGACGGGGGATGGATATGCGCTGGCGGCTGTAGCACTTCCCCTCTGCGAACGACGTCTCGCTCCCGGCGGCACGTATTGCCTAATAACGATGTCCCTGCTCGATCCAGCGGCTGGTGCATCTGCATCCTGATCCTGTTCACCCGAGAAGCGAGTAAATTGCTTCTGTGTCTCATCGACAATCCTCAAGGCGTTCAGATCTCGGTACCCTGGGCATTTCCAGCCGCGTTTTCGACACTTCCTACACTCAGGCCGCGTGGTATCACACTGAAAGACTGTCAGACCTATTGGCACTCATAAGAAGGGAGGGAAACGAAATGGTATGCCCACACACTTTTATACGTCTCGTCCGGCAAGCAAAGCAGCCTGGTGACGGCTTCCCCGTATTCACCATCGCGCAAATGCCGGAGATGTCTCGTTCGTGGGCGTGTGCAAGTGGGTATGTTGGTGAAGGTGATGAGGGGGTCGTCGTGACCGGGCCAGCCCGTCTTAATGTTCGGCGGAACTGTGGTGCTTCCCCCAGTCACGCCTTTCCGTACTAATGACTTTGCTATCCTCCTACCCTGATTTCGGGTCTCGCAAAGCGTTGGGGGAGGTCCCGACCTTCGGCGCGAAGGCGCGAAAGTCTCTGCAAGTTGTATCCGTGACTCGTATGCAAAGACGGCTTGAAGTGCGGCTCTGCCTTTCTTTATCGAATGAGGGAGCCAGCGGTGCTCTGGTGCTCGGCCACCCGCCCCGGCTGCACTGATCGAATGATGTCACCCAGAGGTTACCCGGGCGGTTGAGCTCGATGAATTGGAGAGGATAGAAGCAACTAGTGTATATGTGGTGTCGTCCGTAGTAGTACGATTACTAGCAGAGTAGTGATATCTGTTGTAGTAGTACTAGCAGTAGGCCTTGTCCGGTCTGAGCGCATCTCCAGAACAGAGGAATGCTTCCAAGGCGAGACGAGACGAGGCCGAGACCGAGACGGGACGGAACGAGACACTCAGTTCATCCGAGCGACAGTCAGTGCACATGGAACTTGTAATCTCCGTCGGGCGTGTTCCTGTCTCCACGATTGCAGACACAATTGGGTATCTAGAGGCACGAGACTTGACTGCAGCTCACAACTTCTCCTCTATAGCCCATGGGGTTCCAGTTGCAGTTGCAGGATGAATGGTTGGTCTTCGGCAGATGTGGCAGTGGGTGAGATGAGTTGCCAGCTTCCCAGGTTGGCTTGGCTCGGCTCACGTTGAGATTATCCGGGCCGTTGTTAATTATTTGGTTGGGGTTTAGAAACGGAAAAAGGGTGGGATTGACAAGCCACACCTCATTGACACTGCAGCATAGATGATATACTATGTAGTAAGGTAGCACCCCAGGACAGAGCCAAGCAATGCAGGCAGACGGTTATGTTATGAGATGAGAGGGAGGTTAGTCGCAGAAGTGAACAAGCAATCTCCTGGCAGCACGTGCAAATCACCGGACGGACATGCGGATGGATCCGTGGTCTATCTCTCATCCCTGCCCTCTCTCTCTCTCTCTCTCATGTTAGCTATGTATCCTGTCTGCTGTCAGCCTGTGAACCTCCTCCCCTCCTCCTCCCCTCCCCTCCTCCCCTCTCCTCCTTCCTTCACCCCCCTGAGTGTTGCCCCGGCCGACCTGTCGACTCGTCCGCTCCGTCGACCTTGAATAGTATCCATCAGCATGCATTCGACACAGCATCCCCACAATTCTTACGGAACCGTACCGTCAAAAAAGACTATCCACATTCCCAATGGGGGATCGTGCGTCAGGAGCTGGATCCCCGGGATTGCCCCACCTCCGTTGCTTATGTGATCCGGAACGAAGTGCCGTTTCCTTCTTTGTCCTCCAGACAAGCCAGAGTGACATGGGACGAAGATCCAGTCGGCATAGGGCTTGATGGAGACTATTTTTTTCTTATAATCCATCTGACCCCATAGAGTCTGGACCGTTCGCTGGCCCGAGTCTTCGCATCACTTCACCACGCACAGGCTAGATCGCATTTGACTACTTCACTTCTAATACTAAGTGCTAATCCTCTAGCCCTGGCCACTCACAAGTCACAACGGCTTACTGTTTCGGTACTAAGCAGTGTCCCGGCAGTCTGGATCTTCTTTGACAGTGTGTGTGTGTATGTGTGTGTGTGTGTGTGGCTGAAGTCCGTGTACGACGCGATCGTGAGCATGTACACTACCGACGCCATGTGTTTCCCACGCGACCCTGTTTGAGACGCCCCCCCTCATTTCATTATATACAAACACAGGAATGCCATATACTAGAGACTTGTTGGGTCTCTGAGCCATCGGCAATCTTACCAGAGAAGTATGGCTCATGTTCGTCGATCATGTCTGTCAGTTCCAACCCCCCGCGAAGTTGTGCACTTCATATCGGCTTCATCAAATGGTATCATATTGAAGACTTTGGTTGTTGGATGAATATCCTTGACAGAAATAACGTATATAACGGTTCACTGTTTGTCTGGATTAATGGCTCATGCTACTATAGTTGCAGATGAGTATGTTGCAGGGAAGTTCCCGTCGCGTTGCATCGTGCACACTGTCTCACCCGCCTCAAGAGCTGTGACGTCGATCATTTGGATTTCATACTGTGAGATCCTCGCATAGAGTTCTGCTAGCAGCTACTAGTCAAGTCAGTTGACTTCCTTTTTCCTTGGTATCTATCTATCGAACTTGAGCAATCCCACCTCAATCAGCTAGACGTTACAAGTGAGAGGGGTTTCCTCTGTGCAGCCGAGGTTTGTCTGTTTTGCAATAGCTTTGAGTACTGACACAGCCAAAGCCAACGCCAGTTGCACCAACCAGAACATGTAGTGCCGTATATACCTAGGCTGGTTCCTGGTTCCCTTGCCCTGGTGATCCAGGGGTTCATTATGCCGGCATAACGCATCACACATTAACTCGCATAAGTCCCCTGATATGGCACGCATGTCAGCTTTTATAACCGTGATATGCCGGTCACGTATGGGATTAACATAGCCACTAAACCTGTACATACCTTTTTGCCTCCCCGTCCACGTCACGCATATGGCCGGTGAAACGTGGCAGCTCTCACACATTCGCCAGGTTTGACATCCTTCGCGATCCACGTGTACGACCTGGACACACCTGGACACCTGGCACCCCCAGACTCCATAAACCCCTCAACCTGGCTGGTCACCCTCGAGTCGCAAGGTGTGAAGTCAGCCAGCTGCC